>CM044439.1:127988763-128003718 GCA_024363595.1 Xenopus borealis
TGTCAACAGACGAGAGAATCTCTTTGTGTATGGCCAGCTTTAGACTCCTAAATTACAGTAATTAGGTGGTTTAAACAAACACCTATAAATATATATAGCTATTAGCTTTTTAATGGCTGATTTTAGTGATCCCAATGGACAATGTACAACTGCTTTGTATACACTCTACCCACGATTCATTTTATACACTGGTCTGCCAGTGTAAATCATTTTACAGAACATTACAAAAAGGCCCCAGAAAGTTTCAATGCTTTATAACATTCGGTGTCAAATTATAATAGGATGTATACATGGTGCTAAATATTGGAATACTGTTAAACACTTTTCTGTGGAATCATAAACACTCGTCGTAAAGACATGGGAAATAGTAAGTGCATCATTTAATAAATGCAGAATCTTAAACAGTTTAGCAGGCTGCCTTTGTAAATGATACCAAAACAAAATATATTAGCTCTTCAGCAGTTAGCATTTTTATTAAATATATTTATAGCAGTTTTTACTAAGCATATTCTCACCAAGACTCAAGCGTGAGAGAGTTTCTCATCTGGCACAGAATACATATTTATCAATATGTTTTCAAATTCTGAAAACTTTTCAGTTATATTAAAAACAGCAAATACTAGAGGTTATGTGATTTCTGATATGTTAATTCTGAGTGTGGTCTCTCTTCACCTCCTATGGAATGGTATAAAATAGTATATAATCCTAAATGTTTTTAGGTACTCTCATCTTTTTAAAGGATACGTTTTAAAAGCGTTACTAAAAAAAAGGGTTTGCCATGTTGGGGGGTTTAAACTCTATTCACCCACTGGTTGGTTTAGACTGTGGAGATAGTTATACATCTAACCTCATGCCCTGCCACCAACTTTTCTAATACCTCTTTGCCCTCTGATGGTCATAATAAATGGCACTGAGACAGGAGTGTGGGTGAATGTCGGCCGCAGCTTTATTTACAGTACATCACCAGATCCTTGCCAAATCCAGAAAAACCCTTGCATAATAAAGGCAACTGTACAGCAACTTATTTATCTTACCCCAAATGCCGGCCACTGTGTGTGTAGTGCGCATGTGCTGTCCCTTTGATAACATACCCGAATAACAGGCAAAGGATCAATTAACTGCAATGCTGTGACAAATATGATACAATAACTTGCATTAGATTCAACTGCAACAAGAGTAGGTTGCGCCTGTAGAGGGGGTTGTGCCTGTAGCTGCTTGTGGGCGTGAAGAGTGAGCCATGGGGGAGGGGACACCGTTATTGACATCATGTCCCCCCCTGTGCCTGACTTCCCTTGCACCGGTGGAAGTGGGAGAGAGCCACACCGTAACAGATCCCTTCCAAGTCATCAAGCGCTTTTCGCTAGGCGCTTCAGGGCTGTCCACAGCGAACCAGTTATCTTATGACACTATTGTTTCTGGCTACATGTGTTTGTTACATTCTTTGCAATATCCCAATGAATTTTCTAATTCATGCATTTGGGTAGAATATTTATTTGTGTCCTAATGTATTTGCCAAGCATTGTTATTTTGGTGGTTACACATTAATGATGAGTTTGTTTTCTGCCATGGAGATGCTGAGTCTTTAGATTTGATTCAAACATTGATTCTGCTATAGTTTTTTTGAGTCCAAACATTGATTCTGCTATATCTAATATGTGGGAGGATACTAAGGAGGGGAGAGTGCAAGCCCCTCAGGAGAGGACTGAAATTGTGCTGACAAGTACAAAAAAGGGATGACAGACGGTTAGGAACAAGATAATGATGGTGAGGGTAAAGAGTCAGTGTCTGGCAGGTGCAGGACAGAGAAGGTGAAGAACCAATGACAGGAAGGAGCAGCCATAGAGACCTGGCAGGAGTGGGATAGTGCAGGGAGAGAAACAGGACTGAAACAGGACTAGGATATGAGCAAGAACAGGACTAGGTACAGGGGCAGTACTAGATTAGGACTAGAACAGGGATCAGGAACAGGACTGGAACAAGGCAAGGATCAGACATTAGCCAGAGCAAGGAAACAAGAGGCAGGGATGTGTCACATGCAAAGGCAGGGCTCCTCAACATTTTGTACCCATGAGCCACATTCAAATCTAAAGTGTTGGGGAGCAACACAAACAAGAAAAAGGTTCCTGGGGGTGCCAAATAAGGGCTTTTTTTAAGGGCTGATTGACTAGCTGGCAGCACCTATGTGCTGAAACATTACAGGAGGCTCTGTTTGGCAGTACAACTGGTTTTGATTCAACCAACACTTGCTTTCAAGTCTGGAATTGAAAAATAGGCACCTGGTTTGAGGCCATTGGGAGGAACAACCAAGGGGTTGGGGGAGCAACATGTTGCTTACAAGCTACTGGTTGGGAATCACTGTGCTAAGGTAAAAGGGTCCAATGCTCAGGAAGAGGTAGAGAGTTAAGCAGGGCTCATATAGGGCAGAGAAAGGCTATGTGATAGATAATGAGCAAAGCTGAAAGCTGCTAACCTGGTCTAGGGGAAAAGGCATGAAGCCAGAAACACTTAGTGTCCTTACTCAAATCCCAGCAGAACTGTACAATATGAAATACACAGCCGGTAGTGTTCAGTTTTCTTATGCATGTGCACCAGAATACCTGGAGCAATCTGCAGCAAATTCGAAAGGAAATATATGGATTTTACACACATATTTGCTTCACAAAATGAAAGGCCGCTGAATAAGGAAGAAAATATTTGGCCAATAAATCATGGGAGAAGTACCCAAGACTTCCTATTATGTTTCAGGACAAGCCTTATAGGGGGCATGTCATGGAAGTAATCAATTAAGCAACTTATCATGATTGCCAAAATGCAGTCTATGCCCTTGGTGTGTTACAATAGGTTTTCCTAATAATAATAATAATCTTTATTTTTGCCCCAAGTTCCATAGACCTATGTGTACCGTATGTACAAAAAGCTTATCAGGGAACAGCCCTCTCCAAACATTTATCAGGTCAGGTGAAGCAACCCTGGGACATTTCACCTCCCTGAAATCTTCGGTGACCATATGAAACTATCTTTTGACATTGACTGTGAAGATTTTCATTTATCCAGGTCATGGTGGTATATCTGATATAAGTACTTCTAAAACAACTGGACTTGCTGAGTAATTATTGAAGACGTTTCACTACTCATCCAAGCAGCTTCTTCAGTTGAACTGACTGGTATGGGAAGTTCTCGGCATATAAACTCTTCCACTAATCCAATCACAATGGCACATTGTAACTCTTCATAGAGGTGACATCTGAATTTGATTCTGTGTAGTTACTGTGATGGGATAACCAATGTGTCATGCAACTCCTAGACACAGGTGTTACTTGTGGATGTGCGAGGTCTTCTGAAACCGCTTTGGTACTGATGTGAGAACAGCATTGTATGTAGCAGACAGGTGGTGTCGAAGGTCTCCACCTCTATTCAGGGATGGTTTTTCTACCTTTACATGAATCGCTTCTTTCACGCCTCTTTCAAACCAGCGGTCTTCTTTATCCAAGATTTGGACCTTGCTATCTTCAAAGGAGTGTCCCTTGTCTTTGAGGTGTAGAAAGACAGCTATGTCTTGCCCTGTAGAGTTTGCCCTCCTATGCTGAGCCATTCGCTTGGTGAGCAGTCGTTTGGTCTCCCCAATGTATAGATCTGTGCACACCTCGCTACCACATTGCTTTGTTTTTCTTTTGCTGTTGGATCTTTTGGGTGTACCAGTTTTTGTCTCAGTGTGTTGCTGTGTTTGAAAAACACAGGGACGTGGTGTTTGTTGAAAATCCTCCTGAGTTTCTCTGACACTCCAGCTACATATGGGATGACTCTGTTTCGCGTACTATGTGTCTCTGGGTGTTAACTTCTTTTGGTGTTCCTGTTGGGCTTGGTTGCTGCTGTTTTGACAAAGGCCTGGTCTGGATAGCCACACGCTTTCAATGCTCCTCTGAGATGTTTTTGCTCTTTGTCTTTGGACACTGTATCAGTCGCCACACACACATACAGTGGGTTTTCTGTATACTTCTGTTTTCAAGTAACCCCCCTCTTGGATGCATATCAGACTGTCCAAAAAGGCACGTTTGTTCTCATAGACATCTTCCCTTGTGAACTTGATGTTATTGTCCACTGAGTTAATGTGTTCTGTAAAGGTTGCCATTTCATTGGATCTGATTTTACCCAACACCATTTTGACATTCTTGTTGGCATTATACATGTTCAGGGTTTCCAGGGGGATTTGAGAAGGCTTTATGTTATGAAAGAGTGTTATTTCTTATTATGCAACCCAACTGAGACAGGCCAATACCTGCAAGGGAAATACAAGAGCACGGTAAAGTTTATAATACAGCTGCATATTTATAATCAATGGTTTGGTTTGGTTAGCTTGGTGGGACCAAGGAGAACAACCTTAATATTTGAGATTATGCCACTTCATTAAGATCCCCCCAAAAAGACCCAACATCAGTGTTAGCATTAACATTGCAACTTCATTGCAAACTAGAGGACATTTTTCCAAGTGTCCCTTACAACCCCTTACATCCCATTTTAAGAGAAAGTGACCTTGTTAATAAAGTGAAAGTAAAAGCGACCTTAACGTATGTAGATGTACTTGGTAGAGACCTTAGATTGCAAGCTCCACTGGAGTAGGGAATAATATGAACAATGAATATTTTGATAGTTAAAGAAGAAGGAAAGTTATTGGGGGTGCCAAATATTAGACACCCCAAGTGGTTATATTTACTTACCTGACCCCCCGGGCTGGTGCTCCTATCAGCAGAAAACTGCACTGGGCCAGGGTTCTTCCAGAGAGCACCACGGAGCATTCCTCTTCCTTCTTCTTCAGTTTTGAAATTTCCCAGGGCAGACGCATGCGCAGCCGCAAGAAGAAGATGGAAGAGGATCACTCGTTGTACTTGCTGGATGAACCCCAGGCTGGTGCAGTTTTCTACTGATAGGAGCACTAACCTGGAGTGGCAGGTAAGTAAATACAACCACTAAGTGGTGCCTAACTTTTGGCAACCCCAGGTATAAAATTACTTTGCTTCTCCTTTAATGATTTCATTGCAGTAAATTTCACTTGTAGATCTGCAGTGCAGTTAGTTTGATGTTTAACAAAGTGTTTGTTACCATAAGAAATGTAGATCTGCAGTGCAGTTAGTTTGATGTTTAACAAAGTGTTTGATACCATAAGAAATGTAGCATTAATGTGTGCACTCCCCCAGCCTTTTACAATTCACCCGGTCCTCCGTTATATTCATCATGCTACACTGAGAAATTGGTACCTTCCAGAGAATCAACACAACCATTCCTGGTCTCTCAAGATATCGCTTGCTTTTGACTTGCACCTGGGATTTTATATTTGCCATTGAGCCTGCTGCATTATTGTCTGTGCATGACAGCGACGCACACTGCTTAAATTATCTATAATTATATAAGCATGGGATTGTCCCTGACAGAATCCTTTATTGTAGTCTTCTGAAAATTATTAACAAAAACAGAAAAAGAGACTTTTTTTCCAACTGCAATTCAGCAGTATGTAAATGAAAGTGCTATGGTTGGTTATTTTACTAATAAAACTCTGTTGCGCTTCTTGACCCTTAGGGCACTGTATTGCATTGCAGTGAGTACTCTCACTTACCTGCTCCTGCCTGTAGCCAACTACCAAAATGAAAAATAAAGTCACTAATCTGTTGTAGGGTATAGTTAAATGTGATTGTCCTAATATACAGTACATGGATTCACAAGACACTCAGATGAACTAACATTTACATTTGTAACTTCTCCTACTACTCAACAAGTCCTGACTACACAATGTGTGTCAATTACACAACACCACTTTCGGTATTCTATCCCACCAACCTTGCTATCAGTCTTCAGTATTACTCTAGGGGACCTGTCACCACTTTCACCTCTGCAGGACTGAGCCCAGGACACCAGCTTTGCCAGGAATTCTTGATGGATTCCAACACCTTCTTTTTTTTTTACCATAGGCAACAAAAAGTCAACCCCTTAAAACTTCTGCCCTAGGCACAGGCCCTTGAGTGCCTATATGGTAAATACTCCCCTGCTGGTCAGTTCTTGATCTTTAAAAACAGACATTTTTCTTCTTATTTTAATAAAAAGACCAAAGCCCAAATTTGTTACCAAAAAACCCAAAATAGTCAGATTTTCAGGGATAATTGTAGGGGTTATTGTCAATTCTTTTTTTTTTTTTTACTTTGAATATAACAACAAAAGTGGGTTGCCTATACTTCCTCCAGATTAATATCTTGATTTGGCAGGAATTAGACAACTTTGTAAAGTACAAAATCCTAGTTTGTTTTCTAATGAAATCCTTATATGCATAAATCCACACCGTGGCATGAGCGCTAAATGTTCCTAGTTATGGCACATGAATCTAACCAAATTGAGTTAATAAAGACTCACTGCTAATCTTCCTATCTCTTGCTGTGTTACTGAAGGCGAGTCTGTATATTACTATCGATTGCTTCAGACCAGTCTTATTTATTTTGCTTTCATAGCTTTCATTGCAGAAGAAAAGTGTAAATGTGTTTATTGGTCTGAAATGTGGTGCTTTCATTCTGCCATGGATAATGCATAATTCCTAACTGCGGGTATAAATTTTCTTAAAATATTTGTATTTGATAAACAATTCATTTGAACGGAACACTTTAATTTGTGACTTTAGAAGACATCTCAATTAAAAAATAATTTGTTTTCTTTTTCATTGCTTACGGCTCATATATTAATAAAGTGTAATGCATTAGGTGCTCTTGTGAGATACCACTAAATAGCAATGGAAAGTGTTTCACATGAACAATATAATGAATATGATAAAATATTTAGCAATGTCTCGTCCTGCAGGTAATTGCAAAGATTGTGAACATGCTCTTTAAAAATGGCCCATTTTTCTGCACTTGGATAATGAGTGTTGCATACATTTAGGTGTATTTTATATACAGGTTCTTCTAGAACAATTTGTTCTTTTAGTTTGAGGAGTTCTGCCCGAATTCAGGCACTCTGGGTTCTCTATAGTCCCATCAAGTGGTGCAGGGGTGAGTTTTTTTGAGTTATAACAAACTATAAGATCATTTTCCAACAATGCTCGGGTTTTCTGGATTAGATATTTTTCCGTAATTGGGATTTCCATACCATCAATCTACTAAAAATTTTTTAAAAATTAGATACAATCCAATAGGATTATTTTGCCTCCAGTGAGGATTAATTATATCTTATTTTGGGTCAAGTTCAAGATACTGTTTTATTATTACAGAAAAAAGGAAATCGCTTTAATTATTAATTATTTGATTAGAATGGAGTCTTTGGGAGATGATCCTCCCATAATTCTGTGCTTTCTGTATAATGGCTTTCCAAATAACGGATCACATACCTGCATCACAAAAGTCAGTGATGTAATAATGATATAACATGGAGGGACTGTGAATGCAAAAGGCTGATAACTAGAGATGATCTTTTTTTTACCTGATACAGAAAATGTTAGTTTTCCCAAATGGCAAATGTTTTCATTTTGTTTTTCCTGGAAAAAAGTGTTTATTTGCATAAAATAAAAAAACAATAAAATACCCATTTGGCTACAGTGCATTTGATTCAAGCAAAAATTCCCATTAACTTCAATATATTTGGCTCAAGAAAAACCTGAGAGAAAAAAAGGCCACAACTTTTGAATGCATTTGGTGTCAGAAAAATCATGGGACAAAACCTGCTCATTGGCTTCAATGCATATGGCTACTAGTGATGGGCGAATTTATTCACCAGGGCCAAATTCGCGGCGAATTCCCGCGATTCGTGAATCACCAGCGAAATTTCGCCAAGCGAAATTTCGTCAAAAAAAACGAGTCGCGCGATGTAAATGACGCAACGTGCCGAAAATGACGCGACGCGTCCTAAACGACGCGACGTGCGTGAAAATCGTCCCGCGAATTTTTGCGAAGCGGGAGATTCGCCCATCACTATTGGCTACATTTCAAAGAGAAATTAACATTTTGAAATTCTTTTGTGGTTTCCAGGGCCTGGATCAGCTAGCAGTTAGCCTGGTAAAAAGTTAAAAGGACGTATGCCGTTTTTCAACCTAGCTTACTATGCTACTATGTTACTAGTGCTAATGAGCAAGATAAGAAACATGTCTTGAAGTAGAACCAAACCCCTTATTCATAAAAACCCCTACCCTACATAGTCCCCGCTCCCCCCCTCTAGCCTAGGTGTAAACTCTGTAACTGCCCCTAAGTCTTTACTTACATTTCTTTGCAGATTCAGTACATCAGAGCTCACAGGCGCCATCTTCCGGCTCTTTGGTAAGTAAGTTCCATATTGGCCCATGCACAGTTGGAGCAGTCTTCTGGTTTTTGACAGCCGCACATGCTCTGGAAATTATGGAAATTGCTGAATGGAAGGAAGAAGACCCATAGAAGACTGAAGAGCCAGAAGATGGCATCCATGAGCTCCGATGCACCGAATCTGCAAAGGGAGGTAAGTAAAGGCTTAGGGACAATTACTTGAGTTTACACCAAGGCAGGGTGGGGGCAGGGGGGACTATGTAGGGATAGGGTAGGGATGTTTTTATGAATAAGGGGCTTGGTTCTCCTTTAAGAGGTGCAGCACACCACAAGTTACATGGGGTGGCAAGAAAGACTCTTCTGAAAATTTTAAGAGCCAAATTATGCAGAGCAGCAACCCTGCAGCTTTTAAATCTTGCTCATTTACTGCAGAAAAATCTGTCTATAAATCTTTAAAACTGGATGAAATTCTTAAAGGTTAAAGCCCTACATTGCACATACTCAGAAATATTCGCCTGCAAACTTAACCATGACTGAATATTTTTTGTACTTCCCAAAGTGAAGATTTGAGGCTGGAAGATCCTTCCTTTCTGCTACTCAAGACAATGATCTCCCTTTGTGCGTTTTTGTGGAAAGTGAACTAATAATCCCAGTGACAGCACCGGCACTTGGTTCCGATTATTTCCCAGTTTGCTGTGTTTTCATTTTGCCTAATTACTTGAATAAAAGGAGAAAAGAAAAGTATGTTTCTGTTTCTATCTCCCTGAGCTGATCCTATCTTACTGCTGCCAGAGCATAAAAGTTACATCAATTAATCGTCATGAGAGGGTATGGTTAACATTTTGTGCATTGCCATGGTTACAGTGATGAAACACGACAGTGTACAAACAGACATTATCAAGATTTTAGGATAAATTAAATCAGGAAAGCGTTGCCATTACTAAGAAAGCATTTCAGTTCTGATGTGAAAATAAAAATATTTTATAAGTGCAAAAATAGATGGTTCATTCCCTTCCTTTTACAAAAGTTCAGCAGTCATCCATGCCAAAAAGAACCCTTTGTGTGTGTGTCTTAGAAAATCTGGAATTTCCTTGCTGAATTACTGTAACATCAAAACCCTTTTCTATATTCAAATTTTGGGGTTCCAACCCGTGACCCTCCTGTTATTGCTAGACTAACACTCCCAGAATCCTTTGCAGCCTTGGGTATTTAATGAACGCAGGGCTTTTTAAAGGGGGTATCCACATGTGTGTTAACATTTGTTCAACAGGTCCCTATTAGGTCCATAATATGTATTTTAACCCTTTGACTTTCATTTTAAAAAGAAGTTGGGGCTTATCCAAAGCCAGGTTCAGGATGGTGGTCACAATCCCCTGTATCAACTACTTCCTTGCAGAGATCAGCAATGAGTAACAGGAAAGAGTTGGATCATTGCCAGTACTGCACATGCCTCCTGTACAGGGTTGGACTAGGCTTCATCGGGGAAGGGCCCAGAGATGGAGGAGGGTTGTGACTGGAATGGAGGGCCCAAAGGCAGAGATGGGATGAATCAGGGATGGGAGGTCGTGGGTGTGGGTCCCTGAGGCAGCAGCCCCAGTGGGCCCCAAGCTCCCCAGTCTGACACTGCTCCAGTAAGTACTGACTTGCATAAATTTAAAGGAATAAAAGGATAAAGTCCCAAAACACCCTTTTAGGCACAAAAGCAGCTGATATTGATATTGTTTTCACATTAAAATATCATTCAACTCATGATCTAGCATATTACAAGGTAAAAAGTCCCATTAGTAAGGGGTAATATTTATGTTATGTGTAATTCTAATTGGTCACCAAGTGGCGCTGTGGGTAATGGGAAGTCTCAGCCAGAGGTCCTATAAGGGACAGATCTGGAGACAACATCCTTTTTAGCTTTTTAGCTAATTCTGGTTAAGAAACATTGGGCGCTATGAAATATGTTGGTACTATTTAAATACATGTTAATAAAAATAATAATAAAAATAACTGGGGAATATTGCAAGTATCACCGGGAAGCTGTGTTGATGACCAATAAAGAGGAGCCATTGACGGTCATTTATAAACTTCGCGCAGAGAAGATTGATTCGCAGAGTGAATATATTTGCCCTGCGCCTGGTTATATTTATAAAGCTGAATAAGAGTGTGCAAACAGATTTGCGAATTTGTTTTTCACCTTGCGAATGTCTATAGGAGCTTTTTAAATATGGCAAAAATCACAAATTGCGAACACTCTGCACCACAACTTTGGTGGCGGAGAAAATATTCGCAAAACTGTTTTGCAAATTGCGAATTTGTTACTTTAACGCTATTTTCGCGCAAAACAACCTCGCAAAGTGCCTGTACTCACGCAAAGACCCGTCTTGTTTGCGAGTTGTTTGCGAAACTTCATTCACAATGCGAATTCGCAAAAACCGGAAGGACGGGCACAGTAGTGCAATATTTTAGCGTTCAGGAAAAAGCATGGGCAAAACTACCATTTGCAAAAATTAAGCGCTGCGCGAACTTTATAAATGACCCCTATTGACTACTATTAAGAGACATATGGAACCTTCCATTTATTACTTATTACTACAATCCCCCCAGGAGTAACGTGGGATTGAGGAAGTCAGTCAAGGCAACTGGAGAGCAACTGGGCACCACATTACACGCTTACAAACAGAAGTAAATGTGCAAAGCACAAAAAGAAACAGGCTCTGAGGCACAACAACTTACCCTGAACTTCATTCAGGGCACTTAATACAGGAACACCAAGAAAGTCAGGTGCAAATAATCCTTTACTTACTGCCTGCCAGAAAGCTCTGTGATTTGTGCAAGATTTGTAGATTCATTTCCTCCTTCAAATGTCTAAACTTCAGTACAGAATTAAGTCCTATGAAATACGACAATCGAGATTCATAATGTTCAGATATAGAAAATGACTGCCAAAAATGACTGGCTCTCATAATCTTAGTAAATAGTGCTGCAAGCAGAAGAATTAAGCTGTTCTCATGCTATCAAATCTGCCCCATCTGTTCAATTAACTGCAGTGTTAAACCTGCATGAACTGATTGAGACTTAATTAAATGAAATACATAATGGCGCATCTCTCTGGGGCCTGGCAAATCCAAGGCTTTTTGTGTCAAGGTATTTTCGCAGTCTTCTAGTTATCAATGTTTCACAGGGCTTTGAACTACGAAGCCAAAATATTATTCAGCTTGTTATTTTCAGCTTAGTATTTGGGTTATGCATCGCTATACAACAATTATAACTCAGGGACAATAGAAGACAATTACAGAATGAAACTGAAGTAGAGGGCCCTCCAATGGTATCACGAGTGCAGCCGTCATACTATGCTCTTTAATGGATTTAATGTATTAGAAGAGCTGATCCAAATTTTTTGGAGGGGGAGAATTAATGTTTTCTTTGGAGGAACCAGACAGTGATATACAGACTTACAGGTTGGATATCTGCTAGTTTGGTCTCATCTATTGTAAAGTGTATTGTATTCTGCTGTTCATATATAAGTGACATTTCAAGGGACAGTTGCCTGAAATGAATATGCATGGACATGTATGTTAGAAATAAAGATGATAATGACAAGTCCATTTCATTATTCTGCTTTACTACAACCAGAATGCACCTGATTAACCCATATAACAAACACAGCTAATAGTTAGACATGATTGTAATTCATTACACAGCATGAGCACCTTCTTCTTTGAATATTTATTGAATTTTCTTGTTCCAAATATTCACAGGATGCCCTCCTTCTTGGCAGAGATTAAAACATTGTATATAGTGTCATCTGGTATGTGTTGCAGCACTGCTCAGCCAATTTTCCCATTTTGGAAATCTAAGCTCCAACACTGACATCTACTGGCTTGCGGTGTTGGCTGGAACATGCAATATAAAAATCAACTACAGCTAAAGAATTGTATGATTAGCTAAATGCACAACTGATCGGCATTGTATCATTCTAGACAAATCGATGGCCTATGGCAGTGATCCCCAACCAGTAGCTTGCGAGTAACATGTTACTCTCCAACCCATTGGATGTTGCTCCCAGTGGCCTCAAAGCAGGTGATTATGTTTGAATTACTGGCTTAGAGGCAAGTTTTGGTTGTATAAAAACCAAGTGTACTGCCAAACATTCTCTCCTGTAGGCTGCCAGTCCATATAGGGGTTACCAAAAAGCCAATCAGAGCTCTTATTTGACATCCCCATGGACTTTTTCATTCTTGTGTTGCTCTCCAACTCTTTTTTAAATTTAAATGTGGCTCATGAGCAAAAAAGGTTGGGGACCCCTGGCCTAAGGTATTGCATGTTTTTTCATGCATTAAACTGTACTTTACAACCCACATTCAAAATTAGATACAATACTCTTAGGGAATCATTTACTAACAATCAGATTTAGATCTTTTTCCACAAATCTCTAGTAGTTTTCTCATTATTTTATAAAGCTATAAAAATTTTAAATTTATTGAAATCATTTAAAGGGATACCGTCATGGGAAAACATGTTTTTTTCATCAGTTAATAGTGCTGCTCCAGTAGACTTCTGCACTGAAATCCATTTCTCAAAAGAGCAAACAGATTTTTTTTTATATTCAGTTTTGAAATCTGACATGGGGCTAGCCATTTTGTTAATTTCCCATCTGACCCTGGTCATGTGACTTGTGCCAGCACTTTAGGAGGGAACAGTTTCTGGCAGGCTGTTGTTTTTCCTTCTCAATCTAACTGAATAGAACACAGAGGGACATGGGTTTTTACTATTGAGTGCTGTTCTTAAATCTACCAGGCAGTTGTTATCTTGTGTTAGGGAGCTGTTATCTGGTTACCTTCCCATTGTTCTGTTGTTAGGCTGCTTGGGGGTAAAAGGAGGGGGTGATTGAAGTTTATCAGAGCACAAGTCACATGAAACATGGGGCAGCTGGGAAATGGATTTCAATGCAGAATTCTGCTGGAGCAGCACTATTAACTATTAACTATTAACTGATACAATTTGAAAAAAAAACTTTTTTTCCCATGACAGTGTCCCTTTAAGTGTTAAAACTATGAAAAAAAAAATAAGACAAGACTTTTCCACGTAAATGTTGTTGAGGTCCAATAAAAGTCAGTGGGAGCAGCACAGACTTTTACAGATTTCCTTTTTCACTATGAATTGTCTGTTTGTTTGTTTTTTTTATGTATGGGGATAGGGGATAATAGCAATAGAGATGCTGAAATTAACATGGAGAATGATACTGTACCTTCAACATACTTTCTCCTACAGCTGTGGTGATGGGATATGTAGATACAAATCAGCTGGACTTCAGGCCTCTTAATGAATGGCAACTCTTAGAATAAAGGTCAACTTCTTTAATATCTTGTTGTGTGTAGGCACAAGCAGAGGCCGTTGAAAGGACTTCTCATGGATCTGTTCTACAAACAGCTAGAATGGGAATAAGACTGAATTGAAAGGAAAGTTGGATTTTAGGAAAGGCAATCTACATGAATTTACAAACAATTATGGACTAAATAATTGATTATGTAGGGGGCAATAACCCAATCATTAGGGTCACTTGGTTTCATAGAAAATATTTTGGGATAAAGCACTTGGTGCTTCCCTTAATGGGAATCACCTGGAAGCAAATGTATCATATTCCTGTAGATTAAATGCATGCTCAAATATATATTGAAAGTGGATAGCTGTAGAGGTGCAGATGGATACTTAGACCAATTCTTCATAAGAGTGAAGCATAGGCACTTTTTGAGATGTTACAAGAAAGATTATAGGCAGATATGATGACTTAAAAAGTCAACAGCTATACAATAAAGTGGAAATGGACAGACATTTTCATGAATTAAACCACTTTAGGATAGAGGTATGTATAGAAGGAGATGAAATACAATGTCGGGAGTAATACATAAAGCTCGCAGACTTCTGACTATAAGGAAATATGTAAAGCCTGGTTTGCTAAAGAGCGTAGAAGGAAGATGGAAAACATGAGATCCATAAAATATAGGCTTAGTTCTTCCAAGAACTAATGAAGATTGATATGGATGATGAGGTTAGATGTGGTTTTCAGCGAATCTGAGAAACAGGGGAAAGTATAACAGGAGCAAGAAATGAGTATGAAAGAGGCTGGTTAGGAGGTGCTGTTTCAGAACTTAAAAATATTAAAGGTTCACTAAAAACATTACAGCTTAAACTAGGTTAAACTAAGCTGAAGATCAACTCAACGTGGACATCTAGGGAACTGGGTGCAATAAAAGTGTATAACACTCCATATAACTTGGTTCATCAACTCTGACCTTGTCCTATTTGTGTGTGTCCCAAAAACCATCCAGTTGTAAAAACTTAAGCAAAGGTCTTACATGCCATTTAATCCACAACTGATATGTATTGTTATATGTCCCTGAATAAAACCTTCCATAGTTTTTGGATTCACATCAGGAAGAAAAATTTTTGCATTGAAGATCTGGCTAAAAAATGAAATAAAAATGTGAAAAACAAAATAAAAAAATGTCCTAAGGAAGTCCCATTATCAAAATCTTAAGAACAAAAGGACAGAGAGGGGCCATTTTTTCATCCAATCCTGCATTGAAGTACGGTGGGTGTAGGCTGTGACGCTGCTTTTGATCAAACAGAACTTGCCATCTTGTCAAATAGATTGCCACCTACTGTGAAACAAACACATACAACCCACTAAAACATAAGC
>CM044439.1:128023335-128042517 GCA_024363595.1 Xenopus borealis
TTAATTTAGCTTTTCAATTGGCTTCTAAGCAGTTCTTGATTGACATGAAAGTAAGCAACTTAAACAGATATACAGCAATTTAATTTCATAGTGTTACTAAGGCTGAGCTATAGTCTTATTTATATATATACATGACATTCAAAATCCACACAGCTGCCCGTATACGTTATTATTATTATTTTATTAACATGTATTTCTATAGCGCCAACTTGTTGCGTAGCGCTGTCGTTCCAATTATTGTCACAATGCCACCCAGCAATGTTAATTGCACCCCAACTTCCCAATTGTCAGAGGTTCTGCCTAATTCATGGCTAGTGCCTGGACTTCGCTAATGGATTTTGAGTGTTAGGAATTTTGCTTTTATGATATTCAAGAAACGAAGCTGTCACCTACCAACATTTGCAGCGGGTGTCATGCACAATATTGAGCCTGCCCATCATGCATTGCAACAGGAAGGTGGATTGAAAAGGAAAGAGAATTAAAACAACCCATCACACATGTTATTGGAAAATAAAAATAACTGAACAAGAAAGAAAACAAAATGTTATGGCAACAGTGGCATAAAACAGTGAGCATAGTCAAATCACAGAGGAGCACGGTGGGTGAAGGGGTTTCTCTATAGTGCAGGGACAAACATTACAGCTTATTTACACATGGCCTTATTAGTTAGTGGGTAATCATAAAGGCAGTAGGGAAAAACAGTGGTCTTTACTTGCTGAATGGCAAAGGGTAAAAGGCGCAGAAATCATTTTGGTTTCAGCAATTGGTTATTTAGCAATTGTATTGTATATTACAAAGCACAAAGCTGCCTATACCAGTATCAACCATACTGAAATGTGGGCTAATCCATCAGACATATCTGGAACATACAGTAGTGGGAAGATTTATCGAAGGTTGAATTTCGAAATCATGTGCATTTTCTTTTTACTCGAATAAATTCAAATATCGAACGTGAGATTATTTGAGTCGAATATTTGATCGGATAGGAGTTTTCCCTCTGAAAAAAACTTGAATGTCAGGAAGTCTATTAAAATCTCCAAATGGTTCAATGGACCTCTGCCATTGACTTGTACATGAACTCGGCAGGCTTTAAGTGGCAAGGTTTAAGTGTGATAAATCTCACATTCGAATAGGGGGATAAAAATTCGAATGTGTGAATTTTGACACTGTTTGACCCTTAATAAATCTAATCTAAATATAGTATCATGTAGAGGGCCCATCAGCCACAGTGTATATGTGTATTTACTGCTGAATTGAATTAATGAGTTATTGATTTACCTGCATATCAATTCTGAATCTGTTAAACTAAGGCAGATCTTATTCCTTAGACTTTATAATGGAAGTAATTGATATTAAGACTAATAGTTTTATGAACCCTGCAGACTGCACTGCAATCACCAAGATGGCTTTTAAAATCAGATGCCTTTCAACAATAGTCAAAAAGAGTGTTCAAGCCTTTGCAACTTTAGTAGTGAGTTATTATTAACCACTTTCCCCCATATGTAATAAAAGGCACTAACTTTGCCCAGGAGGAGTAACTCATGGCAATCAATAAGATGCTTTCAATTGAACAGGTGACTATTGAATTCTACCTGCTGATAGGTTGCTATGGGTTACTGCCCCTGAACAAATCTTTAATAATTCTTTTGTGGTCATTAAATATTTCATCTATGTGTATTTGCATTGATTTACTACTATACCACTTGCCTTAAAGGAGAAGGAAAGGTTAACACTAAGTAAGCTTTATCAGAAAAGTCTATATGTATACACCAGTAAACCCTCAAAGTTATGCTGCTCAGAGTCCTCTGTCAAAAGAAACACACCATGTATGTCCTTCTATTGTTAAAATATGGCCTTCTGTATCAGATTTAGACTTGAGCAAGCTCAGTTTGCTCCTCTCCCCCTCCCTCCCTTCTGTAATCTGAGCTCAGAGTTATGAGGGAACTGGGAGAAACTCAGGCAGGAAGTGATGTCACAGCAAGCTAATATGGCAGCTGTATCCTAAAAAAACAGAGACAATGTCTAGAGCTGTTGGAAAAACATTCTAAAGAATAAAAATTGTGTTCTAGCTTGCATTGTTGTGGCTAATCTATGGGAAATAAACTGCATTGGTAGCTTTCCTTCTCCTTTAAAGGGATTGTCCACCTTCAACCAACTAGTTGTTTTCAGATAGATCACCAGAAATAATGACTTTTTCCAGTTACTGTCTATTTTCTATTTGTAACCGTTTTTATTGAAGTGTAAAGTGTCATTTTTCACAATCTAAAGCAGCTCTGGGAAGGGGGGTCGCCGACCCCCCCCCCCCCCCCCCAACTGTTCTAAACTGATACATTTAATGGATACATTTCTTATCTTTGTCCCTTCTGAGCAGAATCTCTGTGTTTCATTACAGGCAGCCGTTCGAATTGATACAATAGTTGCTAATATTCCAGAGATATTGCTGTGAAATGTATCAATTAAATGTTGCAAAATTGTATCAGTTTTAGAGTCTGCACCTGAATTACTGAGCTGCCAGACTCAAACACCAGAGACACCAACATTCAACTTTACACTTAGATTTTGGAAAAACAGTAAAAAATAAATAATGGAAAGTAATTGAAAAAAGTCTTTAATTATGGAGAAAAATCTGAAAACCACTGAACAGAAAAAAGTGTTTGGAAGGTGAACAACCCCTTTAAGACATTCTTCAGCATGACCCACATTAAGTATTATAACTGACCAACCCATACGTATAAATGCAAATATGCAGAGGCAATATGTTCCATGCACACAAAAAAGATGTTCACATGTAGCTCTCTTATAAGGGAAATAAGTGAAAGGCATGTCTGTAAATAATACATAACTAAAGCAAAGGGAATGTGTGTTCTGCATCTTGGGACAATGCCAGCGTTGATTGATTCTTTTTATAACTGCTATAAAAGATGTTTGGATCATATGAGGCCAGCAAATGTTATGTTTTACAAATGAGCCTTTTTCACATTGATTTCAACAATGCACAGTCCTGTGCACACACAAGCGTAATGTAACAGGCTCTTAATGCAGCATATGTCTCAGGGATAATACTTGTGTGTGGTAAATGAATAAAAGCATTTTATGAGTGTCTCTTCAATTACTGGACCCTGAACAATCACTCTAGTGAGAGGTGTAGGACTAAAGAGAAAGATTTATTGAGCAATTTATAGGGAACTCATGGCAACAACAATGTGATTAGTTCCCATAAAGGAATGGACAGCTATAATATTAGTGATATCTCTGTGTACCCTTATGTTCTTTCCCTGTTAATTTAGTATGGATATGCCATTTTTAAAGTACAATGAAAAACATATATTGATTTTTGATCTGGGCCAACCAGTTAGGGATGATTGTTCGGGGCAAATTCATTATAGCGTGAAGCATCTAACGCTAACGCTAATTCGCCAGCATGACGTCAATCCGTAACTTCGGAAATTCACTGGCCCTAGCGAATTTACGCTAGCGAAGTAGATAGACTTACGCAACTTCGCACCCTTACGCCAGGCGAAGTTGCGCACTGACGAAGGATCGTAAATTCGCAAATTCACTAAGATGACCATTTTCCTCAACGTTAGCACTTACGCTAGACGTTACTTCGCCTGGTTAGCGAAGTTCAATACAATAGATAGGACGTTGAAAAAAAAAATTTAAAATTTTTTCTAAGTCCCAAAAAAACGCTGGCATATTTTAGCATAGGAGGATGAAAGTCTGAAAAAGATCGATAATTTTTTGGAAGGGGTTACCCTCCTTCCCCCCTACATTTCCTAACATATGGCAACACAACTATACAGGGGGCACATGTAGGGCAATAGGACAACTTTATTTATTTATTAAAGGTTTCCTGGGCTTGTGTAGTGGAATGTAGCAGCTGTAACATATACTTCGATTATAATTAAAATTTCCCGCTGTATGTTCTTCGCTAGCGTAACTGTGCTCTGCCTAGCAAAGTAACACTAGTGCAACTACGCTACCGTTCGCCAACCTGAGCGTAAATTCGTACTTCAGTGAATTTGCGTAGCGCTGGCGAAAATTCACCTGGCGAAGTGCGGCAGACGCTAGCGAAGCTAACGCTAGTGAATTTTCACATCTTAGTGAATTTGCCCCTTCAACTTCCAGTAAACTGTCACAAATATAAAAGTAATCCTTCCTCTTCATACACTTAGCCTTATGCCTTAACCTACCTTTATCAAGTTGTGGTATGTTGAATTATTATTTTATATATTTTATATGTCTCTGATATTTGTTTCAATGGATGTAAGCACCATGAACTGCAGTTCCTTTGCATTCTTGACAGTTACCAATATATCGAAATGGAGCATGTGTGTGTGCAAGTGATAGGTAACCACACTGCCCATCAGATGTTAATTATAAAACACTGAGAAGCAGAATATTAGTGGTCTAGCTGTGGCGTGTTTTCACCAAAAAACTAAACAAACACAATGGCTGGATAATGAATGTATCTTACCTGGTGGGAAAAAGGCTGCCTGCTGCTGTAACTGCATGTTGGCAAGAGCCTGTTGGTACTGGAAAAAACCCGTATTAAATACTCCGGTGGCACCGTTGGTTTTCTCAAGTGCAGGCCTCTTTGGTAATGGGGGGAGTACAGTCTGATGAATTCCCTTCAATCCAAAGGAATTTGAGGAAATCATAGAAGCAAAAGAAAAAGGATACATAAATTACTCTACTATACATTATTGTCCCAATTACACCATTGGCACTGGAGAGGGCTGCAGCATGTTATAACAGTTGCAGGCATGTCCAGGCCATCAGGAAATTGGCTATTAGCAAGAGAAAACGCCAGCTAACATACTGCACTAAACTGCAGGAGCCTCACGGGTTTATTGCGCCCTATGTTGCATTACAGTTCTCAGTGCAATCTTCTCAAACTAGAAAGCAGGATAAACATTGTTCTCATGTTTTATACCATACGCTGTACTGATTGCACATATGAATAATTATTTAGCAAACACAATATATACATGTACTTGCGGTTCTAAAAAGTAGGAGATTTTAAGAGCTTATTTGCCCCTGGCAAAATGAACTGAAGAAAGTCAACTTGATAAACCTTTGCAATGCCAGAGGGTTGCAGGGCCCATTACTGAGTAATGAGCTGAGGCTGAAAAGCCTACTGGCTTGTTGTTTACAAAATAATAAAAAAAGAAAATTCTTTAAAAACTGGGGGATAGGGAAAAGCTGCACTGCTAGCTCCATGAAGGTCAACAATAATGGCAATGTTAACAGTTGGTTTACAGGACGACTTTAAAAGGAATATTCATGTTGGACTGTACCCAAACTTCCCAAAATCTATCTAGACATGCAAACTACACCAGTGCATGCAAGGTATGTTAACATTGACTTACAAATGTTAAAACTACAGATATAAGAGTTGCAGAAAAGCCATGCCAAAAACACAGATACAAACATTTACATTAACAGTTTTTAATAAGGTGCCCATTGAGAAATAATCTGCTGTGGCAAAGCTGATTGTGGGAGGCTGCCCAAAAAAACTGAGTTAAATTTAATATTATAGAATGGAATTCATTTGGGCAGCGGCCCACACTCAGCACAATGAGTAACAAAAAAATAACTACAGATTAAAAAGAAAAAAACTATACTAGAAAGTTTATAACTAGTTTGTACAATAAAGCTACATGCCAAGCTAAAAGGTGAAAGGACATAGTACCAGGTCAAAGGTTGCCTCGAGGGGTCGCTTCAGTGATTTGACAGCCGACTGAGTCTTAATTAGCAGGCAGCGAGCACATGATGGCAATGGGCCAATGGGGTTCAAGCGCATTAACATAAACAGCAAGCAGAGGTGCATCATGGGGGCAGCAGTGCATATTTTGGTATGTGAGAAAAAAACAAATAAAAAAAAACAAATCATCCGAATGCCATAAACAACAAGTAACAAGACTTAGCATGCACAGTAAAGGCTCTGCATTGTTACTGTGTAAGAACTTTAAAGATACAAAAGGCATAATTACTAAATTTATTAAGACTTTTTCTTTGTTCCCATTATGGTAAAATGCATTAAAATTGTTTATTTTTTTCATTTTGTTACCCGTAATGAGCTTATTTGCTCTTTATAAAAGCATATGCAGAACCATGAATCTTCACGATGGCAGCAACTAAAGCACACAGCTAAAGAGCACCAGCACCCAGCATTGCTATAACTGGATGCCAGTATAAGTATGTGCATTTAGATGCTAAAAAAACTCCTTGACTTCCAAGTTACAATATACCATATACTCTTGACTCCATACCACTACTGAACTAATCACAAGTTACTATGTAACTGCCTACAATGAGATACATGAGAGTTAGTTCACGACCACAGATTCAGTGGGTAACTTGTACTTTTCCCTGTAGTGAGTTACATTTAAAACCACTTTCATTAATGGTACTTGTGTAGGGTTGCCACCTTTTGCCACTCTGGAGGGGGTGGGACTTGTGGCAAATTATGTTTTGGGGGCATGCTCAGGGCCAGAACTAGGGGTAGGCAGAAGAGGCAGCTGCCTAGGCTGCAACAATTGGGGGTGCTAGACAGCTACCTCTTCTGCCTACCCCTAGACCAGACTAACCTGTCTTTGATTGACAGTGAACTGTACTCACTGTCACATGGTTCCTGGTAGGGGCCCGTGTCACTTTGCATGCCCAGAAGCGCGATGAGTCATTGCGCGTCACGTCACTGCGCATGTGCGAAGATGGGGAAGTGGGGGCGAGCTCTGAGTATGGCCCACCTCTGAGTGTGCTGGTGACACTAGAGGCGTTATGAAACGGCAACCACTGATTGGCTGATTGCTGTGCCATTCACTTTAAAGCCCAGTCTGGATTTCTTATTTGACAATCTGGACAGACAGTTTTTCTCCGATCATCCCTTTCAAAAGCAGGGCTGTCTGGGTGAAAACAGGACAGATGGAAACCCAATACTTGAGCCCAAATGTGGTCTGTCCACTTCCAAATAGTTGTACTCAGCCGCAACCAGTTCTTCCGTAGGGCATTGTGCAAACCCTGGAGCTACTATCGCGCCTAAAGAATTGGGTGGAGACGTCACCTGCCTGCCAAACAACGAAACGTATGCAAGGCAGATTGCAACTATACAAATACTGTTGTAAATTGGGCACAGTTGCATCTATTTTAATGATTCAAAGCACTTGTGCATGCACAATGAATTCTGGGGGAAACAGGTGCATTGTGGGGGGAAAAATATGGCAATTGCATCCAAAATTGCACTTTGCTCACTCAGCGTAAGTGAATAAGCCCTATGGTGTTCTGCATTCCACTTCCAGGAGAACAGCAGACACAGCATCTATAGCGAATAAGCCCATCTATAACTAAACTGATTGTATTCTGTAGCCCAAACTGATTTAACTTGGCTAAGTCATGTATTTATTTGATGCTATTAGTTCAATATCTGGGTGTAGCAGAGCAGCATAGACTGGACATTTTCCAATCTATCATTTAAATACTACTTTCTTTTAATCCTTGTACCTGCCAGCAGTTACCTAGAAACATCCCAGTGGGGCCCAATGAAAGACTGAACATTTGGAGCGTGTGCTTATCTGTATGGGATAACCACAGCATATTATTTTGTTAACTATTAGATATTGGCATGCATGTTAGATTAATAACTGAAAAATAAAGAAGTGATCAATGAAAAGGATTCATTAGTTATATTGTTTTTTTTTCTGGAAGGTTTTTGGCATAGACCTAACTATTCTAATTCTAATTAAGACTTGTTGATAAAGTTGGAAGTGTTTACCAAGTACCTCACTGGATAGGCTCACTATGGGAAAGTAAATAGAATAAAAAAAGTAAATAGAAGAAAATAATTAGAAAGTGCTAACTGCAAAGCTACTTAGTTAGTAGGTTACTAAGGGATATAGTTGATGCAATTCTACCACACATAATGACTAAACAATGTTGTATACATGATTTTGCAATGTTTCCCCAAAAATGTGAGTCATTATCTATTGACGTGTTTTAAATGATATCAAAACATTTAAATATAAATGCTGAATAGCCAACACTGGGGGTCTTACAAGAACACATTCCATCAAAGACTATACTCACAATGCCAGGATAAGAATGCATTTGAAATGCTGTTGAAAGTCAGTGTTTTATCAGTCCATGTATGGGGCCCTTAGGAGGTCCTGTCTGATCAATATCTCACTAAAAATCAATTAGATGATGATAGGGCAGGTCTGGAATGCCTTGTCAAGCAGGGGCTGCCCTATTAATACTCAATGATTGGCAGGGGCAAAACCATCAGATCATCCTAAATAAGGAAATATCTGATTGATCTGATCTTACCATGAGGGCCCAGCTTTAGTTATAAGCCAGGAGCGTGCCCTGGGCTGCTCTCAGGAAATCCTAATACATTACACTGGATTTATAGCATGAGTAGCGGAAGTGTGAAAGATCTGAATGAATCTAAATACTATTTACCAGGGTACATAGATCAATACACACTCCTTTATACCTGTGAATTGATGGGACTGTGTGCTTTGCTGTATTAGGTACAAAGTAAAGGGTACACAGATGCAAGGGAGCACTAGATATAAAGTGGTTGTTCACCTTTGAAAGCCAATGGCAAAGTTGCTTAGAATTGGCCATTCTATAACACACTAAAAATTTACTTAAAGATGGACCACCTTTTAACAACTGCCTCAGGTAGAGTTTCACTTTCACATATAACCGACTTGCCCCTAACGGATCATATTCTAAAAAGGTTTCTGGCGTTGCGTGCATCATTGCACCTAAACCGAAGTTGAAGCTGCATCTTGCACAATATTGACCAATGCAGCCATATTTTGTGGGTGTCCAAAATGACTATAGAATTCTTGGAAATATCTTATTGTCAGATGCACCTAGCTTAATGGGACTTTAGTTCGACAGTAGTGATGGGCGAATCTACCCCGTTTCGCTTCGCCGAAAAATTAGCGAATTTCCAGCGAAATTCGCAAATTGGCAAAAAAATTTGCGAAACGAGTCACGGCACGTTTTCGACGCGCGTTGCGTCGTTTTCGTCGCGTCAAAAAAGAAGTGCAACTGGTTTTTTTTAGCAAATTTTCGCCAGGCAAATTTTTGCTGGCGTTTCGCGAATTTATTCGCCAGCAGCGAATCGCGGGAATTCGCAGCGAATTCGCCCCTGGCGAATAAATTCGCCCATCACTATTCGACAGCAGTATTAGTGTACACCTAATACCTATGTTTCTTTTATGAAGCAAATTGCAAAGCCATTCACAATGTATAGGTTCCCCCTAGCCTGGTGTTAGAAAGCTCAGTAAGCAAGCGCTGTTGACTGCAATCCTGCTGACTAACAGATAATGAGGAGGCCTCACCCTTTGTTAGTGCATTGAATTCAGAGATGTTTGCATGTAAAACAAATGACAGGATACAGCCAAATCTTCACAACTGCTTGATCTGTGTTTTTTCACAGAAATGTAAAATATATAGGGAGGAATACATTATTGTGAAATCTAAGAATATTATAGGTCACCATTGAGTTTCAAGACCATATAAAAGCACAAGGCTGAACGTGAAACATTTTGGCAACTTATCCTTTCATTTAACAACTGGGGGTACATTTTTTTATTGGTAAGTTTCTGCCAGTAGGTGACACACATTTCATAACTAAGCACCTTTTATAACTAATAATCTATTAAAAGGATATTTAAATATGGCTACACAATGAATAAAGTTTTCATTGCTGTTCCCACTTCTTAAACTTCAAAGCCAGTTTTGTTTTTGTTTAAGGACACCGTGTTCCTAGGAAATACCCAGACATTACATAAAAAATCTAAAATTAACAGAAGTGCACTAGAAATAACTTGACAGTGGTTAGACCTACAAATACAACACAACAGTCATCAGTGAAAAAAGAAAGCTGCCTTAACTGGAATATATCAATATCGTATTATAATGGAATATAATCAGACATCTTTCTAGTAAAGTAAATTGGAAAGGACAGGGCTAACTCACCATGGCGGCTGCAGTGGCTGCTGCCTGAGCTGCTGCAGCTTGGTTGACCTGGTATTGGGCAGCCTTGATCTTGGCTTGCAAATGTGCAGGAGGGTGGAAGTATTTGCACTTTTCCCTTGAGCATCTTCCTTTTATAAAATCCATGCACACAGTGACTGTGTTGTCGTTTGTGTCAATCATTGCACTCTCAGCCGGGTGAGCAAACCGGCATTCGTTCTCCCCTCTGTTGCAGTTTCCACGCTGATACTCTCGACATACCTACAGGAACAAAGGCATTGCACTTTATCACATACTGTCTGGCTTAGGTCATTTATTCTACACTAAGGGGCAGATTTACTAAGGGTCGAATTCGAGGGTTAAAAAACCCTCGAATTCGACCATGGGAATAGTTGGGAATTGTTGGGGAAGTAAAATCCGCAATTCGATTGGTCGAACGATCAAATAGAAAATATTCAATCGATCGATTTTATCCATTCGATCGAATTTTTTTATTCAATCAAAAATAATGAAACCCAATTCGGTAGCTTTGATCTGGCGAACTAGGCAGTCGAATAAAAATTTAAAGGCCGAATCCTTCTGCCCGGCCGAAACAAATCCGGATCCTAATTTGCATATGCAAATTAGGGTTGGGGAGGGAAATCACATGAATTTTTGTCACAAAACAAGGAAGTAAAAAATGTTTTCTCCTTCTCATACCTAATTTGCATATGCAAATTCGTATTTGGTTCGGTATTCGGCCAAACCTTTCGCGAAGGATTCGGTGTTCAGCAGAATCCAAAACAGTGGATTCTGTGATTCCTAGTTTATAGTGTCCAGGAATAATGTTATCAATACCACAGCCTACAAATTCAACATCGCTGCAACCAAAAGCTATTTATATTTTCATAATATGTAGCTTACACTCCTCACCTTCAAGTTCAGTTTAGATAATAAGGATGTCATTTGGCAATTTAGCACAAAACTGCGACAAGCAATCAAAAACAATCAAAGCTGTTCTCTGAAAAACCACAAGGGGGACATCTAAGCTTTCTCCAAATGAATTTCTCTTGCAAGATTGATTCACATGATATGATAAAACACACTACATGTTTTTAAAACCTGAGCAAATAATCATATTTTACTCCATGGAAAATTTTGATATTCTGAATTTTTCTTAAAAAAAAAAAAAAAAAAAAAAAAAGATATTTTCTACAATGAGCTCCCCATTGACATCACTTTAAAAGAAATATTTCAACCTCTATTTCCAGCCAGTTTATCCCTAAGGGTGAAGACACACAGAGCTACTTGTCATGGCTACAAAATAGACAATAGTGATAACTGGCTTTGTGTGTTTTAGCAGAGGCAATTCTCCTCATTGTCTATGGCAGGCTATTTTTTGGCATTTTGTAGCAACAACAAGTAGCTGCTACTAGTAGTCATGTGTGCCTTCAACCTAAGGACGGAGTTCATAACCAACAACTGGGATATACATATTCTTATTTTATGATACATCAAGAGAGAGAAGCTTTTAGTTCTCTAAAGCCGAGTAAGACATAATGAATGTGTTAAATGTGTAAATTTGTATCTATAATAAACTGCAATCTGTTATAACTTGTTAAGATCCTGACATAACTAACAAAACATAACTAATTCTAACACAATGCAACTAATACAGTATATTGAATTTATAATTAAAGTCCTAGGGACAGAGCAAGCAGCAAACCAACAGCAAAAACAAAAAATGCAGGTTTAATTATCAGGTATGCGTGCAGTATTATATCTCTATAAACCCATAATGTAGAAAAAGGGTTCTTACATGTGCCCTCAGAACCTTAATATCCAAGATATTGGGTTTGGCTGATGCTTTTCCCCAGATGCTTTACACGCAGGCAGAGCCAGGGTATTTTTATTTACAATAGAACTCTTCATGTAAATAATATATTTATAATGAATAAATAACGTAAGGGTTTAACTAGCTGAAAATACACATTCAAGAACTCCAAATAACCAGGATAAGAGATGGGTTTGATCAATGTGCATTCTAGGACTCCCACTAGTAAGACTATTTCAGTTGGCTGCATTGCCAATTCATTTAGAAATTCATTAGTAAACACTGTGTTACAGATGGTAACATCTCAGCTCACTGCCTTAAACCTTAACTTGAAAAAACAGTACTGGCCTTCCAACCTTTTTTTAACCTTCATATCTATAACAGCATGATTCATCACTGCATTTACGAGCCAGGTGACTACCAGAAATGCCATGTACATGCCATGTATGCTTACAAGTCCAGCCCTTAGCCATACTAAACAAAACCATTTGTATAAAACGGTTCAGTGTTTGGAGGAGCTGATACAATGTGTCCTTTCTTCTGAATTTGTTAGTGTAGCAGTATCGCTGAGCACTAACACTAGGGTTGCCACCTTTCCCCAGCGGACTGGGGTGGCAGGTGACATCATGTGGGGCATGGCTGTAGGGCCAGAACTAGGGGTAGGAAGAGTAGGCACGTGCCTAGGGTGCAAAGCTGGGTGGAGTGCCAGTCATACAAATTCTCTGCTTCTCCTACCCCCTAGTTCGGTCTCCGTTCACAACTGTAGCTGGTGCTTATCTTATTTTCACGCATGAACACGTTAGATTTTTTCCGCACATGTGGCCGTTGTGCCCAGAGCTGCATGACTGTGACATCGTGGGGCAGCGTTATGGCATCAAGGGGTGATAGGTCAATTGCCATATGAATAGGGGAGTCCTGTCTAGTTTTCCAAATTTACCGGGTAGCCCCTCTGAAAATCAAGTTATCCAGGTAAAAACTGGACAGGTGGCAACCCTAACTAACTCCCATCCAAATTATTAGTCCCTAATGTAAATTAAATTCAGTGTTTAAAGATTCAGACAATTATTTTCCTTGCTGGAATGAATCTCTCACCATACAAAAAAAAAACTGTTAAATCCTCAATACTGCATGGTTTAATTTAGTGATCATTGGTAGTATATTTTAATATAAGCCCGATAAATGCAGAAAGCTCTGGCATACTGACAGTTTTGTGGTATTTCTTTCTACAGACTAAGAGCAGAGCTGATTAGCGTTGGAGAATGCATTACTCATCCGGCAGAGAGCAGCATTGGACAAGAGTGGTCAGTGTTCTAACTCCAAATGATCATCTGGCATAAACAAGGCTGTCATTTGTTTCTTTTAGACTTGGAACATATGTACATGCACACATAGACTGAATCGTAATCAGACACTGTTGTATAGAAAGAGTATAACAATTTTATGACAGAGCAGTCAGAAGGCTAGGTCAGTGGTTGACACTGACAGATCAGTAGGAGTCACAAGAAAAAGAAACTTTTAGTTTTTTACTCTTTGACTGATCTCTGGATTTCTTTAAAGACATAGAAACAGCATGCACCAACTGATAAACAATAGCTGGAGAATAGGGTTGCCACTTTTATTTCTGCAAAAAAAGGGCAGGGGGGGCAAGCTGGTGATGTAGGGGTGGGCCAGTGACATCATGTGGTGGGGCAGTGACATCAGGGGTGGAACTGAAAATTTCCAAAAACTGGGCTGTCCGTGTGAAATCCAGACAAGTGGCAACCCTACTGGAATCAGCAAACTGCTGTAATGCCAACAAATGATATCACAGAACATAAAATGGTCTTAAACAAAGTCATGCATATTTCATCAAATGGCTAAATAACATCTTCACATCTGCACCTGTTCACCTTGATAAATGTTTCTAAATTGCTAGCCAATATAGCAATTGCAAAAAACAAGGCAGCAATGTGGGCAGCTCAAACCTTTCCACTAGGCAATAATCTGCACATTATCATACACTTCAAAAGTAGGAATCTGTGGTAAAGCCTCAGTTATGCGGCCAGCGCTTTCAGCTTTAGGTTAGAGGACTATGGAAACAAAGACATGGTTACATAGCTTTAGTTTCATAAGCTACAAAACTGTATTTTCAGAAAGTATGTTATGCAAATGAATGTGACAATAATCAGCCTCAGATGGAAACCTATTAATTCCATCGTTTGGTTACTATGCTTACACTGTCTTCTGGCATCTCTCTTGCTATGGTTACCTGTATATTAGATGAACAAGCACAAAGAGCAAAAAAATGGTACTTTAACAGAGACTGAAGCAAACATAAACTGTGTATATTTAACCACATGTCAGCAGTCTTTCCCCATGACATTATCTCTAGCCATTCCTAGGCCAAACTAATGATTTTTAATAGAATATTGCCTTGTTAATGGACCAATATAACTTTAATAGCAATATAACATTAATAGCATTCAGGGCATAAAGCCATTATTATTATTATTATTCTTTATTTATACAGAATCAATATATTCCACAACTTATTACAGAGATTATAAATTGTTCACATAAGTCCCTGTCCCAGTGGAGCTTACATTCTGATGTCTCTATCACATTCGCAAAAACATGTCATAATTATCAAGAGCCAATGGGAGCGAGGTAAGAAAATTGAGTACCCAAAGCAAACCCAAGGAGTACATAGACATCCTTGTCCTGGGTGGAACTAGACCTAAGAGAAGACAACAATGTTATCTACTGAGCCATCATGGTGCCTTCTTCACATCTGCCAGTTTGGCTCAAAAATGACATGGGCTGGTGGCCATGAAAAGAGCTGCAGATCTCTGCATTTCCTATCACTGATACAGGGGCAGTTATTTCTGCCCAAGATGGGACTGGAGGACTTTGCAAAAGAAAAAGCATATATCTACCTTTACTACAAAAATATTTTATGTTCCTGTAGATAGCATGATAATAAATCTGTATCTGTTTATCATTTCAAATACCAATAATAAATATATAACAATAAAGCCATAAAAAGCATCTGTAAAAATCTTGCCATAGAGGTACACAGCAAAGATGAGATGCAGAAAGAACATGGGCAGATGAAGAAAAGAAAAATGGAAAAGGAGAAAAGGGTTCTTATAAAGTATGTCATCTGAAAAGATAAAAGTGCCTGCATATGCAGTTGCTTTATGGACTCCAGATGGAAGGAAAGAGTAGGATGAAAAGATTAGTGATATAACAAGAAAGGTTATCAACAGAATAAAGTAAGAGGAGCCAGCACACAACTGTGATTGCAATTCATTGTAAGCCTCTTCTCTGTAGAGGATAGAAATAATATGGCCTACTTGCCAAGGTGGAAAACACTCGCCTTTCTCTTCTGGGACCGGGGGTCAAGTCCAGCCTGATGTCCTAAGTGAAATGAGTTTGCTGGTCTCAGTTCGGTTCCCAGAGGGCAGGAGTCCACATCACAAAACCACCACACATAATTTGGAACAATTGGCAGTCTCTGCTCAGGAGAGGCCCAGGACTGAGCTGGCATGGAGACTGAACTACCTCTCACCCATAAAGAGGGTGCTCCCTCCACATCGGGGCTGAGGTCATTGGTTGGGCAACGCGGGGAAGCTCGCACTGCAGCTGCCTGATTGTAGCTGGCCTGTGGATAAAAAGAGGACTTCAGTTTCCATTCCAGCCAGTCCATTAACTATCAACAAAATAATTCTGTTCTCAATTCCTGTCCTGCGTTCAGCAATTCAGTTCTCTGAGATACAAGGAATGACCGAAACAGACAAAACAAATAGAGCAGTGGTGCAAATCAAATAAAAGTAATATATTAGCACATTGCCATTAGAAGGAGATTTATCTGAGAACTTGCATCATCCAAATGCAATTCGCATGTTTAGATAAAATAATAATATGGACTAGGGTGATGTCTGTGAGAACATTTAAGCACCAGTTTTTCTCCAAAACATAATGTTAATGTCCATCTTCCTTTGTATCTATTTATTTTGTGCCAAATCTACCTTCCTTTCTCACTCCATCACTTTGTGCAGTGTTTTGATGGCTCAATTATATTTCATTTCTCTTCATGTAACCATGTAAGAGCCATTCATTTTTCCTATCTGTGTCTGTGAATGATTCCCAATATATTTTAGATGTACAGTGATATTTTGCCCTGCTGGTACTATAATTGTATTGTAAGAAAAGTGCATAATCATGTATATATATATATATATATATATATATATATATATATATATATATATATATATGTGTGTGTATGATGTATTCTGTACTGATTCTGTACTGATCATTCTGTTCCAACTCCAAACCGTTATCATATAGGTTTTGAAGACAGGAAAGTATGTTTAGGTAAGTACACAACAGTATATGAGCAAAAGTAAATAAGAATTTGAAGCAGTAAGTATATCAGAAACAACTAAATCAACAAATTATGGGTGAATCAAGGTATCACAGGTAGAATCAAGATAAAACAAAAAATAGTAATAAAAACAGTTTTAGTTGTTAGGTTCCACTATGTAAAGCAAATAATTGTAGCCAAATCAAGAGCTTTAGGTAGGAAAGGCTCCCAAAAGCTTGGAAGAAATATTAACTGGGATGTAGAGGACATTAATGAAGAGGCCATAGAATGATATGTTGCATTACATATGCACATATCTTTGTGAAAAATGCACAAAGATAAAGAACACTGATCATTCCTGCCAACTTTTAGAAGGAATGTGAATCTGCCCTGTTGGGTCAACGTGCAGCTTGGAATAACTGTCTAGAAAATTCCACTGTAATTCCTAATGATAAATGCTGTGTTTACAGAACTCTTATGTAACCAAAGTTGGAAGTGAAAACAGTAAATGAATAATAAAGTTGTTCTAAAAAAAATACAGGGCAGTATAAAGGTTTACCTTTTACTTTGCGATTATTGACATCAATGGATAGACGCTAGCAGGCAGTGCGAGGAAGGTAAGCTTGGTGTGCACCACTAATAATAACACCAAGTCCCCCTCTTGTTCTAGAGCTACATTTTGTTCTTTACATTTTCTGTAGTTTCACAAATGTATTGTATGTATAATTACATCCTACTGTGATCTAGGTTTATGATTTCAGCATTTCCGAATATTGCAAATAGGTATGCAAGGTAAAAAATAGAATCCCAGAGGGATAATGAAAAAGGCTTCATTACTGCAATGGCAGTGACTAATTCATTGTTATGAAACCAGTCTCAAGTCATGATGTCTCTTGCTCCTTTACAGGCTGAGGTTTTAGATTGGTATGCAGTTTAAAGAATGGTAGTACCCAGTGGTTTGACCACTTTAAAATCATTCATTTTGGTGATTTCAATTGTTCCTTTATTCATCTACTTAAAATGCGTTGCAGCTGCCGTATCTCCTTCTTCCAGCTAACTCGTTGGATACAGTAGGTTTGAGTTGATAACTCCATGATTTGCTCACAAGTTTTCAGTACAGTATAAAAAGTATGGCTGTATTATGATGGTGCTAAAACCACCTCTGAGGACAGCAGATGATAATTACAGTAGATCATTAAAACATCATGTTAAGAAAGTAAAGTTTATGTTATATTGAGTCCAGATAATTTGCAGAACTTTTACTACTTACAGTATGGATGTGTATGTGTAGTCCCATTGGCATTGTCTTTCAACTGCTTGTAAAATACAAATGTGCCAAGGAGTTCTCTCCTTACCTCTAGTCTGTCTGTTCGCATGAGCTTCTGTGCAGCTGCTGCCGCAGCTGATGGCATGGCCACTCCGGGATTTCCTGTGACAAGCATTTGTGTAGTAGGCATAATTTCGGCTGGCATGAGACCTGGAGAGACTGGCCCCAGGTATGGGTTAAAGGCTGCTGTTGCATTGGTGGCTAGGCTTGGTGCGACTGAAAACATTGGCTGAAAAAAAAAAAAAGATAGAATAAGCCACTTAGATGTCCAATAAAAGCTAGAATAAGAGTTTATCAATTTGTTTAAATAACAGCATTTTATTGTTATTTATGTTTGCATTTCATTTGGTATTTGTTATGGTCACAAGAATGGCAGACTCCAAATTGTTTACATGAGAATAAGCAGCAGAACAGCCAGATAATATAAATGGCAATGTAAAGACTTTAGCTGCTCAGCATAATTGTTCAGTCACCAATATACAGTATACAGCACATACATACAAGGAATTAAAGGGGTTGTTCACATTCAAACAACTAGTTTGTTTCAGATACAGTAGATCACCAGAAATTACGACTTTTTTCAATTACTTTCTATTTTCTATGTGTGAACGTTTTTCTAATATTGAAGTGTAAAGTGTCATTTTTCACCTTCTAAGCAGCTCTTGGAGGGCGGGGTCGCCGCCCCCCCCCCAAACCGTTCTTAAAGGGGTTGCTCACCTTTGAATTAACTTTTAGTTTGATGTAGGGAGCGATATTCTGAGACAACTTGCAACTTGTTTTCCTTATTTATTATTTGTGGTTTTTGAGTTATTTACCTTTTCATTCAGCAGCCCTCCAGTTTGCAGTGTCAGCAATCTGGTTGCTAGGGTCCAAATTACCCTAGAAACCATACATTGATTTGAACGAGAATATGGAATATTAATAGGGGACAGTTGGAACAGAAAGAGGAGTAATAAATAGTAGCGATAACAATAAATGTGTAGCTTTAGAGAGGATTTGTTTTTAGAGGGGGTCAGTGACTCCCTTTTGAAAGCTAGAAAGAGTCAGGAGAAGAAGGCAAATAATTCATAAACTATAAAAAATAAATAATGAAGACCAGTTGAAAAGTTGCTTATAATTGGCCATTCTATAACATACTAAAAGTTAACTTGAAGGTGAACCACCCCTTTAATTGATACATTTAATGAATACATCTGTTATTTTTGTCCCTGCTGAGCAGAATCATTGGATTTCATTACAGGCAGCTGTTAGAATTGATACAATAATTGCTTAGATTCCAGAGATGCTACTGAGAAATGTATTAACCAAATGATGCAAAATTGTAACAGTTTAGAGTCTGCACCTGAATTACTGAGCTGCTCAAAGACCAGAAACACAAACATTCAATTTCAAACTTCGATTTTGGCAAAACAGTAAAAAATAAATAGTGGAAAGTAATTGAAAAAAGTCTTTATTTCTGGAAAACAACTGAACTGAAAACAATGTTTGGAAAATGAACAACCTCTTTAACTGTCCACAAACTGGTCTTAATGATAACCAGTGGTTATCAAAAATAATGGGAATATGTACTGCATGTATTAAAGCAACACTAGCACTGAATACATTGCAGTACTTATAACCTTCTAAAATTATATACTAAATGATAGTGTGTTGGAAGTTTCCTTAACTGAGAATGATCTTGGGTTTTTTATAGATAACACG
>CM044439.1:128042527-128060725 GCA_024363595.1 Xenopus borealis
GCTGGTCACTGCTCCTATATGAACTATGCCTACCTAACTATGGTCACATGCCACTGAGTTCATAATATTTGTTATCATATACCAACGTTTATAGGGTTATTACTGAGCACACATTTATCTGGATAGGATTTATGGGGCAAAATTTTAAATTTCTCATGAAAAAACTCTCGAAATTATTTATACCTCAATGCTGCAAAAAGCCAGAATCTGAAAATCTGCTATCTCAGACCTGTAGAGGTAATGTATAATGTAAGTCAATGGGAGATGTCCCTTTCACAATTTGAAGATATTGTGGTTTGCACTGGGTTTAGACCAATAATCTGATAAGTTTGAGATTTTCAGGCAAAATCCAGATAATCGTGCGATTCAGGAAAAAGTCTAAAAAAAAAACCGTTCGATTAGGGCTTTCACTCGAATTTTATTGGGTTTTTTCCCGACCTGATTTATTTGAGTTATTTTATTAATAAATAAGGCAAAATCGCGCATGGGAGTTTGGTCAAGCTTTTTTTTTTATTTTCTAATATTTAAGGTAGCTGATTATGATTTACTAATATTAATTTAACCCAGACAAAAATCTCTACAGTTTAAATGCTGCCAAATGAAAACTATAAAATTAAATTAATGCTACCAAACTGAATTTTCACAAAAGATGTTTCAGTCCTGAAATGGGCCTAAACTGACCAACAGTAAGACACCACATGAATATAAGCATTTACATTTGTGAAAGTAAGTTCTTTGTACCAAACCAAACACTGCTTAAATTTTACAGACCTTTATCTCATGAACACAATGGAATTCTGCATGTAGGGAGAAACTACAGGTATAGGACCTGTTATTCAGAATGCTAGCGACCTGGGGGTTACGGATAAGTCTACTACAAAATTTGTTGCAAATGGAGTCTAAGATGAGGGTAATCTTGTCCACAAACCACTGTGCTCTGAACCTTGCACTAGATGCAGGGTACCGCTGGCCCAGGTGCAAAAACTGTGCCCCCCTCAGTCTGCCATCCCACAAATATGACACCGACTAAATGTTCTAGGTGCAACAAGTACAACAGTACAGAGCAGTGCAAGGGGCTACACAAAAAGCCCCTGGTAAAAGAATGTGAGTAAAAAAGTATATGAGCCTGTATTACAATCTGTAGAGTAGTTGTTATTGGACTTTGAAGTTTAAGGTAGGGTTGCCACCTTTTCCTGTGGCTGAACCCGGACAGGGGGGCAGGCCCATGACATAGGGGGCGGGTCCATGACATTGGTAGGCGGGCCCGTGGCGTCATGGAGCGGAGCTATGACGACGTGATCGCCGATTGCCCGATCGCTGCGTCAATCAAGCTAATCCCACCCGGTTTTCCTTATTTGGAAAACCGGGCAGGAAGTATAGACCCGGGCAGCCGGACAGGTGGCAACCCTAGTTTAAGGCCCACTTTTAATGTCAAGGTTTAGTACAGGTTTCAATATACAGTATAAGAAATTTGTCCAAAGTTCTTTTTGATGGTGCACTAAAGGACATGCTTTTTCTCCCCTTAGTGCTCAGCTCCTTAAATCCAGGTCAATGGTAAGTTGCCACTAATTAGTCTGGTACCCAGAGGGAGAGAGTCAAATAGTTAATTGTTTAGAACAACCTTATGGGGTACAAAGCCTTGGATACTAACCATCCATCAAAATTAAGATGAACCCACAGATTATAAAATGCACAATATAATGACATAACAGTAATAATTTTATACATTATATAAACTACATTGATCAGTCTAATAGAAGTTGAAAAACTAAAATGCAGTTGATACAGTGGAAAAATGTAGCACCGATATTAGATAACAGCCCCATTATATGTTCAGACTGCTCTTGGATTCCTGCCAGGCACACTATTTGACCTTACAGTTTTGTATAATTCAGCTATATCTGTTGTCCCAAGGGCAGCTACTATGTGTCTGTTTCTGGTATTTCAAAAGCTGACTGTGGAATCAGAAAAGGCCTGCTCTGTTTAGAAAATATATTGCTTCTGTAATTGAAAGCTGATAGCCTCACTCAAAATTTTAATTAGGCATTGTTTCTGTAAGATCACTGAGTGATGAGATGTGCTCAAGGAATGGGTGAATCAAAACTAATCACTCAGTACACATCGGAAAACAGAGAAGACTCACAACAGCTGCCACATGATTCACACACTTTAACAGCTTCATTAAATAGAATACTGTTACACTTTCTATTTTACTCCAGAGTTGAATGGTCATTTGTACTTACCATATGTTGTAACTGAGTGCCAGGGATCATAGCATTGGCAAGCTGCATTTGTTGGGCCAGCATGGCCATATTCTTTTGCTGAATTAGGTTATTCCTTCCATTTATCTCTAACTGTGTTTTTAAGTGCGAAGGAGGATGGAGATATTTACAGTTCTCCCTTGAACAACGACCCTATAAGAAAAGAAGAATGAAAATGAATTTGAAATCATATACAAACAGGCCCAACCCAAACAATATTCATATAATATACCCTACAAAAAAATTAAATTTAAATAAATATATATAAATATATATATATATCAGCTCAGGAAATATAATCCATTTACACAATTTATTAGCCGGTAATCCATTATTCATTAAACATTGAGAAATGTAAGAATGCAGTGCCCTACTGAACAAGTAATTCTTAATCTTTTGTCTATATTATTGGCCTACTCCTTGTACTGTGCCAGCATAAATTCACACTCTAAGTAAAACAAACCTATTCTTTTGTGATCAGCAGAAAACTGAACTGGCCCAGGGTTATACCAGTGAGCACCACAGAGCGGAGCGTCTTCCTCTTGCTCTTGTGCAGAACAATGAAAAGCCAAACTTTAACTAAAAAAGTCGGTTATTTAATTCAAATGTGCATGCATCTGCTCCAGAAAATGTTAAGAAAGAAGAAGCTGGAAGATCACTCTGTGGTGCTCACTGGTATAACCCTGGGCAGTTTTCTGCTGATAGGAGCGGGTAAGTCAAGAGAGCTGAAAAGCAGGAAGTAGTGTTCTATTTACACAGTTTTTATTTTTATACTGAATAATTCCTTTAAAGAGCTACATTTACGTAAATACAATAGAAATTTGGCTATGCTAGTGTAGCAAGTGCAATTGTGCTCTCTGCACTAGCGACGTACCTCTCCTTGACCCTCTTCAAGCATAGGGGGACTGCAGCCCAAATATTGTGTTTTTTGCGGTCCTGATTCCAACAGCTCAGACTGCAGTCCTTTATTTTTAATTAAATGACTCTTGTTTCCCTTTGATCTCCTGCACTGATGCCAGAAAAAGATACACTGTTCCTGAATTTTAATTAAATAAGAGGCTTTTGGCAGAGAGCCCAGAATACTCAGCACCTACATTACGATACAATGATACTAATCAGGCACGGATTAAGGGCTTCGGCACCTGTAGGCCACTGGTCCTAGTGCGCGGCACCCATACTCGCAGAACCCCTACCCCGCCGGAGCACTGGGGATGATGCATACAGCAGTACGTGTCCGATTGTGGCTAGGCGGCATGCCACCCCTAAAATCTTTCCTCTCTAGACCAGGGCCTTTGCCACAAACCTGGGCCTGGTACTAATTCGATAATGAGGTCTCTTGGGGGAACTGTGACTCCAAGGGCAATTTTCCCTTCAAAACTGTTTTAACATTTAAAGGGATGGTTCACCTTTACAATAACTTTTATTATGTTATAGAATGGCCAATTCTAAGCAACTTTTCAATTGGTTTTTATTATTTATTTGTTATAGTTTTATAGTTATTTGTCTTTTCGTCTGATTCTTTGCAACTTTCAAATGGGCGTCGCCGTCCCCTTCTAAAAAAACAAAAGCTCTGTAAGGCTACAAATGTATTGTTATTGCTACTTTTTATTGCTGATCCTTCTATTCAGACTCTCTCCTATTCACATTCCAGTCTCTTATTCAAATCAATGCATGGTTGCTAGGGTAATTTGGGGCCTAGTTACAAGACTGCTTAAAATGCAAATTGAAGAGCTGCTGAATAAAAAGCGAAATAACTGAAAAACCTTAACTAATAAAAAATGAAAACAAATTGCAAATTATCTCAGAATGTCACTCTCTACATCATACTAAAAGTTATCTCAAAGGTGAACAACCCCTTTAATACATGTGCTCAAAAACATCAGAAATGTGTTCAAACTTACTATATCCTGGCAATTTTTAAAAAATGGATGTGGAATTTACGGGGTGTAGAAAAATGGGTTTGGTCAAAAGATTTGCATCCAAATATGACTAAATCTTTGGATTACTGCATGAAACCTAGCGCAGATCAAGATATCTTCTGGACTTCTCCCATTGAGTTATCTACAACCTTGACAGGTCTGAGATGCCGGATTTTTGTATTCGGACATTAAATAGAGGTGTTTTTTTTCCAGATTTAAAGCAAAATAACCCCAAAACTTGGTTTTTAGCATTCAGGTTTTAAAAAATAACCCCCTTATTCTCTCTCTCTCTCTATATATATATATACTATATACTTTTTAGATCAGAGAAGTGTATGTACTTCTTCCCTATTTCATTCATCTTTTCCAATACAAAAGTGTTTCACAAGGCAGCACAGATCATGTGCAGATATTAGCTGACAGTTTTATTCTGCAGTGTACTCAATCTATTATAACAAGCAGTAAATGGGTCAATACCTGAGCACAAAGTAAGCGCATTTGTATTTGAACATAAACCGCCTTCAAAAGAGCACTTGAAATCTTTACAGGCAACCCAACCACGAAGAGCTTTCCAAGGAAAACACATGCATAAACGGGCTACATTGTTGCATTCGCTGGCATAACATCAACCTTTTTAACCCAGTATATTTTGCACAAATATTCTTTAACTATGTACAATTTTGTCTGATGAAATGCAGCAACAAGGAAGAATGGGTCTTGGTTGACAGACTGGGCTAAAAATGACGTATAGAGTGATATTCTGAGACAATTTGCAATTGGTTTTCATTTTTTATTATTTGTGGTTTTTTAGTTATTTAGCTTTTTATTCAGCATCTTGCAATTTCAGTAATCTGGTTACTATGGCCCAAACAACCCAAGCAACCATGCATTATTTTGAATAAGAGACTGGAATATAATTAGGGGATGGTCAATATAGCAACATGGCTAATTAAACAATAGCAATGACAACACATATGTAGCCTTACAGAGCTGTTGTTTTTATATGTGGTCAGTGACCTCCATTTTATAGTTGGAAAGAGTCAGAATAAGAAAGCAAACAATTAAAAAACTACAAAAAAATAAACAATGAAGGCAAGTTGCTTCGAACTGGTCATTCTGTAACATACTAGTTTACATAAAAATGAACCATCAACATACTACCAACATGTACAGGAATTCCGATGATCCTGAGATACTTGCTTTTCAAGAAGAAAAAAAAAACTTCAACTACAGATTATTTATCAGTATAACATTGTTGGGCAGAGAATTCCAGAATTTCTGCTATTTTCAAATATTTTTTTTTTTCTTTGCTTAATTTAAAATCTTTACTAGAATGACTTTAACGTAGGTTACCAGGCATATTGCACAGACGCGAGTGCTGCCATGTTGGTACAGGTATGGGACCTATTATCCAGAATGCTCAGGACTTCGTGCTTTCCGGATAATGGGTCTTTCTGTAATTTGGATCTTCATACCTTAAGTGTACTAGAAAATCATGTAAACATTAAATACATCAAATTGGCTGGTTTTGCTTCCAGTAAGGATTAATTATATCTTAGTTGGGATCAAGTACAAGCTACTGTTTTATTATTACAGAGAAAAAGGAAATCATTTTTATTTAATTATAATGGAGTCTGTGGGAGATGACCTTTCTGTTATTCTGAACCCTCTGGATAATAGGTTTCCACATAACAGATCCAATACCTGTACTGAATATTGTCTATGTGGCACAGAAATGGTTGAAGTCATTCAGTTTTGGAACTGAGCAGCAGGGGGAGTTTTAAGTCGAGTATTCTAACCCCCTGGGTTCATAATTTAGTTACATGAGTGATAATTTGTAGCCTGAACCGTTCATTAATTCAAAATTGGGCGAGCATCTGAACTAAAGGAGTAACAGTGACTGCAAAGCCACTAAACATTTGATCACAGACCAATGGCAGCTGCTCAGGAACATTTATCAGTTTTTCACGTCTCATGATGGCAGCTGAAGAGATAAACACTCCTCGGTGTTTGCGTCGGTTTCTGTCCAAACATTTCATTTTCATTTGCCATGAGCAAACAGAAGGTATCCGAAGAAACCAATGTGACCGCAGATACATTTCTGCCGGTGTCCTAACTCTTTCTACTCCCTATAAGACTGTACATTATTTTTATGGGATCCATTATCCACAATCCCATTATCCAGAAAGCTCCTAATTACGGGTCGGCCATCTCCTATAGACTACATTTTAATAAAAAAAATTCTAATTTTTTTTAATGATTTTCTTTTTCTCTGTAATAAGTTTCCAAGTAACTTGGACGTGATCCCAAGTAATATATAATAAATCCTTATTGGAGGTAAAACAATTCTAATGGGGATTTTCAGCAGACTTATGGTATGGAGATCTAAATTATCCAAAAATCCCATGTCCTGAACATTCTAACAGGTCCCATTCCTGTTATAAGTAACTTGGAATAACGCAAACGGAAACGTCACATTTCAGACAGGTAACTTTACATAAAGATGAATTAAAGGGCTGGTTCACCTTTAAGTTAACTGTTAGTATGTTATAGAATGGCCAATTCCAAGCAACTTTTCAATTGGTCATTCATAGTTTATTTGTTATAGTTTTCTAATTTGCCTTTTTCTTCTGACTCCTTTCAGCTCCTCCCAGCTTTTCCCCCATCTAAAAAACATATGCCCTGTAAGGCTACATATTTATTTTTGCTAATTTGTATTACTCCTCTTTCTATTCAGACCCCTCCCAAGTTCATATTCCAGTCTCTTGTTTAAATCAAGTCATGGTTGCTAAGGTCATTTGGATCCTAGCAGCCAGATTGCTGAAACTGCAAATAATAAAAAATGAAAACCAATTGCAAATTGTCTCAGAATATCGCTCTCTACTTCATACTAAAAGTTCATTTAAAGGTGAACAACCCCTTTAGATTTTAAATTGGTAAGGTAATGTCTTTTTTCCTTAGAATTGTGCCACTAAATATATCTTAACCCAACCAACACTAATTATACCTCTGAATGCAGACCTGCCAATGGTGTAGTTGCATGTACCCAAGATATAATTTTGAGATACCCCTGGCTATCGTATTTATAATATATCTGCCCACGGTATAGCAATCTGCATTGTGAAATGAGGTCTGTCTGTGCTCTGCTATACTAGGAAGAGGTTATGAAAAGAACAGAATGCTTCTCTGCAATTGACATCTAACGTGCAAATAACTGATTCAAAGGGAAAAAGGCTTCATTGTACCATTAAAGGGGTGGTTCACCTTTACGGCAACTTTTATTTTGTTATAGAATGGCCAATTCTAAGCAACTTTTCAATTGGTTTACATTATTTATTTTTTATAGTTTTATAGTTATTTGTCTTTTCTTCTGATTCTTTGCAACTTTCAAATGGGCGTCGCCGTCCCCTTCTAAAAAAACAAATGCTCTGTACAGCTACAAATGTATAGTTATTGCTACTTTTTATTGCTGATCCTTCTATTCAGACTCTCTCCTATTCACACTCCATCTCTTATTCAAATCAATGCATGGTTGCTAGGGTAATTTGGGCCCTAGTTACAAGACTGCTTAAAATGCAAATTGAAGAGCTGCTGAATAAAAATCTAAATAACTCAAAAGCCTTAAGTAATAAAAAATTAAAACAAATTACAAATTGTCTCAGAATGTCGCTCTCTACATCATACTAAAAGTTATCTCAAAGGTGAACAACCCCTTTAAATAAAGATGTGAAGATGAACATGCTGACCATGGCAAGGGGCAGGATAATGCCAGCTTATGGATGCTGTGAATCTTAATCAGCAGGAATGTGAAAGTGAGAGGGGAGGCACAGACAGCTATCATATGATGTTTTTCTTCAGCTATCACATCAACAACATTTAGGCTGAAAGCCCAGCTCTGCTAAACAACCAGCCTGTGTGTAATTAAATTAGAGCAGCATTATGTCTGCAGCATTTTAAAGTCTGCACTTGGCCACAGCGAAGGAGGCTGCATTGACTCTCACAAGACCAATTTCATCTGTGCTGGGCCTTCTTTGCCCTCGCAGTAGTCTAAACAGTGTTTGTTCTGCACCCGTGGATCAGAGAGCCTTTGCTGCAAGGTTAATTAAAAAACTGGTGCCTATACATAATATTAATATCTGCTCCTATTGTTTTATTTAGAGTAATGATTTCTATTATTGTTTCGAATAACTTGGTAATGGTGCTACTAACTGGAAATGATAAAAAAAGTGTGTATTTATGATTACCATTAATATTTACTTCTATGTTTATTGTGCAAATAAGCCTGTGTCTCTTATCAAAGTAGGATGTTTAGCCAGATCTTAAAGGACACGTAAAGTCTACATTTTACTTCCATCTATGTAAGTTGGGCATCTCTTCACCACCTAAATGGCATTGTTTGTATTGTATATACCCCCTTTATCATGTTTTCCTAAAACAGCCATTTTCTCTCTGACATATCATCAGTGACATTTACATCTGCAGAGCAGTACAGTTGTACTGTAGGGTTCATGCAATCAAGAAGTCTTACTTGACCCTCACCCAACCCTAACCCACTCCCTCCCAATCTGCGCCCAGCCCGGGCCCAACACTAACCACTATTTATAGTCCAGACCCACCCATCATGGTTTTTCTTCCTCCCCTTAGTTCCACTCCAATTTGGGGTCCACACCCCAGATTTGCCTTAGTGATAGATAAAAACAGATAGGCGACACTCCAGATAAAATGAACAAGAGATAGATCCACATTACCTTACACGTTTCGGGAAAAAATTCCCTTAATCATAGGCTGCCCTCTATTTATAGACCCACACCTGCCCCATCCCGCAGTGATGTCACAAAAGGCAACCCAAAGGTTTTGTGCAGTAGTTATAGGGTAGAACTTTTAATATGAAGCATAACAAAAGTGGTGTAAAGATGATATGTTTATTGGCTAACTAAGATGATAATTACAGCAAGCTTTCAGAACATTGCAGTTCCTTCTTCAAAGCTGATTACAAAGAAGCAATGTTGGCACTATATGGCTAGCCAGTCCATGAAAGCACTCACAGCAGTCGCCATTCAGCGTATATCAATTAATTTATTGGTGCATGGTGTATTAACGCGTTTCGGCTCACACAGAGCCGTCGTCAGGATAATAACAAGAGGTGTGACTCATCTTTAAAAAGCCCTGTCAACCGATTAAAAAATCCCATATGTATAAGTGTATTAAGATATCACAAAATAGTGAATATACTCAATAAGCATCAATTGTGTGGCCACAACTAGTTTATCTACATCCACTTGTGCTGCCTAAAATCCTAAAAATCTTAAGTGAAAGATTAAAAATGTGAAAATTTAAATGTAGTGATTAAAACCATTCTAATCCATTATACCATTCAACCGTGTATAGAAGTATCAATTAAAAGATTTTTGCAACTATGTAACAATCATGTTGCCACTTGAATTACCTAGAACATGGAGACTGATCGTAATACGATTTTACATGCACAGTTATCATCCTCCTTCCATCCTTAAATCGATACCTTTTACACAATTTCTGAGAGTATTTAGGGTTAATACTGACTTGGTTACAGCTAAGCAACAAGCACAGGAGATGCAGGATCGCTTTCTTGAGAGGGGCTACCAAGTTGAATTCAATGCTGAAATGGAGCGAGCACTAAATGCGTCAGCGCCAATGGAGAAAACTAGAAGTAAGGAGACACAGGGAATGGAGCGGATGGTGTTTGTCTCTGACTTTATGCCTGCAAGTCAACATATTAATACTGTGATTAAGAAACTCTGGCCGATACTTCAGATGGATGCGGGTTTACCTTTTACTCACAGGCCAGCACATCGATATCCTCACATCTGCTTAACACACGGTACCAGATGTCATTTTTGTTTATGCTGTTAAAATAGTAGGACCTGCCTTCACTTCAAAAGCTGCATATTGTGAAATCTACGGCACTGGCTCTTAAGTACTATAGTGCAAGCATTGCAGATTTGATGTTTCTGCTTTTACTAGTAACATAAAAAAAAAATGTGATGGCACCGAAATGGTAAAAGGAAGCAGAGCATGCTACACAAAGTAACATACACGTTCTAATATGAAATGGAAATACAGTATAGCTAGAAACCAGTGAATCCCTTCTATTACAAAATATAAGGTTATCATAAGTCACCAAAGTATTCTATGGTCATATAAGAGCTACATGCCAAGGTTACTCCTAATACAGGTATGGGATCCATTATCCAGAGATTTCCGAATTATAGGAAGGCCTTCTACCAAAGACTCAATTTGATCCAAATTTTTAAAAATGATTTCCTTTTTCTAATAGACAGTACCTTGTACTTGATTCAAATTAAGATATTATTAATCCTTATAGGAGTCAAAGTCTGCCTATTATTTAATGATTTGACAGTATAAAGACCTATATTACAGAAAGACCTGTTATCCTGAAAACCCCAGGTCCTGAGCATTCTGGATAACAGGTCCCATACCTGTATTATTATATTTTACAGCTGCAGTTATAGCATCATCATTCAGAATGTTTAGGACCTGTTCCTGTAATTTGGCTCTCCATAACTTAAGTCTGGTAAAACTAACGTGCCTCCAATATAGATTTGAACAATGAGAAAGACCAATGTCATGAACTTTTCAAGGATTTCAAAAAAGACAGAGAGTGAGATTCAGTTCCATAAGAAAACATTTATGTTTTATCTCATGAAAATTCATTAGAAATTTGAAACTGAATTAGGAGATACATTTATCTCAATAAACTGAATCTGGTCCAGAGCCAAAACCAGGGGCTGCCCCTGTAAATTAAGTATAATTGGCAACTACAAAACACAAAGGGCCAGAATTAATTAGATGAGAAAAACTGATCTAATTCAATTCCAGATTTCCCCATGCCATTGACTCCATATGGAAAACCATTGACTTTGCATAACCAAGTTCTTCTCCCAGTTTAAAATGTTAAATTCAGCTGCATACCTCCCAATTGTCCCATTTTAGATAGACAGTCCCTCTTTTGACAGCTCAACCTGCAGTCCCTCATTTGTACTGGAAAGTCCCGTTTTTCTCTCCACTGAACAGCCAGAAAAAGAAACTAAGTTTCTAACTTAATTGGCTTTGGTAGAGTGCCCAATACAGCCACAGCTGCAGATACGAAACTTTTGTAACAATTTCTAGGTAAGCAAATAAGTGATTGTAACAATATAAGATGATAGGTCCCTTGGGAAAGGTTAGACTCACAGCTTAAAGGGCAATTCACAATTAGCAAAACTGTAAAAAAAAACAGAAATACGTGTGGTCAAAAAATTTCACCGTGCAGCAACTTTTTTGTCCCTTTTTTTATTTCCAAAATGTTATGCAGCTGAAGTTTATGGGGAAATTTGGAATTGAATTACGGTAATGCAAAAAGGGTTTTTTACCAGTGATGGGATGAACTTTTGCTATAAAAACACAGTGCTGCTTTGTGATACCTGTGTATAAGGCTGTAAATATGTTGTCCTTGCTTGTTGTTTGTGTTAGATGTAACCATAGAAACACCAATAAAATACAGTCCCAAACATGTTGACTGCTTGGATTTAGAAACAAGGCACTTTCGAAGGATTTGTTACGTTATTATTTGGGCATTTACTGGCATCACACTATGAATAATTTGATAAGGCAAAGAGGATGCATAACAATAAACATCTTCTAAATGTTCTCAATCAGTGCATAGTACATGAAACACGTAACAGTGAGTTCATTAAATCATCTGCAGTTGTTCTTTTTTCTTTTTACTGTTTTTTAACTATTTACCGTTCAATTGTAGCTTTGTTAACCAGAAATTTTAAATGGATCCTTGAAACTGGAAAGCATATGAATCCTGAAGCTACATTTCTATTGCTACAGATATTTTTAGGACTTGGATCTTTATTCTCTGACTCTCATCTCCTTAAAGGGATGGTTCACCGTTAAATTTTAGTATGTTATTGAAAGTTATTTTAAGTTATTTGCCTTCTTTTTTTTACTCTTTCCAGCTTTCAAATGAGGACCACAAACCCCATTTAGTAAACAAATTCTCTGTAAGGCTACATTGTTATTGCAAAATTTTATTAAACATTTTTCTATTTAGATCAGGGGTGTCCAACCTGCGGCCAGAGGGTCCAGCTTGATTACCGAGGAAATGTCAAAATATTATAATAATAAGTCTATTTACTGTAATATCCATGTGTCCCAAATTCCAGTGTATAGCTACATCTGGTTATCCAACTGGTATTGTAGTTCTTTTCTGTGTATTTTCTTTACTTTTACAAATCAAAGGTGTTTGTGTATCTCATTTGTGGCCCCAGACAATTTTTCTTTTTCCAATGTGGCCCAGGGAAGCCAAAAGGTTGGACACTCCTGATTTAGACCATCTCTTATTCATACTTTAGTCTATGAAATAATAAAAAAATTAAATCCAACTGCAAATTGTCTCAGAATATCACTCTGTGCATCATACTAAAAGTTAAATCAGAGGTGAACAACCATTTCAGGCAGCCATTGAAACCTCTGCCTAGTTGCTAAGGTAGGTGGTACCTCAATAACCACATACCGGCACTGTCTTTTGACTTGGTCCGTAGTCACATGAAATCTAGGTGAGTGAAAGAAGATTGAACCACATCACAGACGTGGGCAAGTTACTGCAAGTAACACAAATGCGGAAGATTTCAAGTTGGATCTGACTCATTCAAACTAGAAATGGTTATCATACTTAAAGGGGTTGTTCACCTTTGAGTTAACTTTTAGTATGATGTAGAAAGTGATATTCTGAGACAATTTGTAGTTGGGTTTCATTTTTTATTATTTGTGGTTTTTGAGTCATTAAGCTTTTTATTCGGCAGCTCTCCCATTTGCAGTTTCAGCAATCTGGTTGCTAGGGTACAAATTACCCTAGCACCCATGCATTGGTTTGACTAAGACACTGGAATATGAATAGGAGAGGGATTGAATGATAAAAAGCAGCAACCTTTGCAGACTTATAGAGCATTTTTTTTAGATGGGGTCACTGCCGACCCATTTAAAAGCTAAAAAGAATCAGAAGAAAAAGGCAAATCATTCAAAAACGATGAAGTCCAGTTAAAAAGTTGCTTAGATCTGGCCATATTAAAAGTGAATAGGGGTGAACCACCCCTATTTAAGGCAACTTTTTTCCAGGATGACTAAATCCTAGTATAGTAACCCATTCCACCTTGTAAATAAATGTTATCCATTTGGGACTTAATAATAGGGCAGGAGCTTTTAAGCTCTTTAAATGTCACTGTGTGCAAGTGTTTGTAGTCCTACATTTCACACTATTCCGACTCTATTATTTGTTTCTGGTCTTAAGTGTAGCATAATTATTCCCAACTTTTACAGCACATGCATCTACTAGTACCCATTAAATCAGAGCCTGCCTTGTGTTTCCAAAAGCAGAACACTTTGGGTTAAAATGTGTATATACACTGTACTTCATCATTACACATTTTGTTTTGCCTTGATTACACAAACCATTTCCGGTCCTTATACTGCACTCCTTTTCTGATTTGCCAGATCTCTAGCATACAAAATACATGTTTTTCCGATTAACAACAATTTTCTGAAATTTTTATAGATGGCAAAAATGACTGCAGTGTGCACTACAGAATCCTTATGAGTTTTAATTTTTGGAATTTTCCTCTTGATCAAACCATGCAGAGCAGAACATACATCAGCAAGTTTTTTTGGCTAACTGTTTATGCTGCTAAGACTGGAAAAAAAAATATTTGAACAGTCTGTTTGTACTATGTCCATATGACTGTACACATAGCTAGGAGTCTCTTGTAATGCTGAAATGCTACACCTGGCCTGTACTAGAAGTAGAAATAATAGTTATGTTAAATATTAGCTTGACCAATGTACTGTATCCAGCTGCAAGAATAAAAGAATGCTGGCACACTATAATCATGTGAAACATATATCTGTAAGGGTACACCGTCACCTACATATAAATAATACTTATGTAACATCTGCCATGGTGACTTTGTCATGCCACCAACTTAGAAATAATACTTATGTATAGGGTTGCCACCTGTCCTGTTTTGGCCTGGACAGCCCAGTTTTTCAAAGAGCTGTTCGGAACAAAACTGGCTGCCCAGTTTTCCACATTAGGAAAACTAGGCAGGATTTACTGAGACTGACATCATATCCCCACCCAGACACCACAGTACCACCCCCCCATGTCACAATCCCACCCCGCTATGGCATGGTCTCAAACCCCAATGCGTTATGGCCCAGAGTTCATCGTGGGGAAAGATGGCAACCCTACTTATGTAACTGCCATGACTTTGACTTTAACAAATAAATAACTTGGAATTCCAAACTGAAATACTGTTGAACAAAAAGCTAAAAATTAATAAAATGACGACTAATTGCAAACTTGAAATGCATAAAATTGTCACCTGAAGTCATCTCATATCATCCAAAGCAGTGGAGTAAGGAGCAGTGAAGGGAGTGGATTAGGGGTGGGAATAGGGGCATGGCAGACATGCCCAAGATTTCCCTGGATCACTTCAGATCCGGGTTGGCATCCCTGCTAGTAATGTGCGGGTTGAGAATTTCTCAACCCACACCCGATATATTGAAATTTTGGTGCCAGAAGCCGAAATTGCTAGGTCACGACTGAAGATTTGGTGCAGAAGTCATCCCTAACCCGCCCGACTCTCAGGTCACTCGGGTTTCGGGCCGGCCCACACATTACTAATCCCTGTGATCAAGTTTTGCACAAAGCATTCATTCTCTGGAGACCTGCCTTAAAGGGTGCTGTTATATGACTTGCCAAACATTCTATATAGACAAGAGAAAAACAGCATCACCTAGTGATCATAACCAAGCTGCAACATTATCATCAATGTGAAAATGCAAACTATACCCTTACACTTCACTGTAGATTAAAGTAGAACAAAAGCAAAAAACACTGGGTGTGCAAAATTGTTAGCCACTACCCAGAACCTAAATTTCATTATCAAGATTTATCATACTCTGGTCAGGGGCGATCCAGCCCATTTCAGCGCCAGACAGGGGTGGGTAAACACCGCAACTGCGCACTCTGCACTAGAAGAGACAAATTTACAGGTTGAAAACCAGAACTTTGGCTCTTAGTTACCAAGAGCAGCATTTTTGCCGCCCCTGGTAACCATGGGGAAGCTGCCGCCTGAGGTGAGTGCTTCAACTGACTCTGGTCCTTCAAGAATTTGACTATTCACTACCTAAAACCTGCAAAATTACTGTTTAAGTCAATGGGAGAGGTCCAGGGATCAATTTGGAGATGTTTTCAGCCTTCCTGACATTCAAGTTTTTTCAGAGAGAAAACTCGAATCAAGTTTAGTCAAATTCAAATCGAATTCGATTCAATTTTTTTTTGGCTCATTTAAATTTGTCTTTTTAAAATTTAGATTTTATTAATAAATTTCCCCAAGTCGAATTTCGAATTAATATGAGTTTAAAAAAAACTCACATGAAATTGAAAGTCAACCTTTGATAAGTTTGCCTCTAAATGTAAGTCTTGCATATAATAAAGAACATACGGTTAAAACCTTTTTTCTTTTGAACTCTGTAAAATAGATACAATGATTAAAACACGTAATGAGCTGTTGGGATATTTAGAAACTAAGGCAAGGAATGTAAGGCATGTTCTTTCAACACATAATTGAATTCTGAGCACGAAATGCTCAAGAGACCTTGGGTGACATTGTTTCATATGATTTCACTGAAAAGACAGAAGCAAAGCTTGATAGAATATCAATAAAGGTCCATTAGCCCTTTTAGTGAGACAATAAATTACAAACATTTTTGACACCTTTTGGCCCTCCACCATTGATAAACATCTTTATTTTCTTTGAAGCAGTCAATATATGATGTGCTAGTAAACCTACAGGATGGTCGCACATAAAGCGGGTTATTTACTAAAACTCAAATGAATCTCATATTAATTAACTAAACCAAGTCTGACCAAACTCCCATCCCTGATTTTTATCTTATTTATCAATAAAACAACTTGAAAAAATCAAGTGAAAATTTTAATTGTACAAATTATTTGGATTTGACACCCTGCGCTGATTGTGATATCTTAAAGTTGTAAAAGGGGCATCTCCCATTAACTTAGACAGGTTTGAGATTGCCAATTTTTAGATTTGGACTTTTTACAGCTTCAGGGTATAATAAATCTCTAAAAAAAATTAATTCTGTTTCCTTAAAAATTTTTAGTTTTTGTCCAAAAAAATCTCAACTAGAAATAAATTGTGTTTAGTAAGTAACCCCCAAAATATACCCTGAAATATAGAAAGTACATTTTTATAAAAGTGCAGCTAATTTCTAAATATTGGAACTATCAAAATGAACTTATCCAACATGTTTTGTCTAACTTCACAGCCAGTTTTACTCTCAATTTTAAATCATTTTAACTGTGGAAATACCATGCTTACACAAAAGCCATGAATACCTTGTGAATTATATCCTTATAAATGCTGACTAGTCATGTTATCAGTTATAAACGGTGAGTAGTGATGTCATTTTTGTCACATGACTCACTAAAACTTGTGTATTATAATAAATAAAGTACCCCTTGTTGGAAAATATAAGGATATTAGAAGTCACCTCGGAGCTCCATGACCTGGAGGCTTTCAGCCTTGTGCTTTTGTATGGTCATGGAGCTCCTTGGCGACTTATAACTCCCTGAATAAACTGTATGTAATAATGATATAAAAAAATCACCCTGGAGATCTATGACTTATAAAAAGCAGAATAATGCCTTTATATGGTCCTCCTCAGTAGCTTATAAAAATCTTACATTTTACATTAGGGGGCAGCATAAAATTTCCTGCATGTTAGGGATGCAGCAAATCCAGGATCCTGTGGGGGATTTGGCCTTTTCCAGCAGGATTCACATTTGGCCGAATCCAAGTGCCTGGCTGATCTGAACTTAAAATCTTAAAATCATCTGGCCTTTTATCACACAAACAAACTAGGGTTCAGATTTTGCTGAATCCCAAAATAGTGAATTTGGTGCATCCTTACTACATATTACAACTATGCTCTGCTAATTATGCAGTATCACATCTCTAAGGTCATTAATGGTGACATTCCTCATTAACTATAAAGAATTATACATTACAACTAAAATAAAATGCAGAACATTGCCAAAAAGACACATGGAAGCCAGACATATCATTATTGCCTGTGCTTTGTAAACTGGTCCATATTCCCTTGCAGTACTTTTAAATGCCCCTTGGGGTCCCTGTAATGTCTGACAGAAGCTTGTGGATCAGAGTGGGAAGTGTGACCCCTGAAAATCTTTATAGTATTGTGTATTGACAGATAAAGGCTTGTGCTCTGTAAAAGCTTCTAAAGAGCATGCAAGCTGCCTTGTAGTGCTTATGTCCTGAATTAATTTCCAACCTGGGCATTACTTGCAAGGAGTTTATATATTCTCTTTTCATGTCACCCTGGTTTCCTTCCCACATTGAACAACATACAGACAGGTAGAAACTGACCCAAGTGAATGTGACATTAGATTGTAAGCTACACGGGGGTTCACTGAAATGAATATTCTACCTCCTCCTCTTGGCAAACAATTATTATAATTATTTTTATGCTTTAATTATATGATACTAACTATCTTTCCCAGTGCTTTACAGAGGACATCTTTAACATCATAAGCTGCCCAAGTAACATTTACATTTTAATTTCCCATCTATGTGTTTTAGGAAAAACTTCCTTGTATGATGTTGTCTTTTGGGATTCATTCAAAATTAAGCATTATAGTGAGAGAACCTCCTTGTTGTTGATATAATGAATGAACACACATCTTCAGCAATGCACAAAAATGGGGTTCACCATAGATTTTCACTTCAAGCTGTATTTTCATTTATATCCAAACACAATAATGCATGAGCAATATCAGCAAGGGAGTTAATTATTTGCTTCACTTAAATATGTAGTCATGATGAAATAGTGGGAGGGCTACAGAACATCTCAACTTACATGTAAACTTA
>CM044439.1:128062181-128078422 GCA_024363595.1 Xenopus borealis
TAGACTTGCAGTCACTCCAGCCTTTATACATTACTAACTATATTGAAAACATGTTTTACTGTTTACCCAGTTTTTACTTTTATACTGAGCAATTCCTTTAACCCTCCAATTGTAGACAGTAATGAACAATATATGGTATTGGATTTAACTTGGACTAAAATGTATTCTTAACTTTAAAAATGGCACCTTTACTGACAGTCCCTGTCAGAAGCACATTATGATGGGGATTGTCAATCACAACCCCCCAGTCACACAAGTAAAGACAAATTTTGGTTTCCTATCAGGTCAGCCTAGCTGCTGATTGGTTCCTATTCTACAGTTCAGAGTGCAAACTCTCCGCAAAGCCTGGTAAAGGCAGCAGCAGGAAGTGGAACAGATGGGCGGGACTAGGATTCTTGCAGAAATGTTCAATAAATCAGACTTTTTTTAGCACATTCCTTCTATATTTAGAGGCATATAATGCAGTGGCACATTTGTGTTTTTCACACAATATGTCTCCTTAGAATATAGCACCAGTTTATGTGTAGATGTGAGATCCACCTTGCCTACTACCACACAGTGGTTGCACTTTGCATGGGGCTCCAGGTCACAAAATGATCTGCATGGTAGGTACTCACTTAGGAGGTGGCGAGCATTGTCTGAACCTTGTTCCAAGCCCATTATTTATTTATTCAAAAAGGAAAAATAGAAGCCTAGAAATAGTAAGTTTTATTATTATTATTCTGAAAAAATCAATATCGCTTCCTTTTAAAAAAGAAAAAGCAACCACAGAAGAAGAAGTTTTATTAATGTACGTCACTTGTACGATACAGCAGAGAAGGACATTTAGTGAAGAATAACAGCATTTAGTTTTACCATGAAACCTTCACAGAGTCATTGCTTTGTGACCATGGCAATAATCTGTTTAGTTAAGAAGATATATTTATTTTCTATATTCCAAGGCTATGTGCCATTCAATATAAACATTACCCTAGAACAGTGCTGATCAACTTTTCCATGCAGTGGGCCCCATTCCAATGCTGTCTGGGACTATTGAAAGCATTTATATATTTAACTATACTAGGATCATTTCTATTTAGTAAAATAGTTTTCAAATCTATTTTTAGAGCTCAATGTGGTCTGGGAAGCTTTTAATTCTAAGCCTGGACTATTTATATATATATGGCTGCCACAATAATATTTAGCTATATGAACTGATACAGAGATGTGCTGAATATTTAGTCTAACAATGAGAGCAGGAAGGATTTGATGTAACGAAGAAAGAAAGAAAGAAAGAAAGAAAGACAGAATCTCCCTGCTGTGGATTACATACATACAACAGTTAATAATCCGGTCTCAACTGAAGTATACAATAATTTCCAGTAAATCTATAAAGATAGTTTTGCATCTCTACATGAACATAATAAAGAAAAAATAAAAATCCTAGATTCCCCATGGACAAGTGACATTTATGTGCATCTCTAGGAAATCATTTCCCCTTGCATCTCAGGTATAGGATGTCGGCTTAGCAACAAACTTTAATACGGACATCTTAAAATCAAATCTGTAGTTTGCATTTGAGTTATAGCATTAACACATTTGCATAATGAAGAAGATGTGTGACTTGGACTACACAGCTAGCATTAGCTATATGATAATATTTATGTCAGCACTTGAAGCTTCCAAACATTTGGCAGAAATCTTAATAATGATTGTACCAAACTATAGCTTCTGCCAAAATGTGCCTCAAGGCAGCATTTAATATGAATAACACAGGGGAATAAGTACAGAAGTTGCAGGTATTATTTTGACCCTTGTTAACTAAACGAAAATCCAAACACTTTATTGGATTAAAGCAAACATTTTACATTAATGTTAGAACTGAAATAGCACATCAGTCGTTTAGGACCTCATCTTCTTTCAAGTACCACACAAATGAATTCATCTATTTACAATCTAAAATATATAGTGAATAAAGTACCCCCTCTTGTAAAATATAAGGATATTATAAGTTACCGAGGAGTTTCATGACCATATAAAAACACGAGGCCGAAGGCTGAGTGTTTTTATATAGGTCATGGAACTCCGAGGTAACTTCTAATATCCTCATATTTTGCAACTGGGGGTACTTTATTTATTATAATACACACGTTTCAGTGAGTCATGTGACAGAAATGACATCAGAACTCACCGTTTATAACTGATGACATCAGAACTCACCGTTTATAAGGATATAATTTACAAGATATTTACGGCTTTTGTGTATTATAACTGTATATTGCATCTGTAGTGTTTACTTACATCTTGTGGTCAGTGCATGATGCAATGGCAGAAAAGAAAGTAAAGAGAACATGAAGCTCCATTAATTTTCTGCTGTTTCTTTAGGTAATGGGACCAAAGTATGTTTTGTATGGTATTTTTATGTTGGCTACTGTACTGGATTGGTTCATGTGTTTTTGCCTTTACTTTACTCGTTAACCCCCCCCCCCCCCCCCCGAAACGTTGAATCCTTTGGTGGCACATTAAAAGGGGAATCTCTCTCCAAGAGATTCGTTCTTCCATTTTTGCAGTAAAATTTCCCCTGAAAAAGCAGCCGAGGCCAACTGAGAAATGCATACGTGTAACCACCTAAAGGCCAACCTTCTTTTGCATTTACCAAATATGCCCTACTGTTGATACCCAGAACTTGTTTTCAAATTATTTGCTTCTCAAAAACTGTAAAAACACAAAGTGAAAAGGGGAGAAACTTTTTAAACATTCCTAGTGTTGAACAAAAGATGTCTATTTTAGTACTGCCAGTTCCAATCACAGTAAAATAATCGGTAAATAAACACCTAACAAAATCAGCAGGAAGAATTTAAATGGTAAAACAACCTGCATTCTGGTACAGTACATCTGTTCTGCATCAGAAAATGTTTTTGGAATAAAGAACAACAGCTTATTTTTTTTGTGAAAAGTGGTTTACAGATCACACTGAACATTTTATTAATACATCTGCTCTTTTAAGTTCCCATTCACATGTAAACTTGCAGAAAGAGAAACAATGCAGAGACAAGCTATCTGAATCAATTTTTAATGACCTTGGCTAGATTTTTTCTGTATAAATTCCATTCTTGGTGAGTCAGCTTGTATGCTTGTGACTGTGTTACCAGGCAGGGATCCAAGAGCAACACCCTTTTGGCTAAAGAGCTGTTGTAAGCTTAAGGCAATTTTGTAGAGAAGCTTAATGTCTCGATGGGTACTAAAGCAGTAGCATTGTCTATTTTATGTAGATACCACAAAAAAACCTCAACACAACAACCCCAGTAATTACTTGAAATGTCACCATGTTTGTTCAATGAAATACAGAAACATTTTCTTCTTCTGATACAGTACATCAAGACTGCAAAGGTGTAGAGATAATCGTGTTAATAGGATATGTTTTATCTAGACTGCTAAGCTACTGCATTCATCCTGATTTGTAGTGCCAAAAATGTAATCCACGACGCATTCAAGAAAGAACACAAGGTTTTCGATTACATTGGATGAGAGCAAATGAGTGGGGCAGGTGGTCTTTTTCCTCTGCTGTGCATTTCTCTTGTTCTCTGCACCCAACTGGCAGTTACTATTTTAGGATAACCAACCATAGTAGTACTTGCAAGAGAGGAAGCATTTCAGTGTTACTATGAAAGTAAATGCACTTGTGTGCATTTGTGTATAGGTGGAGAATAATGAAGATTTAGGAAAAACATTGCCTCCACAAATTGAGACCAATAACAGTACACAGAAATAATTATAAGTATTACCACATATGAAAACTATTTATTGCACAGGTACCACCAGTACTGTTGCCTTCAGCAGCTTGCATTAAAATCATGGTAAGCAGTTTCAGGAACTCTTCCAAAAAGAGAATCTACCCCATGGGGTAGATTAATCGAAGCGTGAATTGAAGAGTAAAGTTCCACCACTAGAGGGAAATTCCACAGCTCTCCATTCATTTCTATGAGAAATTTCACTTCACCCATTGATAAATAGGCCTTTCAAAATGAACTGAGAGCTGCGGAATTTCCCTCTAGTGGCGGAACTTCACTCTTTGATGAATCTCCCCCCATGTGTCTTAAAGTTTAAGCTCAGAAACTACCAAAGCTAATGCTCCTCTAGTGCTAATAACAACCAAGCCATGCCATATTTTGCCACAGCCAGGGTGTCCTTTATTTTATGGAATCCAATGAGCTATTCTTGGCTATTTGGTGCTATTATGTATAAGAGGGTGTCAAGGCAAGACAAACAATAGCTATAATTTGCAGTGCACAGCCATACTGCACATTTGAGGTTTTAAGAATGGCTAACCCATTCCAACAACTGTTGAAAAACACAGGCATCATGAGGGTCTGAACTGATGTGCAATTTCAATGTGGATGTGAAACATTACCCCGTTTAATTTAGGGTTTGGCAGAACTAAAAAAAAAATCTGTTACCAGTTAAACAAATGTTCAGCTCTAAAATTGGGATTGTCTCATTTAAAAGTCCAATATCCAATTAGTGAATTGCAGATTCTTGAATCATACCCTCTGTGCAAGAGTCCCAAATCTGACATAGATGTAGCAGAACTACAAGGAAGTGCACATTAGATAAAAACTATATAGTGTAGTAAGTTAATACAATTTGTGTATATACAAAAAAGATGTGTGACAAAATGACCAATAGTCAAATAGTCACTTAATAACTTAGATAGTCACTTAAAGTGACTGGTAGACTTGTGTATACTTTCTTTTACTGCACACCCAGTGAGTCAGCCTACTCACTAGATATAGACCAGTATTAAGACAATTGGAAAGGACAAAACGTACATAAGGTTCTGCAGCAGATCTTCAAACACCCCAGTAGTGAAAAAATATTCCATTTAGACATATAGGGGCAAAGTCACTAAGCGGCGAAAATGCGCTAGCCCTGCCATCGCTAACGTTCGCCACACTTCGGCAGGCGAATTTTTGCCAGCGATACGCAAATTCACTAAAGTGCAAAGTTACACTCAGGTCGGCGAACGGTAGCGTAGTTGTGCTAGTGTTACTTCACCAGGCAGAGCACATTTATTTGCCCCCTTATGTCTAATAGAAAATCCTTTAAACATTAAATAAACCTAATGGCCTAGTTTTGCTTCCAATAAGGATTTTCCAAAAAGAATTGTATCTTAGTTTGTATATAGTACAAGGTACTGCGTTATTATTATAGAGCAAAAGGAAATACTTTTTTTTTAAATTTGGATTATTTGTATAAAAGGGAGTCTATGGGAGATGGCCATTTCATAATCTGAACTTTTTGGATAAGGGGTTTGCTGATAACGGATCCCATACCTGTACTTACTGCACTATATAGTTTTTATCTATTGTGTACTTCCTTGTAGTTCTACTACATCTATATAAAAGAAAATCTGTTGTGGAGCTCAGAAAATTCTAATAAGACAGTTTAGGCAATAGCGTTGTTATTATTCCTGCTAAGCAGATTTAAATCCCAATTACTGTAAAAATACTGACAGAAGAATACAACTCTTATGGAAAAGGAGTAGTAAACAGATTAAAAAGAGTATCTGAAAAATTCAACTTTTCCCCACTTGGCAATAAGAGAGTGGCACTACTAAAATAAATTCTGTTTGGACTCCATAGCTGCAAGATCTTTTGAGCATAAAGGATTTTAACCAAGCTGCCAGGTAAATCAATTGTGCGAAATCAGATTTGATCACGTCATAGGGCTCTTAATTATGATCGGAACAAATTAAAAGGTTTGCTGTCATTAACTGAGAGGTAGCTTAAACTTAGAACTAACAGCTGAACACTATTCATAAATAACAGTTATATCCCTGCTGACTGCATAAATATATCAATTGAAGATGTACACACTATGGGAAAGTACGGTAAACACATCACCCAAATAAAAATATTATGCATGACTGAATAATGGAGCTGATGAGCAGGCAACTGTCTTCTTCATTCCAGTTCTAGCTTTCACAATAGGAATTGCTGCATACTTCTGAAATTGTTCCCATTGCTGATATGCGATATGCTCTATAATAAAGCCTTGCACAGACAGACAGTAGGAACAGATTAGCATTGAATGGACATATGGAGGCACAAAATCATAAGTGCTGCGTAGCTTGCTGGTGCTATATAAATAAATCTCAATGTAGATATTGATTAATGACCGGCAAGTGCAAAGAGTTTTGTTGAATGGCATAAGACGGTAATAAAAATATTTGGTACATATTTAAACATATGCCAGATTAATATGTATTGTAAGAATGGTTTAGCTTCAAAAAGATCAAAGCCACCAGGGGAATGTAAGTCTGTGGTGTTAAAATTAACTGTAATTTTAAGCATCACCATAGAAAAACTATAACTGACATAAAGTACCTCCTCTGATGAAGCTGCCAATGGTGCGAAATGCATCAGGAGGGAGTGGCTAACACGAGGTATGCCGACGAGGGGTGGGGGGATACTGCCATGTGGTTTGCTGTGTATTTGTACACTGTCACAATGTAATTGTATGTTGTAACATTTGGTGAACTTGCACTATTAAATTCTTGATATGAGGTTCTGTGCACACTTTTTTGGGGATTTTTGGAACACCAGGTATAAATCTTGCTACCACTCATATGTTGTTCTTGTGATGTACATATGCCCCATGACCAATGATTTAGCTCAGACACGTGCAGAAACCACTGGTGGTATGATTATTGCTGGCATCAACCCATAGTAATAGTGAGGATAGTTTGTAATACACCATGTAGGGAACAGCACTACTGTGGAACCACTGTTACTGTTGCTAGTCTTCACGTGATTTTTTGCAACCTTGTAAATATAACTGCAGTATAACTGAGAGCATTGTTTGTCCCTTCCTGCACTGATTTTTCTCATTATAACAACAACGCACTATAGTGTGGTATACACATTCCTGAAGACAATAGGGTTGATGACAGGGTTGACAATAGACAATTGATGTAGACATGGCAATAGGTAAAATAATTAGTGATGGGCGAATTTTTCTGCCGAAAAATCAGCAAATTTCCCTGCGAAATGGCAAAAAATTTGAGAAACGGCGCTGGCATCTCGTTTTTGGACGCCAGTGAAAAATCGTTCACGGAAATACACCAGCGAAAATTCGTTAGTGGAAATGCGCCAAAAAAAGGACACCAGTGTTTGTTTTTTTTTTTACGATGGTGAATTTTCACTGGCAAATTTTCACAGGTGATTTGCGAATGTATTAGTCTGTGGCGAAACACGGGAATTTGCTGCAAATTCGCACCTAGTGAATAAATTCGCCCATCACTACAAATAATGTGTGCAAAACTTAAATGCCGTTAAATGCCATGCATATAGGGCTTCCACCTGTTCGGTTTTGACCCAAACAGTTTAGTTTTCTTAGGGCTGTTCCGGTCACAACTGCCGGTTCAGGTTTTAGCCTTGTGTATCCCAAACAATAATGTGGCCGATAACCACCTCTGATGTCAAAACCCCACCCACATGACGCACAAACGCCCCCAAATTTAACCACATTCTCATATATCATGCTCCACCTCAATGTCATCACCCCTCCCCCTTTCTCAGTTTTTCTGAAAGTCAAAGCTGGCAACCCTGCATGCATATAACATTTCTGCTTACTAGCCCAATATATTGGAGTGTTTTGCACTGATTTCATGGTAGTGGCTACCCTCAGATGTAAGGCACAAGGAGCCTTTAGCTTTGAACACCTGTTAAAGGGGAACTATTGAGAAAAAGAAAATAGAATATAAGTTTCTGAAATAATCAAGTTTCTATTCACTGTCACTCTCTCAGCAACTGTTTCTCTTCATTCTTTCTTCATGTTGGGTGTCAGATGAATGTTCCAATATCTTATGGGGGGGGACTCCCTTTCCTAGAAGATGTATTTGAACTCACTCAAATAACTGATTCCAGTACAAACAAAATCTAACAAAATAACTGCCTTTTGCACAAATTCTGCATGTAGAGAGACAGGATTTCTGGTGATTTTAATAGAGTGAGCTCTAATGCTGTACATCTTCCAGGTTAAAGGAGTCCACCAATACAGGGTCGGACTGGGCCCGGGGCCCACTGGGACTGCTGTCAAAGGCCCCCCTTAGGACCCCCTGGCCCCCCTACTTCGATGAAGCGCATGCACACATGGAGCAGAGTGGCACACATGCACAGACGGAGCCGAGCGGCGCTGCACAGTGCCAAAGTTTTTATTTTTTTGTAGGGCCAGGAGATCAGGAGAGGGAGATCAGTCCTACCCTGCCCCTATAAGATATATTGGATCATTCACATTCATCTGACACCAATCTGGTGAATGAAGACAGAATGAAGATAAACAGATGCTGAGAGAGGGATATTGAAGATAAACTTGATTATTTCAGAAATGGTACAGAATATTACACTGATTGTATTTAAAAAGTTTCTTATTTCAGCATGATGAAGCTAATATCAAATTAAAATTTTCTCAATATTTCCCCTTTAAGAACAGGGAACCCTTTGCACATTTTAATTATTGCCGCTCTTAATGTATACCATGCAGCTAATGCACATGCAAAATGGGCACCCAGTGTCCTGCCCTATGACTCCCAACCCTTATATGACATGTTCAACTTGCATATAAGTCACTACCCACTATAAATATTTCCGCTTGTAGAATTTGGCACAGATTGGAGCCAGGCAAAATAACTGTGGGTAAAATACATGAAGCATTTTGCACTTTGCAACTGCAGCATGATTTTTATTCATATGTATTGTAACAATTTTACAAAACCCATCACTGATGCTGTTTGCTCCTTTCCCCCATTTCACTGTTGCTGTTTGGGTGTTGTTTTAAGTACAGTATATATGTTCTTGTTGCAGGTTCTATTAATGCACCAGTGCAAATTACCCCAGCTCTAATAAAAGTATTTCAAAAATTAGAAAGAAAAATAAAATTGCATATTTCTTGTACAAATACTTGGTCAAAACCAAATAAATGAAGAATGATACTTGTTTATTATGGAAGTCTATATCATGCTGACCAGTGTTAACCTTAAACAAAGGGGTACTGTATGGGCCACAGCCAGCTGCAGGTACCTTATTTCAGTAACAATTCAGTCTACTGTCTAAAGCTTTCTCCCAGAACAACTCTCTCCCTGTAAACTGCTAACAAGTCTACTGCTGAGATAAATGGCCATTAATTCAATGTTTTCTTATGGAGCCTAAAAGGTGATACATGCACCAAATAAGAGTTTTGTTTTTCAGTTATGTTATTGCATTTAATCTCACCAATCCCCAAAGCAGTGCAGATGATGTAACCAGGTTTATGTTGCAGAAACTGTATCCTTTAATGTTCATGTTATAAATATTAAGTCAGTAGGCTTTTTTGACTTTATAAATAAAGAGGCTGGCAGGCAGAACAGCTTTGTAAAAGAGCTCTAATGTTTTAGTATGGGTAATATATAGTGGAATCTATATTATCCCAAAGTACAAATGTTTTAAATATTAACAATAAGAAATCAAATCTAGTCACAAATGTCAACAACAATATTTCTCCAAGTTTTCAAGTTTCAGGTATGTGACCTGTTATGAAGACCTGGGATAATAGATCTTTCCATAATTTGGGTCTTCATATCTTAAGTCTACTGGCAAATCATGTCAACATTAAATAATCCCAATTGGCTGGTTTTGCTTCCAATAAGGATGAATTATATTTTAGTTTTGCTTAAGTACAATTTGGATTATTTGAATAAAATTGAGTCTATGGGAGAGAAATTTAATATTTCTGTAATTCTGGATAACGGGTTTCACGATATTGGATCCCATACCTGTATAGTATTCTTTATAATAATGAAAAATGTTATACAGTATGTGGCAGCAGTCATTTGTTCATGTACTCTTCCTTGCAGAACACATCTAGTTTATAAATATTCTAAATCAATATTGCATACAATGCATGTTTGAAATCTACCCACAGAATTAAAAAAAAAATGAATGTCTGAGGACTTCAAAAAAGTCATTTCCATATCATTGGATGTTGGTTGTTACAACATCCAAGCTCTTTTCAATCTTGCCTGCTGGATTTAGAGATATTTATGATAAACCATATTTGCATAATATTAAAGGCTCCACATGCTGCAAACCCTAAACTCAATGGCTGACAGAGAGATTTGTCGCCCACAATAAAAATGCAAGACTATTGGCGACAAAGCTTCTGTAAAAGCTTCTCTACCACCAATAATTGAAATCACCGATAGTAAAACCTATGCCTTGCGATGTTGCCTGAATCTCTTTAAAGAGCAAATTCTGGCGACTTTGGAAGAACGATGCATATTTGTTTACCACCTGCGATTTTAATTATTGCCAGTGAAAATGCATTTGCAGGAGATTTGTCGTCCACAGCCGTGCATTTATATTGCCAGCGACAAATCTCCTTATTAGCCATCACCCTAAGGGTGGTGGCACATATCTCCTCTTCTTCGGGCGAATAATCTCACCAAACTGCCTTCCCATCGGCTAGAATGGAAACTCGGACTGCTTTGGGCGTAGTTTCCTTGTAGTGCAACTTCGGTAACATCCCGCCAGCGATTCACATTCTAGCCAGCAGGAAGGCAGTTCAGGGAGATTAGTCACCCGAAGAAGAGGAGATTGGTTGATGGGCAATTAATTTCCCCAAGTAGCCACGTGTGCCACAACCCTAAGGGCCCTTACACACGGGCGTTTTAACCTGCACTCCCCTGCGTTGCGTTTGGCTGCGTTCAGCCGCAGGCGAGCGCAGGTATAGACGCACTGAATTATTTTCAATGGGGCTGTACTCACACAAACGCATGTAGGCGCCAAACGCAGGAAAAATGCAGCATGTTGCGTCTGAACCTGCGTTCGGCGCTTACACGCGTCTCGTGAGTACAGGCCCATTGAAAAGAATGAAGTGCGTCTATACCTGTGCTCCCCTGCGGCTGAACGCAGCCAAACGCAACGCAGGGCAGCGCAGGTCCATACGACCATGTGTAAGGGCCCTAAGGGCCGGTACACACGGGCGTTTTGGACCTGCGCTCCCCTGCGTTGCGTTTGGCTGCGTTCAGCCGCAGGGGAGCGCAGGTCTAGACGCACCTCATTTTGTTCAATGAAGTTGTACCCACGAGCGCAGGTAAAAACGCCCGTGTGTAAGGGCCCTAAAGGTGGTGGAAGTCAGGCGACTTTGGAAAACGTCCAGAGGGCTGTAATAAATCAGCACTGCTGCAAATCTCAAATACCCCAAAGAACAGAATTGTACAGTATTTGACTACTCAAAGTAGTACACAGTCTGCTAAATTGAACACATACTGTATCTGCATTGCTAATGCATCAATATGTTAAAGCAATTTGAGATGCAAGCAGACACCTTTTTCACATGTGGCTACTAGTCTGAAAATCTGTGAATAATGTTTTCAGTGTCTTAACCCAGAAGTTAAAAAGCTGTCTATACCCAGAGAAAGTGATTCTATCTGAAAACTGACACAAGACCATTTGTTCCATTTTGTGCGGGTTTCCTTGGTAATTAAGAAAATAACATTCTGTGCTCCCCTTGCACTGATAATATAAGCCCTCAGGAGCAAAGATAAATACATAGATATGTCACTTGAGTTCAGTGAATGAAAAAGCATTAAGAACAGTTGCATTTTTCAAAATGTGCCACACTTAGAGTCATGTGTATTGCCCCAGTAGAACAGACAACACAGACCAAACCAGATTGCTCTCTTCTTCAGCAGGAAAGTCTCGCAAGTCTGAACTGAGAAAAATCTGCCATTCTCACACAACAGTAATCTGCATGTTTTGGCAATGTATTGGGCGGGTTTGGGAATAACAGACAGAATGGGAATAACAAGCTTGACGGCACATGAATCCAGAAGTAGAACCCAGAAGAATATTGTAGATGTTTTGTTCTGATCTTTGTTTTTTATTAATTGGTGTCTGAAATGAGTAGTGTGGTCTACATCAGTGCCCCTTGTGTGCGCCCCTCCACTTGAAAATCTGCCTCCTTGCCATGTGTAAGATTTAAAAGGTATCAGTACTGAGATTAACTGGCCCCTGCATTGTTTACACATTAAATTCAAACTATGAACTCCTGCATTGTTCAGAGATGTAATCCCCTCTGCATTGTTCCCACCTGTAACTAGGGTTGCCACCTGTCCGCTTTTGAACCAGACAGCCCGGTATTTTGAAGGGCTCCCCGGGTCAATGCTTCCTGCCCGGTTTTCCAAATAAGGAAAACCGGGCGGGATTAGCTTGATTGACGCCGCGATCGGCCCACCGACGTCACGGGCCCGTCCACTGATGTCACGGGCCCGCCCCCCTGTCCGGCTTCAGCCACAGGGAAAGGTGGCAACCCTACCTGTAACACCTCTTTTGTTCATACCCCTAAAGCCTTGTTGTACACTTCAGATCCGGACTGAAAGTTCCCACATTGTTCACTCGTTCACTTCTCATGCAAACTGCTGGAGGGGCACCAGCATTGTGTCACTGTATTTAGCACCTTAGAGTGGTCAGTTTAGAGTGGTCCTGCTAGGTTTCCCTTTATTCTGCATTATTCTGCCTTCCCTATGCTCCGTGTGTGTGCCAAATTCGGCCTGTCCTATGCTCCCTGTGTGTGTCATATTCTGCCTTCTGTATGCTCCATAGAAGCTGAACAGCACTGGTCTTCATTATGGGAATTAAAATCAGAGATCCTAAGCTTTGAGTCTTATATAAGAAACATATATTTCGGCACATGTGATATTTCATTTTTGCTTTGAAGAAAACTTGAAGGGGATGTTAACCCAAACATGCTTTTTTTAAGCATCTCAACACAAACAGATTTATATAGCATCTGTACCTGTAACATAGAGTAAATGTATACAGTGCTTTAACCTTTGACAGGGAATATGTTTTTTTTTTCAGTATTCCAAATGAATTCAGCAGAGAAAGGCAAACTGCTTGTTGCCTGCTCCTGCAACAGATTTCTTTGTTAGGCAGCTTAATAAACATTCATTAAACATTTGAAAAAAAACTATGACTCATATCATCATATAAATTATATGAATGCTTTTTAGGGGAAAATGAATTAAACGTGGAGGTTATGCAATACATAAGCTAGCCTGTCTAAACAGGTAATTTAGAGAGTCTGCTCTGTAAACTGATCATATCCTTAAATCCAAGAAGGGTCCCGCCCTGATGACATTGAAGCAGGACCTGGGTTTGAACACCCACACACAGCTGAACTTGCATAATGCAGTTTTCCAAAAAACATACACACTCTTCCACAATTAAGTATAAAAGGGAGATCTTGATAGATCAAGTGAGAGAATAAGCACATTATGAATTGATTTGGATGCTACAATGCACATCCAGTTTGCACTTACAAGGTCACAGGCACATCTGGGAGGAAAATACAAAGAGCAGTGTGGGTTCCAGCTCGGCCGCTCCCATATGTTGGGATGAACAGTTAAAACCATATGCTTTGACCAGCTGAAGGAACGATTTGTACTCTGGTGCCCATTTACTTACAAAGATATTCCCAATGTTCTGCACAACTTAAAAAAGAAAAATATTATATAGATAAAAAGATGTTCCAGATACGTCATTTAGAAGAACAGAAAGGCCATCTGTCTCCTTCTGCACCTATTCTTAGTGCTCATGGAAGCTCATTTATATTTGGTATATAAAAAGACCCTGCACACTGGCTACACATAAATCTCTATTCCAATCTGCTTGGCAGGATCTCTACTGCCTGCTGCTTACAGAGAATTAAAGTATTTTCCATGCATAAACTAGAATACTTCTATCCTTCCAAGATATAAAGGTTAATGTTATTTTTTGAGTTTATATATATATCATATATATATATATACATATATATATACATATATATATATATACACATATATATACACACACACACACACATACATGCACATAGGGGCAGATGTGTTTTCAATTTTTTTTTCATGATCAAAACTCTCAAATTCGAAATTTGAGCAATCCAAACTGTATTAGAACTGCCCCTTTAAAAATTAAAATGTTCCTATTGCCACGAAAACCTGCCTGAGTTAATGTATACAAGTCAATGGGGAAGGTCCAGTGACCAATTTGAAGATGTTATTAGTCTTCCTGACATTCAAGTTTTTTTTTTTTCAGAAAAAAAACTTGATTCCAATTTAGTCGAATTTGATTTGAATTCGATTCGTTATAGAAATTCTACTTTTTTATTAGATATCCCCCCAATATTCGAATTTAAAAAATCACATGAATTTGAAATTTGATCTTTGATAAACATGCCTCCCTGAGTTCTAAATATATATTTAAGCAGTTTCATTTTATAACGTTAAAGTAATCTCGTCTTTCATTTGAATCTGTCAAAAATGACATAAACTTGATTCTGAGAACTTTGTTGCCCAAATCAAAAGTCAATCTCCCTTTCTAAGTTTTGAATCAATCAGAGGCTTTTAAAATGGCTAGTCGGTGTCGGCTATTTATAAATACTAAACCACAAGTCTTTTTTAGGCAGTCCATTAGATGGCTGTACAAGTATTGGATACATTATCTGGAGATATGTTATCTAGAAAGCTATAGAAAGTACGGGAAGGCTTCCATAGAATCCATTTTAGTCAAATTATTCAACATTTTTAAATTGATTTCCTACTTCTCTACATGATTAACATTGTACCTTGATTGATCCAAACTAAGATACAAAAATCCTTATTGGGTTTATTTAATTTTTAAATGATTTTATAGTATAATGGTCCATATTATGGAAAGATCTCTTATTCGGAAAACCCCATGTCCCGAGAATTCAAGATAAGAGATCCATTACCTGCATCATGCATTACAGGTTTCTGATAAGGACCAGGGTTCTAGTTTTTTCTCCACTTTGCCATCTGAGATGAAGCTTTTAGTACAAGGTGCAGAATATAGTATAGTAGCACTATAGAAGTAGTAGTAGTAGTAATATTCTTTACATGGAAATCATATGGCATTTTACTATCCAGTTCTTAAATGATTAACTGGGGCCCAGACTGGTTGAATAAATTTGCAGAGAGGGCCCAGCAGTTTCAATATATGACCCTGCAATTTTTTTTTATAAAAAAAAAAAAAAAGACTCTGAGGAGCACTAAACTGTTTGGGGAGGATTAAAAAACAGAAACCACAAGGTGAAAAATGTAAATGCTTAACTGATCATCATTCTATGAAAATATCTTATTGCGAAAGGTTTAATATCTAAAATGCATTCATATAATTAGCTATAAAAACAAGGTAAGATATGGCCTGGTCTGAAAAAAAGAACATTTTAAACCTGGCAAAGCTAATGTTTAATAAAAACTTTTACAAATTTAATGACATATGAAACAGCCCTCAACTGTTCTCTTAGGTACGTAAGCTGTGCATTCACAAATATACCAACTAAAAGCAACAGCAGGCAGTGTAAGGAAACCACATTATATTACTCACACAAAGACACTTTATATGGTCTTTAAGTTACAAAATAGAGCTTCTATGCTCATGAATGTGTCATCCTGCTTACTGCACACAGGCATGCACAAAACAAATATTGGAAGTAATTATGGGAAGTACATGCTACAATATATTCTGCCCAGACAAGTAATATTTGGGAAGATACACTCAGCTTTCCAGTTTGCAGTTTACAACATTTAATTAGATTTGCAGATTAGAATCTCTATATTTTACAATTAGATAAAAAAAAAATATTAAAAAAATCTGAAAATACGCTATCTCAAACCTGCTGAGGTCATGTACAAGTCAATGGCAGATTTCCCATTTACAATTTGAAGATAACGTGATCTGAGCTGGGTTTCATCCGATAATCTGAAAAACTCAGGATTTCGAAAAAGAGCCGCTCCAGCCGTGTCGTTATAGCTCAGTCCCCTTCTAATTATTTGGTGCATCCGTATTGGAGTGCTGGTTGCAAATAAAGTTGCATGAATCAAATTTTGAAAAATATGAACCGCACTTCCATTAAAAACATATCCTTTATTGTACTGCTATCAAATTATTAAAATCAATGCCTGGCGCGTTTTGGACTACACTAGTCCTTAGCCTATGACTGGATTTGGCAAAGTCACTAAATGAGCAGAATTTTTAATAGAGGTATGTGATCCCTTATCCACATACCTGTTATCCAGAAGGCTCTGAATTACAGGAAGGGCATCTCCCATTGAGTCTTCTAATTTTGAAAATGTATTTTTCCTGTAATAATAAAACAGCACTCAAGCTCAACTGAGATATAATTAATCCTTATTGGAGGCA
>CM044439.1:128116180-128145809 GCA_024363595.1 Xenopus borealis
AAATCAATTTCATTTTTTGACGTTACTGGTCCTTTAAGTGAAGTTAGATCATCACTGCAAGGTAACATTGTCAGCTCTTAGGCCTTTATCTAGCCTGTTGTCAGCATAAATCTATAAATTGAAATAATTTAAATGTTATATGTTATAAATATATTAACTAAGGCACTATAAATTTATCTTGTGTCACTGTAGCTGTTAGTGAGTTCTATATCCTAGCATAACTGGGAGTTGCAGTTCAGGTTTCACTTATGCTTTAATTAGAAGCCTGCTGGCCCAACTCCCAGACATGACTAGATGTTTTTTAAGCCTCCTCTTTCTATCCATATCCCTCAACCACGGCATTTGCAATTATGTACTGACCCCTTCTAACTACAGTTTTGAGCCCCATGGAAGAGGCTCTTAGGTCCCATGGTCTGGCAGTGGTCACAACCTCCTTATACTTTATATATGCCATTACTTATTTCATACTGTTTTAACATTCATACTTGCTCCTCATTTAATAATATATTAGCGATTAATGCATTAGGTCTTAAGTATAATTTATGGCTTTTCCAGTATAATGACTCACAACTGTGAATTAAGAGAAGAAAAACTTTGAACCACCCTATACTATAGTTTTCATTTAGAATAAACTTCTCAGCGTAGCCCTTCATAGAGAAACATTAATTAAAACAGGCAGTTGTGCAGTTTAGGTACCATAGCCATCGATACCAAAGCATATATGTTGGTAAGCCTACACCATTAGAACCACTGACACCAAAGCATATACATTAGTAAGCCCACCCTATTATTAAGAATGATACCAAAGCAGATCTGTTGGTAAACGCTACAGAAAAATAAAGAAGCAAACTCTTAAGAAAACATTTTAGAGTCAGTAACAGTAACTGTGTTCATTTCACCATCTGAGTGAAGTTCTATGTTTGCCACTGTTGCATTACTTAATGTTTATTCTTAAAGCAAATAGAATGTTTACTCACTTTCAGTGAATCAAAGCAGGCGATTACCCGTCCATTTTCAACTTGGCAGCTTTTCGATGGATGTGCAAATTTACATTCTGTGTCTGGCCGTGAACACGTCCCCCTTTGGAACTCTCTACACACTTCCAGCGTTAGCCATTTAGTGTCCCGCATCGGTGCGACACTAACAGCCATGCTTAAAAAATGTACAGTAGTTACAAGTTCTCAATAAAACAGGTGGAAGTATATCCAACCGTCTATTTTTGCTTTTAGATGGTAAGACTGTGAACTCCGTATCCGCATACAGGCCCACTATCCCTCTTTGGAAACAACCTAATACATAATAAAGACAAAGTATTTGGAAATGGTGTGATCATCCAGCTATCAATAGGAAAAAAAAAGTAAGAGAAAAAAAAGCTATGGCCTGGAGCTTATGCTAAAACTCTCAGCAACACATTAGAGTTCCAAATTCGAGCCCGAATTGCAAGCATACAAACGTGGCAGACCCTCTGCTGACACAGAATTTCCAAGCTGCTCTCAGTAAAGTTGTCAGAAAGGTAATCTCCACAGAGCTGAATTGGCAATTGGGTTTTGCGGTGCAATCGGTATTGATTAGCTTGGCATAGAGAGATGCAGCAGTGTAGGACAATAATCAAGGCTTTGCTCTCTCTCTCTCTCTCTCTCTCTTTCACTCCCTTTCACTCTATCTTCACTGTCTCTCTGACAGCGAATAACTTTCAGCAATCGTTCCCCTTTTGCTACTATAATAACAGCATGATGCATAGGGCTTTCGCTTGATTAAGAGCAGAAATAGGGGGTTGTCTGGGCTAGATGAGAAGGGTGGATGTGCTCTCGTCGCAGTCTAGCTGGCAGCAAGCAAGGCAAAAGCAGAGGCTGCTCTAGAAGCGGGTTCCAAGCAGCAGAGACGTCAGGAAAGGCACTTCTTAGTACCAACCTGTAGAAAAAACAAACATATTTAAATTTACCAAGCAGCACTTCACTTCTCCTGCCCACTTTTATCCCCGTCCCACGTGATACCAAGCTTGCCGATTTCTCACCATGCCAAATACTTACAGAGTAGCATATTGCAGCCAGCCATCATAGATTTATTAAAAAAAGGGGACTGTTTCCCTTGTGAAGCAATGCATGATAGGAAGATAACCAATCACAGATAGTGTTGCAGCAATATTCTGGGCAGGAAGCCAATAATGTGGGCTGTCTTATGGAAGGTTGCTCCTGTCAGGGGTTCATTACTATGCAATAAGCAGAGAAAATATCCATCTGATGTAAATAATTCCTCTGCACCAGGCTCCGCGTGTGGGTTTGAATTTACCCAACATGCAGCATGCAGTCAGTGGGTTAAACCATGTTCTGTTCCAGCGACAGCCCCCATAAACAGGCAACGCAGAAGCACTAGGGAGAGTAAGTGAGCGAGGGGGCAAGCCCTTAAACTGCAGATCCCTGTTCCGAGCTGACTCTTCTCCTGTGCTGCCTGTTCTGCCTTGTGCACAGCCTGCTGCATCTCGCACATGAATATAAAAAGAAAGGAGGGGTGTTTATAAATGGTACATTCTTTTGACCTATCAGATTCACTTCCTATAAAACTATAAGCAGGGCTGCCTTCTCACACAAATCTACACTCGTCTTTAAACTGTAAAAGTATTCCCTTCATCCGGCAGACACTTTGTCAATATACCACAGACCAGCGAAAATATGAACAAAAGCTCTCACTATCCAGGCATTAAAAAAAAAAAACCCATAACACGAATAGAAATAGCAAACACCCTAAAAAGAATATCTGTCCATGCTTCTGCCTTCCCCAGGGGATACCGGAGTTAAATAGTAAATAGGCTTTTTTGATTCCAGTAATACAATAAACTGTAGCACGCTGTTCTGCTGCCAGAAAGTAGCTGTGTATACTAACAACATGCTGCTACTAGTTCTGTCATATGCAAGCCATTATCTCTACACCTTTGGGATCCTTGTTCTAAAATGGCATCTTACTTTTAACAGTTTCCACTGCTTCACCACAAAATGGTGACACCTTGCCAGCAGCTGAACCACGTGAGTGCATCCGCCCTATTTGGATGACACATATTACAACTGAGGCGAAAGACAATGAAAAAAACTAAATTAACAGTTCTGACATGAATTGTAGCATGACTGAAGTCAGGATCACAAATGCAGGGGGGCACCCTATTTTCACACTTGGGGATTCCAGGGAATGCTGAAGGTGATAGTTCAGCATCTAAAGTGCAGCAGGTTATTAAGTTATCTGATTTTACACATATGTTTAGCCAAGTCACTGCATTGTGTTTGTATTGATTTCTAAGGTTCGTTTTCAGGGTTTTCAATAAATCCATCAGCTCTGTCAAATCAATTAAAATGAAGAACTAATTCTAGTTATAGCTTAGCGCTCGAGAACAATTTCTTTCAGGTTTTGCTTTCCCTACAAATGTCTACTAATCTACTGTGCATTGCATAGTTTTATATTTGCACAAGCATACCATCATATTTTAACCCTTTCAGTTTATATATTTTCAGCTGTAGATCAGTTGTAGATCAGTTAGTATAATCCTTTATTTTATACATATATATATATACATATATATATATATATATATATGGGTGGTATGGGGTGGTCAGTTATAAATTGCATACAAATAATATCCAACACCCTTTATTAAAACGTTGTCTTCTTATTTACATTGTATCAGCGTCCAATGTTTCGGTCCTCATTAGGACCTTTTTCAAGGTTACACACCTTAAAGTTAGTTAAGCGACCTGGGTGCTCTAGTGAAAAATTGTATATACATTGTCCAAAGCACTGGCACAAACAGGATTTTCGAGAAAAAGGTTTTTAGTGAATAAAAATTAGGTTTATTTAGCTGACGTTTCGGTTCTGCACAGGAACCTTTCTAAAAGGACATGTATGTAAACTTTTGACCAGGGTCATTTGGGTAGTTTGTGTAGTGATTATGATTTAAAAAGAGTAAACACAGTTGTTTGACAATAAATGGCTTCAGCCAACCACTAACTATGAGTGAAAGAAAAATGTTTGTGCTATCATTCATATTCTCTGAAAAATGGTGAGGAAATCATAAATTCTGCCAGGGTATGTAAATTTATGAGCACAACTGTATAAATATTACAGAAGGAGAAAATCTGTGTAACCTTGTAATGAAATGCAAAGCACAGGTAATTATATTGCATTTGTGAAACTTTTTTTGTCTAAATTCATATTTCACATTAAATGCTATTTAGTATAGATCTGTTTTTTTGCAGGTATGTTAAAAGCAATGTTAACCTTACATTAATTAAGTCATTATAATACTTTTATGCAAAATCAACGTTTGTATCTGTGTCAATGCAACCAGCATAAAAAAGGTTCAGAATATCGTAGAATATAGGGTAACATACTGAAGTGATGAATATGGCTTATTTTCAAAATTATTCTGACACCTCTAAATGTGTTGATATAACAGAACAGAGCATTGGGTCTTGGCTCTGTTTTCATTGACATGAGTACCTCTACAAACTTTGTTACTGAATGTGGAAGGGATGGTTAATAAGGAATAGAATTTCAAGAATGCACTGTGTCTCTTTAGTAGTGGCATAAGCAGCGGCAGAGTAAGGTAAAGTACATTATAATGATTCATGTGGAGTATTATTTCAATTATTACATACACATTTGCCAAATAGATAATCACATCAACAGAGCTTGACATTTCTCTTGTGTAGAATTCATACAATTTAAAGACAAGCATTGCCAATGGCAACACTTGGCATGGCATTATATCAGGTTTAGTCACCCACTGCAACCAGCGCATTTAATGGTCACCTCTTTGAAAAATAACACAATATCACATATTCACTAGGAGTGTTTTTAAGACCAGTGTTAGTTTTCATTAAAGCCTTGATGTGCATGAGCAAGAAACAAAAGCCAGTATACACATTGGGAGAATCAGTATGAGAACCATCACTTTAAACCCTAAAGTCCCCGCCTGCATTAATTGCAATAGTGACATAATCAGCAGTTATTATTGATGCAGATGTACACTGTATGGTCATTTATCTATTGTCATTTACAAATGGCCCATAGGTATATTCAGAATATTTCAGATTTGCAAAGCTAGGTTACAGATGCCAAAAAACTGTTGGAACAGTTCAATTTCTGTTTCGCTCAGCTTTATACAAGATTAATGATTAGCATACAGCTTCAAGAGATAAATAAATTACATTGAAAAAGTACACGCAGTTTACCCCAACACTATGCAGCATAAAGATTTCTAAAAATATAAGGTATTTACTTTAATACCAAAAATTAAAGTTTAACTCACACATAAGGCATTATGGGTCCCTTTGGCCACTATGCATCCAGAACTGCTGGATTGATAGCACAGATACAGCCTAAGAACCATACATCCAAACTTGCAGACAGTCCATTTCGATCTTGTTAGATCTCATCAGAGCAGGTAGGACTTGGAGTAGAGAAGCAAAGAATCTAGCCTGGGTAGGGTGAGACAGGCTAAAAAGGAGCCAAAAAGCCCTTCACATGCAAAACATGCATAATAAGGCCTTTTAAAAAAATAAGGTAGTTATACTTTATACTTGCTTTGTGCCATATACAAAGCACTGCCTTGATACCAAAAATGAAAGATTAACTTTGTTGAATGTTTTGAACATAAAGGGATTTTTGGCACTTAAGCCCGTTTCACCCTAACCAGGCTAGGTTCTTTCTCTCCTACACTATATAATACCCTCTGTGATAATAAGTATAAGGATGAACAGATAGCTTATTATATCTATGCTGTTTGACAATGGTACTAAACTAAGATCCCCCACTGCCTAGCCACCAGGACCTCTCTTTAACTCTCTTGAAGGATTCGGATAGTCTAGCTATTGCTGTTTGAACTAATTTAGAGATTTCCTAACACTCTCCAACACTAATGTTACCTGTGCTCCAGGCCCCAGGCCTCTGCATGCAAGATCTTATCACAAAGCATGAATTTATAGTTATTGATACATTATTGACAGAAAGCTGGTTGACTTGTTGGATCAGGATGATATATATTTTTTCAGCTGTACAGCTCACTTGGCGTATGCTCCAATTTATGGCAGAATATTCTACTTTTTTTTAGCAAAGCACAATGAGCCTTTTAAAGTACAGGTTGGTAGAAGTACTGATGAGAGACTTAACCAGCTGAAAGAGGTGTGTTTGGGGTTATGGGGTAAAGGAACTCAGAGAAGGAACAAAATACTGAATGAGCACAGATGTAAAAAAAACAAAATGTTGTTTTTAGATACATTGCATTGAGATGGAGCGCCAGCCATAGTGGTGTCTGCTGTGTGTATGCATGAAATGATCAATTCATGGATATTGAAGAAGGAATATGTATTAGACTTTGGGCCGTGTTGTAAACAATATGGACTGTGTTTCGTAATGTGATGCCCCTAGTGAATGCACCACCCTCATACACATAAATGCATACAATGTATGACAGAAGGCATTTTTTTTACAAATTATTATTCTCCCTTGCAATAGACATTTGAGGATTAAAAGAAGGCTATATTTACAAATTATTACTCTCCCTTGCAATAAACATTTGTGGATTAAAATTACATGGACTGATATGATTCTAAGAAAATTAATTTTGCTTTCTAAATAATGATCCAATTTGGAAGTGAGAATCAACACATTTGCCTGTCTGAATCAGCAAAAATAGCACTGGCAGAAAAAGCTAATACATTATTTTCTTATTAATATGCAAAAGATGCTTGGTTGCACATTTCTCCAGATATATTTTATGGCTCTGAGGTGAGATAAATTACTTTAGCACTAAACAGTAGATATTGCATCAGCCACGTGTGCTCCATTGATTGCATTCTGCAACTGCATCTTCACAACGTGTCTGAAATTTCTTTTGGCTGCTCTTTGCTCTTCAATAATTATAGGAATTAAACAGACTTTTTAAAAAAGATGATATTCCTGAAGTTCTATAAAGCTGAGAATTTCACAAAAAAAGGAATCCATTAGACACAAAACACTGCAATGGCAAATGAAGGACAATGTAACATAGCTGTGCTTATAGCCAAGACCGATTTAACAGAAAATTGCTAATAAAATATTGCCAATTGTTGTAGAAATATACATATGATTGTAGCCATACAGAAAGTCAAATGACTGCCTTTTATATTAAATTAAAAATATAATTTCCTCATCTTCACTGTCACACTAAAATAGAGTCCATTTAAACAGTTAACTGTTTAACAAATGTAATGTCAAGTCTGTTACTCACAAGTGGAATGCAATTGCTTGTAAAATGCCTGAAAAAGAAGAAAAATAGCACAATCTTCTGGTTTCCATAAATTGTCCATGTCTTGGTAGATATAAAAGCCATACTTACAGAATTTGTAATAAGAAAAAAATATGTGCAATTTTTGCTGTAACTGCACCCACCAGGAGACACTTAAAAATACTGTTCACATCGCTATGCTAGCACAAAACTCAAGATCAACTCTTTTGTGTGATAACCTGCCTGAAGTTGAACCAGAGACCTGGGTGCAAATTCACTAAAGCGTGAAGCGTCTAACGCTAGTGCTAATTCGCCAGCATGCCGTCAATTCGCAACATCTCCAGTGTGCGAAAATTGGCTAGCAAAGTAGATAGACTTGCACAACTTCGCACCCTTACGCCAGGCGAAGTTGCGCACTGACGAAGGGAAGTAACTTCGCGAATTCACTAAGATGAAAATTTTTGTGAATGTTGCCTCTTACGCTAGACATTACTTCTCCAGGTCAGACCTGGCGAAGTTAAATACAATAGATAGCGTCTTTTACCTTTTGTAGGGTGATAGTCTGAAAAACAGTGAAAAAGTTTTTGGGGTTACCCTCCTTCCCCCCCTACATTTCCTAACATATGGCAACTCAGCTATACAGTGGGCACATGTTTAGGGCAATAGGACAACTTTATTTTATTTATTAAAGGTTTCCTTGGCTTGTGTAGTGTAATGTAGTGGCTGTAACCCACACCTCTATTATACGTTTAAGTTCACACCGTATGCAAATGACGCATCGCTAGCGTAAATGCTCATTGACTGCTGAAGTAACGGTAGTGCTACTTTGCTACCGTTCGCCGCCCTGAGTGCAAATCGCGTCTTAGTTAATTTGCGTAGCTCTGGCGAAAATTCGCCTGGCGAAGTGCTAAGCTGCCCTAGCGCATTTTCGCGCTTTAGTGAATTTGCCCCCTGGTGTTCCTGTGATGTTCGCATTACTACTGCTCCGACAGCTAAGGTTCTGGTTCACTCCTATTGCTATGCTTCGTAATTGCTAGTAAGCAAGGCTTGCTTTACCTGTTTGTGCAAGCCATTTGAATGGCTATAAAACCCCTTACTCTGCTGTAACTCATTGCACAGTATAGGTCTATATTCCATAGTTCCTGAGTGCAATATCTTGTTGACCACTGTATGACCTTGCCAATCTGCTGCCTGAACTGACCCCTGCCTGCGTTTGACTATTGGATTCTGATTCAGTACTGTGTTTCTGATGTGTATGACCCTGGCCTGTGACCCTGACTATGCTTCGGTTTCCTGAATTGGTACAGCACAGTTTATATCAGTGGTTCTCAATCTTCCTAATGCTGTGACCCTTTAATACAGTTCCTCATGTTGTGGTGACCCCCAACCATAAAATATAAAAATATTTTTGTTGCCAGCCAGAGCGGATTGTTAGGAAAGTACAGGAGAGTGTGGCTGCATTAAGGTTTGTTTTCCATGCGTAGTGTGGCAAAAAAAAAAAAGTGTGCCACACCCCAATTACCATGTTAATTTTACAAATTTTAAAAGGCCAGGGAGAGCTGTATGGCAGTCCCTACTAAGGGGATATAGAAAGTTGTAGTGCAACTGGCTTCCCGACACAGGTTACTGAACTACAACTCCCAGCACCAACGCCCGGAGAGCTACAACCTTGCCCCAGGGCTAGTGGGGAGAGAGATGAACCTGCTCCTGGAACCCCTTAAGTGACCCCTGTGAAAGGGTCGTTCAACCCCCAAAGGGGTCCCGACCCCCAGGTTGAGAACCACTGGTCTATTTGACCTCGCTCCTTGTACTCAGTTCCAGTTATACATTCCAGTTCCCTCACTTGCCCAGAGCTTTCCACTTGGTCCTCTCACATTAAATCCTTGTGGCATTCGAGTAGTGGACAGCTCCTCCCAAAGCCAAAGGCAGCTGCTATCGGGAGAAGTGCCAGCTTTGACCAGGACCTTGGGGTTTACTCTGGCTTTTGGGATACCACATGTTACATTTTGGCCAACAGGATTTTCAATTTTTACTTCCTATAGATAGTCAAGTCTGATTGTCTTCTCAGAACCCCACCAGGGTCATGGCTGACCCCCAAGGACCACACTGAACCATCCAATCAGTAGTAGCACCGGGAGGTGTTTACAACGGGCAGTGACTTAAAGGAATTGTTCAGTATTAAAGTAACAACTGGCCAAATATATAGGCTATACAAAATAAAAAATATAGTTAGTTAGTTAGCCAAAAATAAAGACTGGAGTGACTGGATGTCTAACATAATAGCCAGAACATGACTTCCTGCTTTGCAGCTCTCTTGGTTTCCACTGATTGGCTACCAGGCAGTTGCCAATCAGTGACTTGAGGTGGCCCACATGAGTCATAACTGTTTTCTTTTGAATCTGAGCTGTATGCTAAGGATCGATTGCAAACTCACTGAACAGTTATATCCCAGGTGTCCCTCCTTCAAGTCGCTCACTAACGCAAAGTTAGAGAGTTGAAAATCAAGCTCTGTTCTGTTAGACATTTGCCCACTCTAGTCTTTATAGATTAAATTTTTGGCTAACTAACTATATTAGAAACAATTTTTATTTTGCACAGCCTATTTACCCAGTTTTTCTTTTTACACCAAACTGTTCTTGCAGCACAAAATGCTGTTGACTTTAGACTTTCTTTTTAAAGGATGTTTAAATAAAGATTTTAAGTTTTTTACTCCTAACTGCGATGCTTTGAACTCTGGTGTGCTCAGTCTAATGCTAATGATATGAATATCAACAGGATTTTCAATCCTGATTGATAAAGTATCTAGTAGACCCTCAGGAAGTCCAGTGGCAACTTGGTTTGGAGGGGCTGAGTCAGCAGCTTTTATCTGTCCATGTATAGCCAGCTCTGCCTCTCATATTATAAAGTGTACATAATGAGTGTGATATAAATACTCTTCTGTTGTACTGCAAATACTAAAGTACGGTGATTTGTAAAAGTAAAGAGAATGCACAGAAAAGAACTTCAATACAAGTTGGATAACCAGATGGAGCTATACACTGGAATATGGGACTTAATATTATCTTATTATTACTACTAACTGGCCAATGGGAAGGGTCCCCACTTCTGCCTACGCCTATATCCTTTGCAACATGACGTTTCCTTGGGAACCAAGCATTTCAAGCTGGACCGCATTCATATCCATCATAGGCCATATGCGGCCCTCGGCCCACATTTTGGACACTCCTGAGTTGGAGTTTTATAAATACTTCACAATGTATTTATATTTTTAAACTGTGTTCTTTAGAACAGTCTAAAAGAAAGCTTTATGAGGTCCTAACTTTGCTTTGCATTATGATTCAACTAACTAGCCGTGTGATGTTACTGCTAACATTGTAGGGAGCCTGACTGCAAAAGTTTGTATCACCTACTATCACAGTACAGTAAGTCAATATTTGTTTGATTACCACTGCAGGCTATTGGCATCCCACTGTTCCCTTAGTGACAGCCAAGGGCTGTTTAAGGAATGTCACCTGGAGACTTTTCCTGAGAGTATCTCAGCTGACGATTGCATATCTGGGGACAGGTGGGGGGTGACACTGCAGACTTGCTTGCTGCATTTAAAAGAAATGAGTGGCAAGCAGACTGAAAATGCAAACAGTGTAATACTTCCATCCTTTGTTGTAGGATACTGGTAGTTGTAGTTATGCAGCAATTAGTTTGAAGATTCCAAATTTAAAGGCTATAATGATTTAAAAAGTGTCTGTTTCTTCAGTAAAGTACACTTTCACCTTCATACTGTAATATATACCGTATACATGATGATGGCATGATACATGAAAGTAGCATCTCAAGAACAAAATAGATAGATGTCTTAAATCTAAACTTCTCTGCATTCTAAAATCTTTACTGCATGTCTTTCAGAAATGCAGATGATATTTTTAGAAAGCACACTCGCTGTATATTAGGATGCATAGACAGTGGCTCATATATAAGTTATCCAAATATATACAGAAGAGATTGGAAGCTGTAAATTTTTAACGCAAGCTGTCTTAAAGGAATTCAGACTACTAAACAGGGCAAAACTGTGTGTAGCCAGATGTGATACATCTAGGATAGAAATAGGAACAGCTACTGTTTCAACACAAGCTGCAAATTAGTGCAAATATAATTTTTTAAAAAGTTACAAAATAACAGTGTACATGCTAACTTCAAAGACAGATGGAATATCCTCCATCTTATTCGGGTAGCGAAGGCCATTATCCCATGCAAATGGAACTCTCCAAATCCTCCCACATTTATCAAAAAAGTTGAACACATCCGTAAACTAGAGGAAATAGTTTATATAACAGGAAATGAGAGCGACTGATATTGGGATGTCTGGAGGCCATGGTTAAGGTATATTCAAACTTATAAAGATTAAGGGTTAAAACATCAACCCAAACCTTCTATAGAAAAGTCATAGATGACAACATAGGACTTTGTTATATACTATGATTACACACTATGATTATATCAGATTCTAAATGATTAAAGTTTCTAAATTGCTAGGTGCATAGGATAAAAGGTTTTAATTAAATAATATTAAAACATCCATGTATGAACATCGCTTCCTTCACCATGTTATTTGTAATTGGAGGTGAATTTGAATATTGTATCTGTATATAACTTAACCTGCCCCCCCCCTCTTTTACTTTCTGTATCACTCCCCCCTCTTCTTCTTCTTTAAAATGAAAATAAATAAAGAATATTCAAAAAAACAAAACAAAAGACAGATGAATAACTTGAGTTTGTCATTTTAAATATCAATACAAGAGTATACCCCTGTGCTAAATGCCAGAACTATATGAGTACTACTGTGTCACTGTAAGCTTGTCTGATTGATTGACATCTAGGAGGCATTGCATTGCTGACTTAGACTCCTGAAAAACTGTATTGGAATGCTGGGAAATGAGGCTTAGCAGCTGCTGAGGAACCACAAGGTTAACATTCATGACTATAGGGTTCATTGATGAGTGCTCAGCACAGCTTCAGTTGTGCAAATTTTGCCACAGTCATTTCTCAGAAAAATGGCATTCATTAAATGTACTTGCAACCAATGTCTCTCCTTGCTCTCCTGTATAGTGGTGGTAGCTTCAGGGTTCCAACAGCCCACAGGGTCAATAGATATAACTCTCTTGTGTCTAAGGAATATTGTGCAGATAACAGGATCAGGGGTTGACCCAGGAATATTGTGCAGATAACAGGATCAGGGGTTGACCCAGGACTGCTCTGAACTTGATGCTCAACCCTCACCTCCAAGGTGGAAGATGCAGACTGGTGGGTTTGACAAGATGAGAAGTTAGTGATTGGGGGTGGAGGGCCCTTGAGGTGGCATCCCTGGTGGGCTCTGGACACCCCAGTCTAACAATGGCATATGCCCCTGCACTTGATATTGCACTTTGCACACTACACCTGCCAAACAGTAAAAAAAACATACATTCTTCTCTGCGTGGTTCTGCCGCTTATAACCTACAGTAGGAGTGGCCATACTTTACTAATGAGAGGCCTACTTTTAGTGATGTTGTCCCAATATGATTACATTCATAAAAGCATTGTTAACATTCTGTTCCATGAAAAATATTTCTTAAATATTGATTTAATATTGTTTTTTGGGAAAATGTTAATTGTATTTAACAAACAACTATTTCGTATTTAACCTTTTTGTAATAATGAATAAAAAGCATGAAACGGGGGGTGATTTAGACAAGCTGTTTGTTGACAATGTGTTGAGATCTACTGATCACCAGCTAAAGGTCTACTGGTAGATCCCCATCTGGCTTTTTAGCACCCATGATCTACAGCATAATAAAATAATAATGTTTGCAATGTAACTTTTTAAATAATATATTCTTGAATGTGTTATATCTATACATTTCATATCAACATACATTTTACAAATTCAATACCCACCCCCACCTGATGGTATCCAATACCTTTCCTCTCTGCACTGCTGCTTATGGGAAATCTGTCTTTTGATGACTGTATATATATGTTTACTTTACCATATCAGTGTTTATATCCAAGTAAAAGTATTTTAATACATAATAATCAATAACTATAAGTACTTTACATTCTCAGTTTATCATCTGTGTGTGCTGATTTCATTTGTTCATTACTATGACACATATTTCGCCGTTTGGCCAGGCTTCCTTTGAAGAGATGTATAGTATTGTATAAGTGCCTAGAAACACCTGAACTGTGCCAACGACAGGCAGCAGAATAATTTATGTAAGTGTCAGTTAGTCTATAGGGGAGGTGGATACGGGGATGACTGCTGGCACTGAGTGTTAACAAAGCTAAGTAAATTGTTCTGCAGGAGGCTGCTCACTGCCTCATAGAAACAGCCTGGCTTTGAACAGGTAGGTTTACTTACTTACTTTACTTATGTGCATTCTTACCTTACCTAAGTGCTGTCATTGTAAACCGGAAGTGATATTATCGGAAGTAGATCAGAAAAAATAGAGTAAAACTCACTATCGAGAAGACCCCCGACCAGATCCGCCACCATCAAACCTGGAGAACCGCAGACCCACGTCTATACCCGCTCCCGAAACCTTTAACTGCAACCCGCAGGGTACCGCAGGTTTTTGCGAGTAACCCGAGGGGAACCCGACCCACTGCAGGATTCTAATTCAGTCCCTTTCCTATTCATATTCCAGTCTCTAATTCAAATCAGTGCATGGTTGCTACGGTAATTTGGTCCCAAGTAACCAGATTGCTGAAAATGCAAATTGAAGCAAAATAAAAAAAGCTAAATAAATCAAAATGAACCCCAATTGCAAATTGTCACAGAATAATACTCTTTACTTCATAATAAAAGTTATCTCAAAGGTGAACCCCTTTAAGTTTGAATTGTAACATTTAGGCTAAATTTAGGGCCAACAAGTTTGGGGGAAGAAACTCTATACTGACATCACTCCACATATCATCACCCGTTCCACATCCTTGGCAGTGGGTATAAAAGTTATCCAAGAGTTAATATTTTAGCTCACATCTCTGCCCAGCAGCAGCTAATTAATAGTCTAACCACCATGTTTTTGCATTGCATAAAAGAGATATGCACCACTGCTGCTTCATAGCTCACATACAGATGGTGGTGAATTTGGGAGCTTTTATTGTCTTGCTGATCTCACCAAAGATGTCATGACACAAAGTGCTGTTTCTCTCTATATCTGCACTTGAAAACCAGATGCCTAAGATGCAGAAACCAGGGGTGTCAGAAGCATTAAATTGTCTATTTTAATAGTTTCTGCATTGTACTGAAATTAGACCGTTTACATGAAATGCTTTTGCTTTTATTGCCACGACAATGCATAACAAGCTGCAGTCTGCACGGATCTATTTGCTTATCTATATCCGAACAAGCTGGTGGGGTGAAAATGTGCCTGTGCCCGATGGCATTTATAAATTATAGCAATTGGTGTCACCGTGTTCAGGGCAAGTGAAGGTTAGAGCAAGCTAGAAATGCAGTGCATCAGCAAGAGAATCCCCTATGACAATGAGATTTTCACACACAATAGTGCAGTGCAGTCAGAGAGCCATTTGTACATTGAACAGTAACAGTTCAATGGTGCTAAGGCTAGTTGCCTGGGGAAATAAACCCCTTTAGCTTAAAAAATCTAATTATAATACTGTGCCTATATAAACCCCAAACTTGTGTTGAAACTCGCTAGAAAGGGTGAGAGATATTTTACATCTGGAGTTTGCAATTAGAATACAATATGCCAGCTGTAACTTACAGCAAAATAACCATGAAGAACATAATAAGGGTAATTTATGATTCACCCAGGTAGTGAAAAAGTGTGCTCCTCATGCATGGAGCATTTGTGCCCAGGTCAATGGCTATTATGTGCATAGCACAGACACTGGGTGCATAGGCCAGGCCGGCCTGCGTCCTCTGCCACTCCTTATCTTGTGCATCTGAATGACAAACTAGAGAGAATGTCTGCCTATAACGAATACAGCACTGCTGAACATAGGCAACATAATATTTGATGGGGTGGCCACTGGTCTGTGTTCTGGATTTATCTGCAGCAAATCTGCACCATGGAAACACAGTGAAATTATTTTTTTCTTTGTATCTATACTTTATATCTCAATATATATCAATAAAGTTTTGATATTAGGGATGAGCAGACTGCACTATTGGAGATTCGGTTGAATCCCCGAATCCTTCATGAAAGATTCAGTCAAAAATTGAACCGAATACAAATCCTAATTTACATATGCAAATTAGAGGAAGGAAAAAGAGGGGAAAAATATTTTACTTCCTTGTTTTGTGATGAAAAGTCATGTGATTTTGCTTCTAGTCCAATTTGCATATGCAAATTCGGATTCGGATTTGGTTCAGTCAGACAAGTATTCAGCAGAATCCAAATCCTGCTGAAAAAGGCTGAATCCTGGATTTGGTGCATCCCTATAGCATATACACTGGATTAATGTTAATGTTACAGGCCCTGGAGCCAATAGATGAATAAAAATGCTGTTATTTAACCAATCAACATTTCGGCCCTCACTGGGGCCTTTGTCAATAAACAATATATAGCTGAATAGTTATCATCAGATGATAAACAGACACCTTTTAAAGTGAATTATTCTTTCATTCAATAGCCTCTTTTACTGCATAGGTAAAATAAAGCTGTTAATTTCAGGGGGTCCTAGGTGAACACAGCAGAGAACAACAGAACTGAGATCAAATACACAGTACTGCTTTGCACAGCTGCAGTAATACCCAGTGCATGAATTGTCTTCACTTTGAAGTAAAAGGTTAATAAACAAGTACAAGTACATATACAAATACTACAGTATAGCCCTCTTGCAGGATTTGTTGATTTTGACAGTGTATTACTTATGTGAGTGAATAGTTCAACAGTGGCTAAATTTAACCTTCTACAGATCTAATCTGAAAGCATAAAGATCATTTTCCTTTCACACTGTTGATTGGTGCAAATCTCTGCGTGGCTGGTTCATTTAAAGTAACGCAGCAACGCTACAGACATGGATCTCCCACTGTGCTTAAAACCCACCAGGGATACTGGCCCCACTAGTTAGTCTCATGAGAATCACACAAAAATGCCAATGTGCACAAGGCTTTATTTTTCCTCAGGTAGGATAATAAATTACTAATTCCCTTGGGCTAAATAAGAGTTTTGTACCAAGAGCTTGCCCTTTATGAAACTCTATATAAATAAGTAACTACAGGTATGGGATTTGTCATCCAGAATGCTGGGGTTTCCAGATAACAGTTACAGATCTTTCCATAATTTGGATCTTCATACCTTAAATCTACTAGAAAATCATATAAACATTAAATAGGCTGGTTTTGCTTTGAATAAGGCTTAATTATATCTTAGTTTGGATCAAGTACAAGGTAATGTTTTATCGTTACAGAGAAAAAGGAAATCACTTAAAAAAAATGTGTTTATTTGGATAATATACAGTTTATGGCAGATGGCCTTTCTGTAATTGAGAGCTTTCTGGATAATGGATTTTCAGATAACTGATTCCATACCTGTACGATGTTTTGTAAAACAAAATGTGATTATTTGGATAAAATGCAGTCTATGGGAGTTGGCCTTTCTGTAATTCAGAGCTTTCTAGATAATGGGTTTCCGGATAAATGATCCCATACCTGTACAATGTTTTTGCTGAGATACTAGATTTGAGGGATCACTGGATTGTGACTTGAAGATTTTGTGCATTTTTGCTCCTCCCAGCAGGATTTAAGCATATGACCTACTTCTTTATATATGTTTGACTAATAATGACTTCATGATCACACTTTATACGAGTGCCAGGAAAATATTTACTTGTGGCTTTGAGGATGGACCTAAAGGATTAAGATTTCACTTGTTAGAGTGTTCTTTGTTTACACTTAGTACCAAGTATAATTAGCTATCTGTGCATCACATGATTATGCACTCTTTATAGTTCCATAAAAAGGGTTAATGAAAGTGGTACATAACACATATGACTGATAATCTCTGTTGGGTAAAACAGCTCCTACAACCATGGTGGCCATCATTTTAAACAGTTTCCAGAAGCATGTTGCTGTTATGGGAATAAGCCATCGGAGGCTTGCTCTAATCAAATGCATAAGGCATAATTTAACCAATGTCAGAAGCATGCAAATAATTAGTTCACCAATAATTAACACTTGCATTGGGTCACAAACACCTTACATAAGACATTTGAGAGGACGCCAAAATCCTACCCATGTGCAGCACTTTCCTGTATGCAGCACCGCACTTCAACAATTTATGCTCCATTATAGGACTGCAAAGAGTTGCAACTTTCAGCTCCAGGTGCAGCTCTCTGGGGAATGGCATTGGGCAAGTCGGGCTAAAAACTGAACAATCATATTGGGCATTTGGCATCTGATATGGTTGCCTATATGGTTGCAATATTCATTTTTGAGATGTAAACATTCAGTAGATAATTCCAATAAAACAATCATTACTCTTTAACCCACTTTTTGGGCCTGTGGGTGGTAAAATGAAGAATCATGAACAAACTCATATTCATCAGCATGCAAAATAATGTAAGTAAACATGGCCTTCTATTAATTATGTGTCCTGTCTACTATTTCAGTTAGAGCACAAATCATAGATCCTCTATTTTATTTTTAAACGGGTTTGTTTTCTGTCTTGTTCCATCATAATTAATTCATATTTGCAAAGCATTCTGAAGTATTTTCCTACTTTGGTGTTGTTTAAAAAAGGCAAAGGTAAATTTGTTGATTTGCAGATAAATAGGGTCATCCAAATATTCTAAAAATCTGCCTGTGTATATATAGCTTTAATGGAAGGAGAAAAACATCACTAATCTGAAAACTAAAAACAGTTTATGTCTAGTGGGGTAATTATAACAATCAATGAAGCAGAACTGGCTGATAGCCTCTGTTATAATTGCTAACATGGTAGGGTAGAACACTACTATTTTCTGTTTCAGCTAAATTTGAAGAGGTCAGAGGCCTGTTTATCCAATAATTAGCAGGAGGGAGTTCTTTAAATCCATATTTAAACCCTAGCATTTGGCAAGATTTTAATATTAATGGTGCTAAAACAGCAATAACAAGCAGTGAGTCTGGGAAGGACACAGTAAGAGAGGGAGCTAATGTAGCTTCTTATACTGGATCTTTGAACAGCCTTATCTTTTTATGGTACAGATTAAAATTAACATACAACATAATTCAACGACACATCTATCTAGATTAAAAAAATCAAATTTTAGGTACTACCAAGGGTAGAAATTGACCTGTCTAGTATAATAGATGTTTCAGCAGCAAATCCTTAAATTAAATTAGGTTTCAAGACACATCTCTCTATTAGAGTACACATGAATGACTCTCTGGACTGAACTTCTGTCATCATTGAAGCGAGGTGGGCAATTCTGGATAATGCAAAGGTCAGACACCAGGCACTTCTAGAAGTCTATGCACTAAAGCAAATACAATTTATATTATATATTATATTATATAATTTTCTTTAAAAGATACTCCAGTGTAGATGTTTCCACTGATGGATTCCTTTTTCAAAAAGGGCAGAGATACAAAACACACACTTACAAATGGCATTAACACAGTTTAATTTGTACATGTCACACGCAATGTCTAATCATTTTCCCCTCTACATGGGCCTTAAAAGATTTTCTGTTTTCATATAAATGCATTTGGCACACTTATAAATTCTGCATTAGGGTACTTGCTATTCAGCTTTGTAACTTGTAATTTATTTACTGTGAAGCTTTCTTGACCCTTAAATGACACATGATTGCAACTCTATCCAAGATTGTTAGATTATTTGTGTGTTCTAAAGAGTTTAGTTTCAGCCATGGCTAACCCATGTTACCTCCAAGATGCATGTTGCCTCTAAATTGTATGTATAGATAAAATATCCAGACATCAAGGTGAAAACTTAGTTGTTCCAGCTTATGTGACCCAAAAATTACCCTGGTACATTCTGTAGTTGAAAGAGGACACTAACGGAGGGGGAGAATTAATCTTCACCACTAAACAGAAGTTGATATAGACTTTTGCAGTACAGATCATGCTTATTTATAGTTTATATGGTTCAATGTTTAGCCAGGCCGTTCTTTAAAGATTTTAAAGGGGTTGTTCACTTTTAAATTAAGTTTTAATAGGATGTAGAGAGTGATTTTCTGTGACAATTCGCAATTGGTTTTCATTTTTTATTATTTGTGGCTTCTGAGTTATATTAGCTTTTTATTCAGCAGCTCTCCAGTTTCCTACTTCAGCAATCCAGGTGCCAGGATCCAAATTACCCTAGTAACCATGCACTGATATGAATAAGAGACTGGACTATGAATAGGAGAAGCCCTGAATAGAAAGATGAGTAATAAAATGTAGCAATAACTATACCATTGTAGCCTTAGGCTGGGGACAGACAGGGAGATTCGGGGAGATTCAGTCGCCTGGCGTTTAATAGCAGGCGACAATCTCCCCGAATCTCCCTGTCTGTCCCAGCCTTTACAGAGCATTTGTTTTTGTATGGGGGTCAGTGACCCCCCCCCCATCTGAAAGCTGGAAACAGAAGAAATCAGAAGAAGAGGGCAAATCATTAAAAGACTAAAAAAGAAAAAAAATAATGAAAGTTGCTAAAAATGACCCATTTAATAACATATTAAAAGTTGATGTAAAGGTGAACTACCCCTTTAACTTACAACCTTTGGTCAGGGCCATTTTTAGATCATGATATTAGTATAAATACAGCAAAAAAAGACGTATCTGTCATTCAACAATATTTTCATGAATATCTAGGAAAGTAAATCACCCAAAATCTCACCCTAATTGACATTCAAGCTGGGTTTTTAGAGTGTATCTATAGCACATTTCTCCAATTCTTACTCTAACTGGCCTTCAGGTTGAACCCCACCTACTACTGATCCGATTCCCCCTCCTCCCCCAGAAGTCGTCCCCATTTAGGTACATTCCTTGGTATATAACCAAGTGAATCACAGCAACAGAATTAAAATTTCTAACTAAAATTATTTTACTACATTGAAAACAGGACTTGCCATGTCATCATTTTAAGGAACTCTTCCAGTATGGCTCTTGGGTCTTCCAATTAAATATCCCATAAACTTGTCACACTTTATATACAATGGTAGTGCAAAACACCTACTTAGATCCTACCCTTGAAACACACTGGTTTAATAGTTGTTACTCCATGACACTTGGCCTTCCTGTAATGTGTAAACAATCATGTACATTTTCATGGCATATGAATATGCCTGGCATTTTTAGCATCATTCATGAAATGTTTGCTTGACAGCCAGAGTCCTGAAAGCTCCAGTCATCCATTGAACACTATCACATTCATGTAACTTTTTTACATTTTTTTACTTTTCTTTTTATCTTTGGACTTGAGACAACAATATGTGCCAGATTTGGCAGAGCAAAGAGTATATCGGTTGTTTGCCATGAAAGGAGAGAGTAATATTGCAAACCATCCCACGGTCCTTATCGACTGCAGTTGGTCTGTCCAAACTGAAAATGTAATTTGACACTGACCCATTTTAGCCAATAGAAAGGACCAATTCACTGAATAACCGTAAGCTTGAGAAGTGTATGTTCACCTCTAGTTTAATACAGCTAATACCAAAATAAAAATACATCTTTGTGGCTTTATAAATGTAAAAGTCAATCAGTAAAAGTAATTTTTATTTTTTTTAAATATGGTATGAAACACTTTCCGCACAGTAATACCATTTTATGCACAACATTTTGTAACAGCTGCACAATACAATGTAAATATTGCCCTTTTACATCTCTTGCCTTGGACCACCATTTCGTGATGGTCTGTGTGCTGCCTCAGAGATCACCTGACCAGAAATATTTCAACTCTAACTGTAACAGGAAGAAGTGTGGAAGCAAAAGACAGAACTCTGTCTGTTAATTTGCTTGTGTGACCTAACTTTATAGTTTGTTTGATATGTTTGTGTGCACCGTTGAATCCTACGATCCCAGGAGGCTGTCCTTATTTTTTAAAATGGCTACTTTCTATTTATGATTACCCAATGGCACATGCTACTAATAAAGTGTATTATTATGAAAATGGTTTATTTACATGAAGCACGGTTTGACACGAGCTGTTTTATGCAATATCTGTTTATAGAGACCTACATAGTTTTCCTTTAAACATTTCCTTTATACATTACATATTTGGCTAACGAACTATATTGAAAAGATTTTTTATTTTGCACAGCCTATCTATTTACACAGTTTTTACTTTTATATCGAACAATTCCTTTAAAGCATTTAGGGTTTCACTGCCAGCTATGTTATCACTAAAGAATCACTTAGTCCCACTGATCCATTACTCAGGCCCAGACTTGTGGAAAGGCCACCTAGGCCCGGGCCTAAGGTGGCAGGATTTTAGGGGGCGTCATTCTGCCCAGCCACACCCACTTTGGTCCAGAAACACTGGGGATACGCAGGAAATATGATAGTTTTTTACATTTCTCATGTGCCAAGCCCCATTGCTCTGGTCTTGATGATGAAAATCTTAGAATAAAGGGCAGAGTATGGGGCAACAAATGTCCGTGGGCCTAGGGGCGCCCGCAATGTAAATCCAGCCCTGCCATTATTACACACATATAGGTACTACTGGATTGCAACTGAGAGCTCAAACTCTTGTATGCTTACTTTCCATATTCACATTTCTCCTGCAATATTGATCTGTGCCATGTTGTGAACAACTCTACAGCGAAAATATTTTGACCATGCCCATTTTGTGGCTACACCCCCTAATTACCATGTTCATTTGACCATATTTGCTAGGTTATGAAAGTTTGAACATATTTCTGTGTTTTTTTTTTTAGTTATTACAGTTTTACTAATGAAGGTGAATTGACCTCTAACTTACTCCTTATCTAAATTGTTACAATTACTTATTTGCTTATCTCAAGCACCTATGGCTTTTATGGGATCTCTGCCAAAGGCCAATTAAGTTAGACACGTTGTATCTTTTTCTGGCTGTTCAGTGCAGAGAAAATCAGGACTTTTCCAGTGCAAGCGGGACTGGCCCACTGACAACAGGACAGTTGGGAGGTATGGTTTTGTAAAGTGGGAGTAATTAAACTTTCTAACACATTAAACCTATATCAGTTTTACATCATATCTCAAACAACAGTGTCAATCAATCCTACAACACCCAAAACAACCTACAGTATTTATCACTTTCTATTAATTTCTAGGTGGGCCTGAACCTCCCCTGTCTGAATGCCAAACAGCTTCTCTAAGAACCTTATTCTACCCCACCCCACACACAAATTATACAGTTTGATGTTTAATTTGTTTAAAACAATTGCTAACTCATCAACTCTGTGAAAATTTAATTTTTATAGATTGTGTTGACTATCATTATTATTTTCATACGTGACATTACATACGTGACATCCCAAGATTTTCCTATAAATCTGTACTTCCCTATAAAGCTGTCCCTGTCCCAGCCCTGCCCAAAAGCTGTTTAAGATTAATAGCAACATGGAATCATTTTGTTTAACAGCTTTAGAATTGTCACAAACTTAAAGCACAGACTGGGGAGGAAATATAACAGACCACTGTGCTGTTTACATAAAAGTGTTTTATTATCTAAGCCAGTGCTGTGCAAGGTTTTATATGTAGTGGGATGATTATTTCTCATGCCACATCTTCATATTATATTTAAATATACATACAAAGGTTCCAAAGTCTATGGAGCCCTTAAAGGAACAGTAACACCAAAAAATAAAAGAAGTTTATATTAATTAACATATAACATATTGTTAGCATGCATTCTTAAAAACTGTGTGTTTGCTTCAAAAAGACTAATATATTTTATATAAATAAGTTACTGTGTAGCCACGGGGACAGGCATTAGAGCTGCTGGAAAAAGGAAAGAAAAGGCATGGGTTAAATAGACAACAGATAAGCCCTATCCAGTACAATGGTGTTTTATCTGTTATCTGCTATGTAACCTGTGCCGTTTCTTCTTTTTTTTCATTTTGAATGGCTATAAATTAGCTTGTTAATAAAAAAACGATAGTAGTCTTTCTGAAACAAGTTTTACCAGAACAGAACATCAGAACATTAAATTTTAATTACTTTGATGCACTTTTTGTTTTCGGCATTACTGTTCCTTTAAGCATACTGAGAACCATAAAAATCCAATGGAAAGTCAAATTGTTCCTTAAAATGTTAATTTCTCTAGAGTTATAACAAGTACATCCAGTTTTCAGATAGTTACAAAAATAGCTGTTTTTTATAGGTACAATACAAGCTACCACTGAGAAATTGGGTGTTTCTTACCAGAGAGTGGCCACGGTAAAACAGGGCTTAGGCTGGTGATGTGTAGTGATAGGTGAATCTGGGGCGTTTCTAGTAGAAATTCACAAAACGGCAAAAAATGAGCAGACCCTTGCCACGTCTCGTTTTAGACGCAGGCGTCCGTTTTTGGACAAGACGCCGTTGAATTTTCGCCCTGGCGTTTCACGAATAGCGGGAGTTCGCTGCAGGTGAATAAATTCGCCCATCACTAGTGATGTACCCTAACCACCATAGACCTTATCAGCTAAAACTCTTCTCTGTGACAGAAAGGATGCATTCCCCAGACAGTAGTGCCTCCGCTCTGCCATTATTAGCCCTACCTCCATTTTTGTGTGCCATTATCTCTTACAAGTTACATAGAACTAGCTGTCACTACCCAATATTTTTACTCAATGTTGCTGTTATTGTCCAAGCAAAGTCCAATGAACAGGTATTTTTTTTCTGTCATTAGTAATAGGTCATCTAAATGCCACTTTGGCCTGGGTTCCTGGGGTGTTTTTCAACCCTGCCTTGAGATCTCTACAACCATACACATTCTACTGAAGAAATGCAGGATGCTCACTTGTTACCATATATAATGCAAGTTTAAATGAATGTTTTTTAAAATGTCGATAAAGTTACAGCAAAATAAAATGTTTTTAATTAAAATAAAATAATAAAACGTAAATGTATTTTCTATAAAAAATAAACACATTTCCTAAGGGGCAGTGGCATAAAGGGTGATTTGTAGTACAAGTATGAGATCTGTTATCCAGAATGCTGGGGGTTTTCCCGGATAACTGATCTTTCTGTCATTTGGATCTTCATACCTTAAAAAGGGATACAGTCATAGGAAAACATGTTTTTTTTTTTTTCAAAACACACCAGTTAATAGTGCTAATCCAGCAGACTTCTGCACTGAAATCCAATTCTCAAAAGAGCAAACAGATTTTTGTATATATTCAATTTTGAAATCTGACATGGGGCTAGACATATTGTCAGTTTTCCAGCTGCCCCCAGTCATGTGACTTGTGCCTGCACTTTAGGATGGAACTACTTTCTGGCAGGCTGTTATTTCTCCTACTTAATGTAACTGAATCAGTCTCATTGGCACTTGACTTTTACTGTTGAGTGTTGTTCTTAGATCTACCAGGGAGCTGTTATCTGCTATCTGGTTACCTTCCCATTGTTCTGTTGTTAGGGTGCTGGGGGGGGTATCACTCCAACTTGCAGTACAGCAGTAAAGAGTGATTGCATTTTTTTTGTGTAGCCATATGTCAGATTTCAAAATTGAATATAAAAAATCTGTTTACTCTCTTCAAAAATGGATTCCCGTGCAGAATTCTGCTGGAGCAGCACTATTAACTTATGTGTTTTGAAAAACATGACAGTATCCCTTTAAGTCTAGTAGAAAATCATGTAAACTTTAAATAAATCCAATAGGCTGGTTTTTCTTCCAATAAGGATTAATTATATCTTAGTTGGGATCAAGTACCAGGTACTGTTTTATTATTACAGAGAAAAAGGAAATTATTTTTATAAGATTGGATTATTTGGATAAAATTGAGTCTATGGGAGACAGCCTTTTCGAAATTCGAAGTTTGCCGGATAACAGGTTTCCGGATAATAGATCCCATACCTGTATCTAGGCAGCACAGATAAATTACCAAAACTCCCCTATGCTTTCTATTGTACTGTAAGTGATCAATTGAGCTACTGCAAGAGTATGTCACATCTTTGTTGCTTGGAAATGCAGCAGTCTGATCTTCCAAGCAACATATTTGCACTAGCACTTAGAGAATATGTTGGGGGCTTAAGCACTGTCCCCCACTCTGGATAGAGATAGACTACAAAGAGTGGTGGTAAATGGAACATTTTCTACCAGTGTTGTTAGTGGGGTACCGCAGGGCTCTGTACTGGGTCCCTTGCTTTTTAACTTGTTTATTAATGACCTGGATGTGGGCATTGAAAGTACGGTTTCTATTTTTGCAGATGATACTAAATTGTACATAACTATAGGTTCCATGCAGGATGCTGCCACTTTGCACAGTGATTTGTCTAAGTTGGGAAACTGGGCAGCAAACTGGAAAATGAGGTTCAATGTTGATAAATGCAAGGTTATGCACTTTGGCAAAAATAATATAAATGCAAGTTATGCACTAAATGGCAGTGTGTTGGGAGTTTCCTTAAGTGAGAAGGATCTTGGGGTTTTTATAGATAACAAGTTGTCTAATTCTGGGCAGTGTCATTCTGTAGCTACTAAAGCAAATAAAGTTCTGTCCTGCATAAAAAAGGGCATAAACTCAAGGGATGAAAACATAATTATACCTCTTTATAGATCCCTAGTAAGGCCTCATCTGGAGTATGCAGTGCAGTTTTGGACTCCAGTCCTTAGGAGGGATGTAAATGAGCTGGAGAGAGTGCAGAGACTAAGTGCAACTAAACTGGTTAGAGGGATGGAAGACTTAAATTATGAGGGTAGACTATCCAGGTTGGGGTTGTTCTCTCTGGAAAAAAAAGGCGCTTGGGGGGACATGATTACACTTTACAAATACATTATAGACAAATATCAGGGGACCTTTTTACCCATAAAGAGGATCACCGTACCAGAGGCCACCCCTTCAGACTAGAAGAAAAGGACTTTCATTTGAAGCAGCGTAGGTGGTTCTTCACAGTTAGGACAGTGAGATCGTGGAATGCACTGCCGGGCGATGTTGTGATGGCTGATTCTGTTGATGCTTTCAAAAGGGGATTGGATGATTGGGTGTGGGCACCTTGGATATGCGGCTCAGCAGCAGGTGTGCGGCCTCCTTGGGCTGACACTGGGATACAGGAAAGGAGATGCCAATGTGCTGCTGCCTCCATTGAGCCGGGGTCGCTAAACACAAGCCTCACATCTGGCCCTGGCTTCTTACACAGGGCCCTTGTGCTGCCGTTGGGTGACAGGACGGGACTTTCCATGCTCTCGCCAACAGCTGCTGATGGCTGAAGCCTGGCTGGAGGAGGAAGAGGAGGAGCTGGGAGAGATCAGGGATAGCGCTGGGAACAGGAGGCACAGGAGGTCCAACCTCAACCAAGCAGCAGGTAACTGTGTGACAGGGCCTGGGAAAAGCAGTGAGAGCCTGGCAGTAAAGGTCTGACAGTAAGAGCCTGGCAGTAAAGGTCTTACACTAAGGGTCTGGCAGTAAGAATCTGGCAGTAAAGGTCTGGCTCTCTACTAGGGTTGCCGCCTGGCTGGTATTTTACTGGCCTGGCTGGTGAAAATTATGTTTTATCCTAATGTTGTTAATAGGGAAAAAAGATAAACATATAGGAAGGCCGGTATTATTTCCCAGAAAAGGTGGCAACCCTACTCTCTACACTGGGGAGCTGGAGTGTGTTTAATCCATCCAATGTTTTTTGCACTTTTGTTCCCTGTACCACTATTTCCAAATGAGTCCTACTATGTATAATGTACACAGAACAACAAATGAAAAAAAGAAAACACTTAGGGGCAGATTTATCAGAGTTTTTCCAAAAAGCACTTTGAATTTTCAAAGTCCACCAATTGACTCCAAATAGGTTCTAGAACAGTGATCCACAACCAGTAGCTCGTTAGCAACATGTTGCTCTCCAACCCCTTGGATGTTGCTCCCAGTGGCCTCAAAGCAGCTGCTTATTTTTAAATTCCAGGCTTGGAGGCAAGTTTTGGTTGTATAAAAACAGGTGCACTGCCAAACAGAACCTCAATGTGGGTTGACAATCCACATAGGGGCTACCAATAGCCAATCACAGCACTTATTTGGCACCCCAAGAATATTTTTCATGTTAGTGTTGCTCCCCAACTCCTTTTAATTCTGAATGTTGCTCATGGGTTAATAAGGTTGGGGATCCCTGTTCTAGAAGGACCCCCATAGGCAAAACAGCAATTCAGCAGGTTTTAGATGGCGAATGGTCAAAGTCAAATTTTTAAAGAGGCAGTACATTACAAATTCCAATTTGGACTATTCCATAGTTAAAGTACAAAAAAGTAGCTCAAAATTCAATTTTTTTAAATTCTAATTTTCACTTCGACTCTTGATAAATTTGCCCCATAGAGGCACATTTATGAAAGGTTGAATTTCGAATTCATGTGAGTTTTTAAAACTCCCAGAAACTCCCATGAACTTGAAATTCGACCAATCGAAATTTAAGTTAAAAAATCGAATTTTTAAAACTTGGATGAATACAATCGACCTGAAAACTTAAATCGAATTTGATTTGAAAATTGAATGTCAGGAAGGCTGAAAACAACTCAGAATTGATCCCTGGACCTCTCCCATTGACTTAAACCACAATTTGGCAGGTTTTAGGTGGTGAATAGTCGAAAAAGAGTTCTTAAAGGGCCAGAGTATCATAAATCTCAAAAATTAAATTCGATTTTTTTAAATTTTGATTAAAATTTGAATAACTCCCCAGTCGAATTTGACAGTTTGTACCATAAAAAAAATACTCTATTCAAATTTCAAATTCAAATTTCTAATTTGACCCTTGATTAATCTGCCCCTAAGTTTCCCTAATATATAAGTATTATTAGCTATCAACTATTCCAACACCAGGCAACAAGCTAATTTAAAGGGTGGGTCCCAATTAAGTTAACCAATGCATAGCTGCTAACATCATTTGGTGGTCCCTAGCAACAAGATTGCTGAAATTGCAAACTAGAGAGCTGCTGAATAAAAAGCTAAACCCAAACCTACAAAAATACACAAAATAATAAAAATGAAAACCAATTGCAAATTGTCTCAGAATATCACTCTCTACATCATACTACAAGATATCTCAAAAGAGAACAACCCTTTTAAAACGATGCGCTATGCGACACAATTCACTGGATTGTTGCAGTATATAAGGCAGCAGCATTTCCCGGTAAACGGATATAATGTATCAGCAAATCAATGACTCGAAATATGTAACAATGTATCGATGCATCTGTCTTTGCTACTTACTACGGCTATTTACATACACACACATCCTTTTCTTTTGAAAGTATCAGCTGCTCTTTAGTTTAGAGGCCTATGCCTTGCCTTGAACATATCACTTCACCACCTCATTATTTGATAACTATTATAAGCCAGATATTATGATAAAAATTAATAGCAGCATTTGCTTTTCAGTGGCATTGAAAATATTTATATAGCAACCACGAGTCATGCAGCTCTTTACATTACAAATGGGTAACAGTATAAAAAATTGGATCAGAGATCCCTGTACACAAGACCTTCCTATTAATGATTAAAAAAGTAATTCTGTTCACTGTTCAAATTGAGAGCATAGAGCACTTTTAAACTATACAGGTTTTAGGACATTACATCAGTATGTCGTGCCATGCCACATAAAAATCAGGTGCTATTTTGGGTGAGGCGTTAAACCCTACAATCAAATTGTAGGTATGTTAGGACTGTGTGGGTTAAATAAACATTCTACACATCCATAATTAAACAATTTTCTTTTGTTACCCTAGCATGCAGACTATGTGTGGTGCCAGCCAATACACAACACAGTTGTATCTATCAATAGGCAGAGACACACATTTCCATTAAGCTACTAGTTAAGATTATTGTGTTTAGCTTAATTCAATGAGTAACTTTATCCCTATAATATTTCTAGCCATAGGGTGACATTCTCCAGTGCCGCTTAAAAATATTTAGGTTTTTCTTAGAGTCCAAAGTTCCCAAATTGTAGGGCAGACCCATATCTCAAAACCCAGAGAAGATTAATGCATGAAACAACAGGGATAGCAGCAATACTATTAATTTGTTCATTATTACTTCAAATATTAAATTTCTTTAGACATGAGTTCAAGATTTTCAGCAAATTGAGGCCCACAAGGTCTACATGCCTCCATAACTTGTCAACTGCCAGTTTCACATATTTATTCAATAACAGGATGACAAAATGCTTGCAAATACCCCTCCACAGGCAAAAACTTGTAATTGCTTAATGTGTTATTACAATGCAACCAGACTGGCAGGATATGGGCAATTACAAAGTTTGATAGGGGGAATATGAGGATTACTGGGGGGGGGGGG
>CM044439.1:128210531-128224482 GCA_024363595.1 Xenopus borealis
TTTTATGCAATATCTTTTTAGAGACCTACATTGTTCTTGGGGTATAGTTTTCCTTTAAAGGGGAGCTCTCACTGTAGCAAATGCTTACAAATTATTGTTGACAAACAGACTTTATTATATTTTTCTAGTTTTGAAAATCCCTGAATTTGCATTCGAACTACAATTCCCCACAAAAAAGCTTTTGTTAGTAGTTGTAGGTCACACTTAGCACCCCATACATTCAGAAGAGAAATACTTCAGTTACAGATGTCAGTTTTAAACAAACTGTGGAAACAAAAAAAAGAATTGAGAAGAATATATATTACTGCTCAGTGCATTACCTTGCCATATACCCAAATAAAATTTCCCAAAGTGCATTGTATTAGAAGCAGAGAACACATTATTTTCTTATTATTTGCAACAAGTGCACACTTTAAATCTTACACTGCAACTTAAATTTAATATCTTCAAAGTGTACTGAGATGTTTATTTCTTTGTGCCCATTCGGGATTGAAAGTCTGATTATAATTTATATTTCTATCATGTCTGAGTGCAGCAGCAGGTAAAGTAGAAAAAAAACAGATGAAAAGCTATAGCTAAAAAAATACATAGTCTAACAACAAAAAAGATAATTGCTTTTTATGTCAGAAGTAGTTAGGCACAGTACCATTGGTTGTCTATTTTTCCTTCAGAAAGCATACAGTATATTGAAATTTAGGCAGGAATAAAACAGGCAAAACACTTTGGAGGCTGATTTCTATTTTTACATTTTTTTACACAAAACAATCTTACGTCTCATGTTTGTGCCCCAATATGACCATCTGACTTCTCAATAGGATTTGTTTTAAATAAATACTATTAATTTTTAGGTGATAGGTGCCCTTTATGGAACCATGATAGCAAAGCCAAAATATTTTAATTATCAAAGTAGTGCAGTTTTGTCATTACTATAATCAGTCTATATCATTTTTCAGCGTATTTTTGTACAGGGATGAAATCTGTTATCTGGAAACAGGAAAATGGAAGGCAATATCCCATAGATTCCATTTTTAATCGATAATTTAAATTTTGACAAAGATTTCCTTTTCCACTTTGTTGATAAAACACTACCCTGTACTTGATCCCAACTAAAATATAATTAATAAACAATAATTTATAAACAATAATTAATTGTAGGCAAAACAGTCATGTTGGGTTTAATTAATGTCTAAATAATTTTTAAGTAGATTTAAGGTATGGAAATCCAAATTACAGAAAGACCCATTATCTTGATATCCCCGGGTCTTGACCACATATCTCATACCTGTATTACTGATCCATGAAATGGACACTTACAAACTACTTAGCAAGCATAAATATGCAGCACCATAAACACTAGACTATTTTTGGATTTTTAAAACATATATTAAAAAAAGATGAATCTAATTACAATCTAAATTGTTTATAGTACAGGCTTGAGACCTGGAGTTTCCCAGATAAGGGATCTATCTGTAATTTGGATCTCCATACCTAAAGTCTACTAAAAAGCATTAATTAAACCTAATAGGACTGTTTCCCTTCAATAGGGATTGATTATATCTTACACAAAATGAAACAGTTAGCTCCTAGCATTTATTCTGAACAAAAGTTCCCAGTTGCTGATAGCGGTGTTTGTGCTCCTACCACCAATGGAAATCAAATACAAAAAGATCATCAGACAACTCAAAAGCATTAATATTAAACTGCAGTGTATATTTATTGCAGCAGTGATATCACATTGTTTGATCTAAGTAATCCTTATTGGAAGCAAGCCCAGCCTATTGGGGTTATTTAACATTTAGATGATTTTCTAGTAGACTTAAGGTAATAAGATCCAAATTACAGAAAGATCCATTATCTGGAAAACCTCAGGTCCCAAGCATTCTGGATAACAGAATATATGTACAGATAAAAAGAGATCAATTTTAAAAAATGTACTTAATTCATGGAGTATATGAGAGATGGTATTCCCATAATTTGGAGCTTTCTGGATAATGGGTTTCCGGATAACAGGTCCCTTACACATACAGGATAATCTTATTGATAATAATCTTATTGCACGCATTCATTTTGCATATACAAAAAATAGGACCGATACATAATCCATTACATTCAACTCATGATATTCAGGCTCCCATGCAAATATCTTTATCGTTGTTACATCTAGCATTCTAAATCAGTTTGAACAAGTGAGAATCTTTCTAACTTTGTAAGTCACAATAATTCAAAAGATATTAACATTAAGTCGGAACTATTTGCTCACTTCCTTAAATGGATTGGGCAGCAATTCATGAAAATAATGCAGTTGGGAACATACTGTATATCAGTGATCCACACAGCAATGACCTTTAATTGAATTCACAGGAACATCCAGTTCATTAGGAATAAATGTAATCGAGCTAAGTTTGAAACAATTATATGGTGAACCTTACAGAAGGTGACAATGAGCCTGGTAACTTTAAAGGGGAACTCCGGCTTCCAAACCCAAATCACATAACACAGAAACCCCTAATGTACCCATCACAGTTACCTGTTATTTCAAAAAGAATTAATAAATGCCATTTTCTATGCTGAAATCCAGCTGTTTAACAGTTCTTCTCTTTCTGCACCATTTGAAATCCTGTCAGGGAAGGAGGTACTAAACACTGATGTTACAAATTGTAACAATTTCTCCACAGCTTGCAGACTAGTGATGTGTAGGCCTGGAAACAATTTCCATTTTTCGTTTTTGAAAACCAGATCTTTAACAAAGCTAAAGAACTGTGTGGAGCAGGTTGGGGGAGGGGGCAGTATAGATCACCGAAAACTACAGGTATGGGACCTGTTAACCAGAATGCTTGGGACCTGGGGTTTTCCAGATAAAGATTTTTTCCATGATTTGGATCTTCATATCTCAATAATTTGGATCTTCAAAGTGGAAGGTACAGGATGCAGGCAATTACAGGCAGGTTTACTGCTTCAAGCTGTGTTTATTGGTACAACATGTTTCGAGCCTTCTAGGGCCCTTTGTCAAGTATCTAGCTCATAACAAACAACACACTTAAAAGGTCTTTAACAGGAAGTGAACTGTGAACTTCATACCTTCATACTAGTGATGGGCACAAATTCCTGCGATTTGCCGCTGGCGAATAAATCCGCCTGCCGAAAATTTGCCTGACGAAAATTCGCCGTCAAAAACGTGCCGCGACTTGTTTCACAAATTTTCGGCGAAGCAAAACGGTATAGATTCGCCCATCACTACGTCATACCTCTTAGTAAACATTAAATAAGCCCAATACGCTGGTTTTGCTTCCAATAAAGATTAATTGTATGTACATATACAATTAGATCAAGTACAAGGTACTGCTTTATTATTACAGAGAAAAGAAGTTATTTTTAAAAACTTGAATTATTTGGATATAATGGAGTCTATGGGAGATGGTCTCTCTCTGTAATTCAGAGCTTTATAGATAATGGGCTTCTGGATAAAAGATCTCATACCTATATATTGATATTGTGCTGCACTCTAAAAGAGATCAGAGTGATTTGATGGGTCATTTACAAATACAAGTGCAGTGTGCAAAGTTCCATTATGGATGCAAATCGTAATGTTTTTTAACCACATCACACATGCTGTAGCTGAGGGTGTGCTCTGAGTTGTGCCTGACACAATTCTATCCAGTGCATTAAATCAAATGTACAGTCATTGCACTTGAATTTTTATTTAAATCAGATACATGTTGCATGTAGCATATACTGAGTGGGGTTCCGTCACTTTGGGGCAGATTGACGAAATTCACGTGAATAGATCAAAGTTTGATCGATGCGATCAAATTCTATCGAATTCTGATCGTACAATTTTATCGGATATTAGAATATGCAATTTTGGCCACTTTGATCATCGAATACCGAAAATTCGATAGATCGAATAGATCGAATGATCGGATATTCGATAATTCAACCATTCGATGACGAAGGACTTTAACTTTAAAATTTTCTTCGACTGCCTACTTCGCCAGATTGAACCTACTGAACTGCAATAGAATCCTAAGGGAAGCCCCCAATAGGCTTTCTTCCTATCACCTGCTCGAATACCGTACGATCGAATGCCTCGGTCGTACGAATCGTACAAATTTTTCGAGTGATCGGAGGAAATAGTACGATTTTTTTGTGATATCAAACGATTGGTATCGAGAAAAAATAGCCTAAAACTCTTCTATAGTCGAATGCTTATCGAATTTCAAACGAATTCGAGGTTTTTTTTGTGAATAATAGTAAATCTGACCCTTTGTGTTCCAAATGCCTTTTGAACACAACATTGGCAGAATTATAACTGGTCGAATTTCAAATATAAAAAAATTTGAAATTTGACCATATGAATAGAAGGGAAATTCGAATTTGCTAATTCGATTGAATTTCAAATTCTTCCCACAAATTTTGTAAATCTGCCCCAAAGTAACTGAGCGCAAGTCTGAAGACCCTTTTGATGCAACCTGCTGTGGGAAATCTGGCCACTTGGCCAGGATGGTGGTAGCTCCAGGGTTCCCTAGCATTAAAAGGAGTGCATACTGATGCAAGTATTGATCAGACAAAGGTTAATTATTAATGTGCCCAATATGAGGAGCTGGCTGGGGACAGAAGTAAGAAACACCGTTACTTTCCTAATTAGTCATAGAGGGATTGGCACCCTCAAAACATTTATTTGCAGCAGGGTGAGGGATGGAAACAAATTATGTGTCCCTATTGTACATTCAGTCAAAATGATCTGCAATTAAGGAGAAGAACATTAGTATTCAAGAAATGAAATAGAGAAATTCTTAATTTAAACCTCTAGGATGCCTAGTTTGTAAGATCCAGATCCAATACCACTCCCACAGTGAGCTGGCTGGGGAGATGCTAGAATAGGAGCATGAAAACTGTTCATTTGTGTCTTTCTGACCACTATCTTCTCAACTTTAATTCATATTACCTCTAGGACCTTCTTCCTTTCTGAGTGCAGCTTATTTAGATTGAGCAATGTTCTATATACATATATACTGTATAAACATATATTGTATGTTTAAAATATCGGTATTCTGGGGCTGATTAGATCAGGAGTGGCAATGAGTTTTGAGGGCATTCATTGGAAAGCATGTAAGCAAATATGAACTGATCAAAATGCAGAATGGTTTCTTGAATAAAAAATAGGTTTTAGTCTTAAAAAAAAAAAAGGATACAGTGAAGAGACAGTAAGCTTGGTATTATTATTATCATATATATGTCTATGTAAATGCCTGTACTTAATATGTATGCACCTGCACAGAAAATGTATCTAATGAATGGTAATACATGGGCATATGGATGTGCACCAACAATTCTATGAGCCTGTTTGGAGCACTGAAAAAAAACATTATTTGCATTTTATGGTTCTAGGCAGAGAAAAGTGCAACATGGGCCCAATTAAATTCTGTTTCAGACCTGGGGTAGGTTTAAGGCCAACTCATACAGTACTGTATATATATTATATATTTATACCTGCAGGTGTTTCTTTTTTTCTTAAACATCAGTGTCTAAACTGGAGAAATTTTGCCTAAACACTTTCAGAGATGAGGAAAGATATGATGTTTTGTTAAAGTGTATACAGATTAACTGAAAGACAATTATGTGTGTTTTTTCCTCCCTTGAACATTCTAAATTACAGCGATTACAAAGCTCCCGAGACCTTTCTTTGCAGACAGGCAAGAATATTAACACCTAGTGCTTTAGAATTTTTTTCACAGCTACTAAGACACATTTTATTTGATGGAGGAATATTAAAGCTTTTTGTGACTAAGGAATTACACTGAGAAATTATGAGTGAACCCGGTAAGCTTCAGCTTTTCACATATTCATTTACATACTGTCATTGTCAGATAATAATTGGGTGCCTTGATTCAGATACATAAGAATCCAGAGCCTTGTTATCAGTCAATTGTACACACTTGACTGCTGAGGGACAAACACCTTGCTGGCAACCTGCAGAAACCCCTTCTGCAACCCATGGACCCCATTGTTAGATGTAAGTGTGGGGGATGTGTGGGAAATGTTGGAAACAGGAATAGGGACAAAGATAGTAGGACTTGAATGTGACAGTGTCACTGGTCCTTACTATACACTATTTTTGCTACTGACCATCTCCTGTGGGAGTATAAGTCTGTGCACATGCTTTTCCAGACAGTTGATTTGTGCGTGGAAAAGCTATGGACTTCCGTGCTGGACACAGGAGACTTGTGAGGGAATGTAATTAAAGTCAGTAACGGAAAAACTATTCGCAATGCGAAAAGTTATGCCTCTGTGCAAACGCTTTTTGCTTTGTGTGAATTTAATATAGCTTTTGGGTACCCGGAAACTGTTTAGCAACCTCAGTGGAAGAGAGTTTGCAAATTTTACAGCTTAGCCCATGCGCAGTCAAGTCGTTATATTTGCTCCAAAAGACACCTTCAAGCACTTCTTAAGAGTGTGCAATTAAAATTCGCAATGCGTAAATAAAATGTGCAATGCAATAACAGTTTAAGGAACAATATTACATTACGAGATGTGGATTTTTAATCTTATTGATGCATATTCTTTTGCTGTTTGCAAATTTAATTACATTCCCCTCTTGGAGTTGGGTGTGTTCACAGTTCTCATAACCATTTGCTATTGCCTCAGTTTACAATCTCCTTTATAAGACCAGTTGCTGGCAGTTCAGTAATAGTAGTAGCTATTATAAGCCAACCTCTACTTGCGCTCTGTGTTTCAGTGCTTCTTTGAGAATCATTGGTTGAATCCATGGACTTTGGTGGGATGGTAAGTAGACAGACAGAATTGCAGTTTTCCACAATCTGAAATTTTTCTCTGCTGACTGTAACTTTCATCAATATTGATTAGACTGAACTGAAGATCATGTATCCCTATGTCTAAATGCATTAAAAGAACACATGGCTGCATTTCAAAATTTCTAAAACAGACACAAAACCCCATGGGGTGAAGTGGCTGTCGCTAGCAAAAATTTGCCATAAATACAATATGCTGGGACATTGTCAATTTACAAGCAGGCATGGAGGATTCTCCAGTGAAAGAGACCATCGCTAGCACAGTTTTGCGCCTTATCGCCAGGGAAATTTTCAATTACTCTGCAAACTCACTAAAGTGCAAATTTTACAGAACTTTAACTCTTTCTTTGACAAATTTACATTAGTATAACTTCGCCAGCATTCGGCTGCAAAGAGGTATGTGAATTTGTGTCTGGTGAAGGGATACAGAGTGTGGTGAAGCCTTTGCAGGTGGAAATTCTCTCTTTAGTGAATTTGCCCCATGTTCTTTGCATTTTTTCTGGTTTTGCCCTGAGACACAGAATTTTCTTTTTCCTTTCTGCAATGGATCACTAGTGATGCACCTAATGCTAATTTGCTGTCTTCTCATCCTCTCATCACTGTTAATACTTTGACAGAAATCAGTATTTGTGTATCATATGTATATATTTGTATCTCTCTGTTTTGCTCATATATGTTATGAAACATGTAGCTTTCTGATTTGTGAGAACTGATTTGTGATTTGGCAGAAATGTGTGCAAATCTCTGCTATCCTTTGTAAATGAAGGAAAAGACCTGTCTAGGTGTTGTGGTCTTCTCTTTGCTCAAAAAACACCCTGCTTGCGTTATGCTATAAAAGCTGAAAGGGGTGGGAGCAGGAGAACCCAGACTAGGGCTAGGCAGAAGAATCTTCAAAGGGTACCTGACCTCCTTTCTGCCTCTACTACCTGGCCCTAGTTATGGCCCTGTTTTATATATATATATGAACGGAGGCTCAGCACTCACTGTTGTTTGTGAAAATATGTTCTTTTATTTCAAACAATTTTACTTCTTATCCAATGTTTGGGTCAGACGTTTTTTTTTGTGGGAATTCACTCAGATGGCAAAAAATGTAATACATTTTACAAATGAGGAGACAGCAGCACTCAATGTAGTTTTATGCAAGAATTTTCTCAACAGAGTTCTACACAGAATAGAACAGGTTTTAATTCAGACAACATAAGCATATTAACAAAATAAAAGTTAATTTTTTCAACCATGGGACAGACTGGACTGTTGCCTAACTGTATCCCTCCAAAAACTCCAGAGTTTCAGCCACTCAATACTATTTTTATCCAGGACATTATGAATATTACTCACAAGTTTTCTCTAAGCCTTTTTCAGCTACACAAGCCAAATTTCACTAGCGCCCTATGTCCGGGACAGAGAGCTCCACCATAGCTTCTTCAAATAACCCAGATGATCCATAAGTTCCAGCACCCCCAAACCAACTGGATACAGCCCCAGTTATATTCCTCTTCTACTGTGTCTTATAGAGTATTCTGGGAGAGGCATACCTTTCCTCTAGGATTTTCTCAGTCACTGTGCCACAATAAACCTTATTATAATTGTAATAGCACTTCTATTTACCTTAACATTGTACAGTGAGTCACTGGTTCATCTAAAAGGGTCTCCTCAGATCTGCAACCTTTAGGTGAAAGTGGACTTAACAAAATGTTGAACCCAAACCAATCTGAAAAAAGAATAATCTAGTTGTTTTCACTGTTTCATTTGTGCAGTATCCCGTGTTGGTGAGCAGTGCAGTCACATTACAAACATGCACTGTTTAGCTTTATACTTTGGCAATGAACAAACTTGGAAGAATAGTCAGGTTACATCTGATAAACAGTTTTTATTTCTATATACCTGGCTGATTGACTTTCCAACATTGTCTTCATCTTTCAAGGTGGATAGGTACTTCTTCAGCTTCCCTGCAGTGTGACATAAACACTTTTCAACAAACAACGACTCACTGAGAGAACCCAGAACTCAGACCTGGCTGTGTTTTTTCAGTGCTAAGGTAAACATTTAACTTTCTTCTTTTATCATGGAATCATTCTGGCCTGTTGTTTATACATGTATTCCCCATTATGGTGGAGTGAAGTGCAAAAGGATAATATAAATCTCTTAATGAAAAGAAAACAACTGCAAGAAATACTGCTTCTCCTATTTGGAGTAATATTTAATGTGCCCACAATACACTTTTATAGCCATTGTTATTTGGTAATATACACATGCAGCTGTCAAGTTGAATTTACACTGACAATGTATTACTTAGGCCTGAACTACTAGGGAAGAGGCTTGTCAGTGCAAATATATAACAATGGTGACTCCACCAAACTTAGAGAAATGGGGAACTGGATAATGCAACATGAGAACAAAATGCTTTCTAAATCAGGGATGTACTATGCTCACCCCAATAGCTATCATACTACACATTTTATTAAACAATGTAACCATACATAACTTGACCTGGAGATGAGCCAGACCCAGTTAATCAGGGATCTTTCATTAAAAAGCATAACATAGAAATGCTGCCATATCAGTAAAGTTGATACAGTATGTAATATGTATAAATAAAGTGTCTGTGCAAATCAAATAATATTGACTATATTGTCAGAAGTGGGATCAGTTTGGATCTATTCTAATGGTTCTACATTACATTAGTCTCAATGGACAATGGAAAGTCAAGGGCGTTCTTAATTTAGATTTCCCATACCTTAAGGGGCAAATTTACTATTATTCCCCAAAACTGTCTCGATCCTACTCGAAATTCGACAAGCATTCGACCATCGAATGCTTATCGAATTGTTTTAGGCTATAATTTTGCTTGATATTCGATTTCTCGATGAATTCGTACGATCGGATACCGATCGTTCTATTTCACAAAAAATTGTAAAATTTCCTTTGAGCATCCGAAAAATGTGTACGATCCAAACGATTGAATGCTTCGATCGTATGAATGGTATTCGAGCAGGTTTCCCATAGGCTTCTATAACAATTCCGTAGGTTCAATCTGGCAAAGTATGCAGTCGAACAATTTTAAAATTTTGATTCCTTCGATCATCGAATGATCAAATTATCGAATATCCGATTATTCAATCTATTCAATAATTCGGTATTCGATGATCGAAGAGGCCAAATTAGAATATCCGAATATACGTAAAATTCGTACGATCATTATTCGATCGTATTTGTTCAAACTTCGATCATTTCACGTGAATTTTGTAAATTTGCCCCTAAGTCTACTAAAATCATTTAATCATCAATTAAACCCAAATTGATTTTTTTGTATTGTTAAGGATATTTTACATATTAGTTGGGATACAGTACAAGGTACTGTCTTACGATTATGGAGCAAAACTATATAATGTTTACAAATTTGAATTGTTTGATTAAAGTCTATGAGAGATGGTCTTCCCATAATGTGGAGCTTTCTGGATAGAAGCAATCCCATACCTGTGAAATGTCCTATAATGGAAAGGGCTCATGTTCTAGATGCATTGTTATTCTCTTGGTCAGTGATCCCCAACCAGTAGCTCGAGAGCAACATGTTGCTCTCCAACCCCTTGGTTGTTGCTCTCATTGTCCTCATAGCAGGGGCTTATTTTTGAATTCCAGGCTTGAGCAAGCAAGTTTTAATGTGGCTCACTGGTAAAAAAGCTTGGGGACCCCTGCTCTTGGTAGTCACTCTTCCTTCTCTGTACTCCAGACTCTTCTTCACACCTTTTTAACAAACACTCTAAGCCTTTTACTTTAGGTCAGGAGTTAACTATTGTTACAGGAGTTAACAAAGAATATTGTCCCTTGCCCCTGGTCCTCCTAGTAACAGTTATAAGATGGGAGACAACCTAAATGGCATGTTAGATGCAAGTTTTCATTTCATCACTAGTTTTCATTTAACTATATGTGTACAATGTACTATGCCATACAGGACACTAGGATACCAAGGATCAGCACTAGTGATGGGCGAATTTATTCACCTGGGCTGAATTCCCGCGACTCATGGCCGGTGAATAAATTCGCAAAACGCCAGGAAATTTGCCTGGTAAAGTCTATAATATTATTAAGTGATCCTCTGGTCTGCTAAGAAGTTTCTTTATGTTATTAGTGCTTATTAGTGATGGGTGAATCTGGGGTGCTTCACTTCACTGAATTTTTCACAAATTTCTCAGGAAATTCACAAAACGGCGAAAAATTAGCGGAACGCTGCCGGCATCTTGTTTTGGACGCGGGTGTCCGTTTTTGGACAAGGGTGCCCGTTTTTTTCGTCGCCGGTGTCCAAAAACAGATGCCCGTATCCAAAACAAGATGCCAATGGTGTCTCGTGAATTTTTTGCCATTTTGCTCATTTCCTGAGAAATTCGAGAAAAATTTGGTGAAGCAAAACGCCCTAGATTCGCCCATCACTAATTAGCACTAATAACATATCAAAACTTCCCAGCAGACCAGAGGATCACTGAATAATATTATAGAATTGAGGGCAACTACTGCATAGTAATGGAAACAATCCAAGGACATGTTTATATAAATTTCAAAGGTATCTAGTCTGTTGTAACCTCAAATTTATACATAACTACTTTTATATTTTATTATATAATGCAACATACTTTGAGCTTTGCTGTGCTGTACTCTTCATTTTAAATTAAAATGGGGACATAATAGACCTGATAGAATTTACAATAGTTCACAGTAAAATATTTTCGGCCCACCAAAAATTATCATTGTGACATGTATAGAATTAGGGTGTCCTCAGGTGCAGTATCTCTGCTGACAGTGAACAGTAAACAACTAAAATCTAAGATAAACTTATAATGAGTCCTCTCTTCTCCTCTCTGACACAGCATCTCTCTCATTCTGTAATAAACTGCATCTGTCATGTTGTCACTTATAAGGGTCTCAACTTCTGATAGCACAAGAATATTGGCTGCCCTCTGCAGATACTTTCAGCTCCTGATATCTGATGAATAACCAATTTGTACACCCTCAGCTATACAATCTTGCCAGACTGGGATAGCCCTCTTCATTTTGGCCATCATGCGTTATTTATAAGAAAATACATTTCTTTCCCGATTTGCATGACTAAAGGCTGAATAATTCTAAGGATTCATTAGAACCTCCAAGCTGCGGCAGCAATTACGGAATATTATTAGCCATTATGACCAGGGCCGCCATTAGAAATCATGGTGCCCCGTAAAACAAAATTTTTGGGGCCCCCTGCGCCCTGCTCCCTAGCACCCGGGCCCCACCACTGACCCTGCCCACTCCATATCACACACATCAGCACTAAAAGAATAACCCACATATTGATGGTCAGGGCCCCCTTATAAGTTAAAAAAAAATTGGGGCCCCAAAAATATTTAATATTTTTTTAAAAAATTGTGGAATCGAAAATATTTTTAAAAAAAAATTGGCCCCCTTTCAAGTTAAAAAAAATTGGGGCCCCAAAAAATATTTTTTTTAAAAAATTGGCCTATAGAATATTAAAATAAAACATTGGTGGCCAAGGGATTAAAAAAAAACACATTGGTGTCAGTAGAATTGAACTAGTGGCTTCAGGACTTCAATTACAGCTGTTTTCGTGACTTTTGGTCTTTTCGCTGCATCAGGACTTCAGTGTTGGCTCCTTTCGTGACTTCATTTCTTTGTGCCGCTTCAGCACTTCGTATGTTCGGAACTTCCACATTCAGAGCGGTCAAGGGAGGCCTGGCTCTTCAAAAAGTGCAGCACTGCCGGGCCCCCCTTCAGCTCTGGGCCATGGACACTTGTCCCCCCCGATGGAGGCCCTGATTATGACTGCTTAGGATTTGCACGACTGTACTGCGAATGGAAATTCTGTGTCGTACTAAACTATTTGTCGAAGCAGGTGTTTGACTTGTCTGTGAATTTAATGCACTCATATATATTCCTTATTTCTCTGGTGTGAGAGAAGGGTTTGTTTAACTATTTATCATTCCTCTATACTGCCAAGGTTTGCAGAGTTTCTTTTTTAATAATGCATTGCCGAGATGCAATTTGTTTTACTTTCTTGCCAGTTTGATTCATTTCATTATTTGGACATTCAGTTATAAGGTGTTATGGCTGGTATACATTCCAGTCTTCTGAAGCAGTCTCAAGCTTGCACTGCAGATAACATAATTAATAACAATATATAGACTGTAAACTAAGTGGGCGCAGTTATAACCACAGTGAAACATGGGGCCAGCATTGGCATTCTGCTGGCTTCTCTCTAGTGACTCTCTGTATCCTCCAAGCGATGTGTATCAAGATCACTTGGCAGAAATCAAGTGCTGAAAACATGTGAAGAATACAACCATTACATTAATACAGTGATCAAGGTGATTTAAACATCATCATAAGCAAGTTCTAGCCATTTAAAACTGCATTGGATTTTCTGTTCAGATAGATTTTCCAAATTTAACACTGGAAATGATCCTCAACCAAATCAGTCATAATGATATGATTTCAGATAATGCAGATTATGGGGCAGATTTACTAAATTCACATGAAGAATTCGAAGTTCAATCGAATTTGTATTATAGTCAAATCTTCAAATATGCAAATTAGGCAAATTCGACCATCGAATATTTGAATTCGAATAAAATTCTATTTGAATATTCGAATATTTGATGGTCGAATAACTTCCCCTTTAAATTTTTATTCAACCACCTACTTCGACATATCAAAGCTACCGAATTGGGTATCATTATCTTTGATTGAATATGAAAAATTCGATCGAATAAAATAAATCGATCGATTAGAATATTCAAATCGATCGAATTTTTTATATTCGATCGTTCGTTCGATCGATCAAATTGCAGTAAAATCCTTAAAATTCGATAGTCGAATTCGAAGGATTTTTACTTCCCCACTATTCCCATGGTCAAATTTCGAATTTTTTCACATTCGAAATTCGACCACTAGTAAATCTGCCCCTAAGTTATGATCCATTAAAAAAAGCTTATAATTGTTTTCTCTAATAAAGTACTACTTCTCACATGCTCTTCACTCTTGTACATTAAAGCGCTACGCAATATGTTGCAGGATGGGATGGCTGTGGATGGGATTTACTTAGACTTTGTGAAAGCATTCGATACAGTGCCACACAGAAGGTTACTGGTTAA
>CM044439.1:128241581-128253810 GCA_024363595.1 Xenopus borealis
GCACAGATATTTTACAGTGTAACAATTTCTAGGAAGAAACATTAATCATTCATTGTAGTCCATCATGCTTATGCATGCACATGTCCTTATGTAACTGTAAGTTATGCTGTATAGTTTATACTTTTTGGAAGTAACGTATTCTGTAGCATTAAGGGAGAATCACTGTGAATGGAAATGTTTACGTGGAATAGTGCCTTTGTTCTTTGATCACAGAAAAACTCTATATTCCTTTCACATGTAAAAGGAACAAGGAATGTATATTACAATGTGCGCTGAAAAAAAGTTATAGGAGACAATTTTGGCATAATGCTTACCCTTCTAAAAAATGCAAGTGAGGTACTAAGGGGAACATTTACTATGGGTCGAAGTGAAAATTCAAAATTCGAAGTTCAGATGCAGCCACTTGGATTTGTGTGTTAAATGCATCATGACTCAGGCTTAATTGAAGAAACTATGTTATCTAAAGTTGTCTTAACTCATTTAATGCATTTAACCTTTTCATTAGCATACCAAAGCACCATTGTTCACAATGATGAACTCTTTAATTAGATGGGATGCAATCTGTGTTAAGTTATTCTGTGTCAAACACACAATCTAAAGTGGCTTCATCTGTAATTTTGGGCTACTTCGACTATCGAATATCCCAAAATTCGATTTGAATTAAAAAAATTCTAAGATTCGAATTTTTGCATTTCGAAGTACTTGCCCTTTAAAAATCTTTTGACTTCGAATTTTATTCGATCGAAATAGGTCTATTTTCTAGGGTCGAATTTCAAAGTTTTTTCATTTAGAAAATTCAGCCCTTAGTAAATCTGACCCACAAATTCACAGGACCTGCAAACTGTTCAATAGCAGGGAAAGAAAATGATGTTACACATATGGTGGGAATGTCTAAAGACACAGGTCTTCTCTCAAAGGATAGAGCAACTGTTGCTGTACATTCTTTTCATAAATTACCCTCCTACACATATTTGCATCAACTTTGTTGACAGCAATCATGTTGGAGGTATTTACTGCTGACAAAATGTTGGAGACCCTGCAGAGCATCTAATAAGCCAACTAGACAAATATTTTTACACTAAATGTGTATATTTTTCACTGTAGTGTTTTTTTCTTCTTGTTTTATCTGCTTACAAATAAAAATGTAACTTAAACTGACATTTTTAAAAATGGTATAAATTATGAAATGACTTCGTAATAACTAATACCATCTGCAACAGACTGTACGAGCACTGCCAGTTTTGTGATGAATGAAGACCATGCACAAATTGGAAAAGTAATTCCAGGAGTCTCCATCGGTAAATGATTTCAGTAATGAATCAGTATGTTTGGATGTAGTACAGAAAGAGCCAAAGGTGCCTATTTCTAAAACATATACAGTATAAGTAGAAGTAATTGTCAGAAGTTTTGCAGATGTTACAGATTGATATCTAGTTCACTAATGATAAGTCTAAAGCAACCAGACTTTCATTGCTTTAGACCAGTGATCCCCAACCAGTAGCTTGTGAGCAACATGTTGCTCTCCAACCCCTTGAATGTTGCCTCCAGTGGTCTCAATTTTTGAATTCCAGGTTTGGAGGCAAGTTTTGGTTGTATAAAAACCAGGTGTACTGCCAAACAGAGCCTCAATGTAGGTAGGCAATCCACATAGGGGCTACTAAATGGCCAATCACAGCCCTTATTTGGCACCCCAGCATTTTTAAAGCTAGGGTTGCTCCCCAACTCCTTTTACTTCTGAATATTGCTCACAGGTTCAAAAGGTTGGGGATCCCTGCTTTAGATCTAGTTTTGAAATGCTTTCAAGAATACTTAGTATTTGCTATACTCACTGAGGTGAAAGGCAATTGCTTGTATGTGGAATAGAATTATGAAGAAGGAGAAGTCTACTGTTGCCCAACTTTAATGTGTCTTTCCAAACAACTGATCTCATAATATGAAGGATGTGATCACTGACTTTTAGAAAGTTAGATAGGAGAAACACAAAAGGTTGTAGATGAAGGTCAAAGGTTTTCTACACAGTGCCAATTGCTTTCACTATCAGGTGCCTGAAATGGAGTCTAGTAGGCTTGTAAATCTTTGGTAACTGGTGAAAATGGCATTAACAGGTTGCTCAACTTTACAAAAATAAACAGACTGTTGGTCTAAATTATTATCACTAACACCTTGCTCAATATGTCTAGAGAGTGTATCCTTAAAGCAATTAATCAAATTACAAGGAATGATTTCATATGTAGTTTCATCAGAGAACTGCCTAATGGTTTCTTTAAACACTAAATTTTTTTCTTATTAATACAATACATTCACCCTTGTCTGCATTATGGACAAACATGGAACAGTTCAATACTCAATTAGCCAAAGTTTTCCTTTCCTTAGACATTAAAATATCCATACATTTCATTACAGACACATTCTCATAGAAATTTCTTTTACTTGATTTTGAAACAGATAAGTCATAGAGTTTGTGTAGGAAAAAAAGTTGTGTAAGAAAAAAGTAAACTTGGGGGGTTATTGGCATCATGAATAATTTTCCTCTGGAGGGATTCCAATTATATTTTAGAGTAAACATCTTGAAAATATGTATAGAATATGATGCTTCTTCAGAAGGATGGGAAATAAGCTGGAACAATGTCTTTATAGCATGCAAGAAATGTTTTTAAACAAAGTTGTGAAACCCCACCATGCCAAAATGCTATTCCACCAATGAAAAGCCTAGATGACATTTCAGTTCATTCATTTTTATGCATTATGTCTACATTGTAAGAACAGTTCCTTTCCATTATGCTACAACTGTCATTCATAGGAAAAAACTGCTCTTATGTTGCCAATTGCTTCCAAAGATGGAGCCCAGTCAGCTGCTTAGAGAGGGAGAGCTTGAGAGGGGTTTAGGGACTGCGGGGTTGAATTCCCCTTTAACACCTGAAGAAACCACCTGAAGAATGGTGAGTATTTTCAAGAATATTTGCCAAAGTTTCCTTAGACTTATTGGTACTGATCCTGAAGACGCTGTTCAGATGGGTGGTGCTTACTCTCTGATCTTTTTTTAGTCATCTTTCTCACTGGGTTGCCTTGCCTGCCCATTGAATTCAGATCACACAGATTGTCTCATGCTCTATCCCTGAGCCTAACCACTTGAGTCCCTAACCTGGTGACCTTGTCACCACAGGGCACTAACCCTTCACTAAACTCTTCATTGGAGCCTTAGCTGCTCACTTACTTTCCCCAACCTGTCACTCCTATAGTGACAAATTACAGTTTCTGATCTGACACTTGCTTGCTCCTAAACTGAGGCTTGCCTCCACCTCAGGCCCTAGCAGCCACACACCACCTCCTCCAGTGAGTGGGTGTACTAGAAAAGAGGCAGAACACATGGGGGCATCCCTCTTTATAACCTCTGGGAACTGTTGCCCCTCCCCTCTGGGAAAAGGTACCCTGCCCAGCTGGCTAACTAAATCCCTGGGGCATAGGAAAACAATTACACTCCTACATACACATCTCACAACACATTCAGCTGGATTTTCATTCTTTGCTCTCTTTGTAAAGAGCTTAACCATCTTTTTAGACCAATATATTGCCGTTTATGAGCTTAGACCAGATAATATATCATTATGTCCTATAAAGAACTATTTGGCAAAGTGAGAGGGGGAAACTCATAGGTATTTTATTACCTTGTCAAAGTTGCAAAATGCCATGGTATGGCAAAGTAGTTTATAAAAAGGAAATATTGATAATGTGCAGTAAAACATAGATCACAAAATGTAGTAAATTGAACAGAATTGAAATGCTATTTAAGAATGGCTAGTCAAAGCTGACATTTCTTCTTGAAATGAGGAGTTTAATTGATCTGATTATAATGTACTAGTATATTCCAAATTCATAAAATAAGACTGCTCAGTAGGCTTTTATAGCACACAGGCTAAGAAATAATAAGATGTCATTCTGTCATCTCTTAATATGAGAGAAAAAGAAATTTCCGCTTTGGCAGAGGAAGAAGTGATTTTTAGTAAAGGGAATCAAGCCGTGAAATTTAAGTCTATAATGCTCGCTTAACAAAAGTTCTAATTAGTTCAAATAGATTATGACTTTTTAAAAGTAGCGCTGTCAAACTCTGTTGATAGCAGGGATTACATTCCTTATAAAGAAAAAAATATTAACTTGTGCTTTCAGACCTCATAAACCGAATGCCACATTTCTACTTGCACTTACTCCGATCCCTTTGCTTACCTCACATATTATGTCTTATACCACCTTCACCATTTAAATTGTAAGCAGGGCCCTCTATACTGACATTTACTATGTCAGTATATATTTGTGCAATGCCCATGTTTGTTGTATACACCCTTCTATCAGTGCCAGATGGTTACTTTGTAAATTATAACTAGATTCTTTGCATTGACCCGTGGTCCAATCAGTATGGAACTTGGGTTTGAAACCTCTGACTGATGTTGGTGCCATGTTGGTTAAAGCAATCTTTATTCTTAGAATGATCACTGCTTTAAAGTTTGGTTGTTAGCAAAATCAACTTTTGATGTCTGAAAAATCTGTATTAGATATCTGTACTTAGTTGGTCACTGAGCTAGCTTGCCATGATGCACTGGAAGAAGTATTCAAAATAATAGAAACACTGATAGCCATGTAAGGAAAATATATTCATTCTCATAAAACTGTTATATTGGTTTACTCATACTTTTGCTTCCTCTAATCCAGAACTTCTCTGGAGTGTTTTAAAGCCCACATTGCACTATAACAGCTTTCCCTCAGAGCATTTTATGATTTGTTTGCATTGGCAGACTATCTGTTATATGTTTCATTTTATTCATCAGTGTCGTCATCATTTTCTTGGTTTTAGGGTTTTTATTGAAAATTGTTGCTTGTGATTGATATTGTTATCTGATGGATGTAAAGCATTTAGTCTATTGTCAGGACCGAATACGTCTTTAGTGCTACTGTTGGGCTTACCTTTTAATCAATGCATGGTTGCAAGGGTATTTTGGACCATAGCAAGCAGATTGCTGAAATTGCAAACTGGTAAACTGCTGAATAAAAAGCTAAAAACATGAGAATTGCAATTAGTCTCAGAATATAGTAACTCCCTACATCATACTAAAAGTTAACTCAAAGGGGAACAACCCCTTTAAGCCCAAAGATTTCTTGGACAACCTTTACCCCACCTGTATGTTCTACTGTTCCCCTAGATTTGCAGCACATGGGTTGCAGGCATTTCTGCTCAACAGATTTCACTTAATTTTTCCTAAAAGGAATACAATGCAAAAGTTATGTTGTTGGATATAAGTTTAAACACTATATACATCAGCTCTATAAGTATAAAGATTGGTTGGATACAAATATAGATATCAGCCTGGTTAGCTTTTATCTGATTTATAATCCATCCGATCACCTGAGAGATTTAAATTAGCTTGGATATTAAATGATGTGTGTTTCTTCTAGCAAAACCAACAATGTAATTTTATAAATTAGCCACAGTGTCTTAAAAAATATTTTCAAATAAATGTTTTATTCGATAGAATTATAATTACAATTTCCCTTTGATTACTTTATAAAGCAACTTCTCATCTCCAGCTTAATTACATTTAATGAAATAAAAAAGCAATATCAGATACTTTATTCAGCAATGATACTTCCAACTGAAATTGAGACCATTTTTTTTGTTACAGGCAAATGTAACGAATGTATTTGCCAAACTTAATTTGCAAAGTGTTAGTTTTGTATAATTGTTGTGTTCTAGTTCACATTTGCCTTTGCTATCTGAAAATCGTGTTTCATAATGAATACATTTGCAAAATAATTCAAAGGGAAAGGTCAGAAGTTGAAAGTGCATACTGTATAACAGTGTACTGTAAGTGCAAATAATTTTTCAGAACCAAATACTTGGGTAAACAAGCTAAGCAATCTTGTCTTATAACTATATGGCTAGTGTCACACAGGGGATGAAATTGACCTACTGATATATGCATGGTGAAAACTGTCCCTGAACCCCCAGCTGACAGTTTGGGGTGCAGGCAGGAAAGGAGACTAATGCCCACGTAGGGGCTTATTTTCATCAGCAGGCCAATTAAGCCCCTATGTCGCACTAACCAACTGGGCCCAGCAGGACGCCATGAAAAAACCTGGTGGGCCCATTGACCCAGACCTGCTCCCTGCCCTGGATGCGCACCCTTCCCCCGGCCCTGATTGGTGTATTAGGTATAGCAAAAACTTGTTATCCAGAAAGTTCTGAATTACAGGAATATCACCTTCCATAGATTTCATAACAATTCTAATTCTGTAAGACTATTTTCTTTTTCTCTGTAATAAGAAAACAGTGCCTTTTTCTTGATCCTAACTAAACCTCATGAATCCATAATGGGGGCAAAACAACCTAATTGTGTGTATTTAATGGTTAAAAGTTTAGCAGACTTTTAGCAGACAAGCATTATGGATAATAGATCCTATACCTGAATTTATTTTGCATGGTTTTTGAATTTGTAGCATTTCTATTATGCATTTTTTTTTTGCCTATGACCGAAAATGTAGTCTGGATGTCTGGAATATCTAGTCATTAGATAGGAATAAAGATTAATTATAAAACTAATGTATGAGCATTTCCATCATTGTAGAGAGCTATCAAGAGTAAGACACATTAATAGGCTATTATAGTATATATAGAAACCTGATTACCATGACTAATGGGAAATGTAAGTAAGACAAAGCCTGAAGCTCATTTAAGTCAGATTATTTTTTTTCTTGAAACTTTGTAAAGCATTTATATGGAAAATTTGTTTGTTTTGAAGTTAATACAGAGTTTTCAAAATTAGGCTATACATATGACTATGAAGATTTTCATTCATCCAGGTCATGGTATATCTGAGCAGCTTCTTCTGTTCAATTGATTGGTATGGGGAATCCTCGGACTATCAAAACCATCTACTCTTTAATCTCAGATGCCTTAAGCAGAAAGTTGAACATCTGAAACAGAGTCTGGCAAAACTCTGGGTGGTTATCTATGTTGAACATGCACAGTTGTCCCAACATATTAAGAGTAAGGACAGACAAATAAGCAAATTCACCACCATATTGTCATGAAGCAGCAGTTGGAAAAGGACAGAAGAACTAACCTGGAGGCAGAAAATTGAGACACCAAAGAACACAAAAGGCACGTGGGTTAAGAATCAGATAGGGTACTAACTCAGCTGTCAGCAGTGACACCACAACACATGCCAGTAGTTGAACTCATCACAGCTACAAAATCTGCCATCAATAATAAGCATATAAAAAAGGAAGAAGCAGAACAACTCCAGCTAAAAGTGTCAGCTGCCAGAACACCTCCAACCTCACTACACAAGAGAGGAGAGTTATGCCTTAACACCACATATTATTATTATTATTAACAAAACACAGTCATACAAGATGTAGCTGGATGGTCAGAGAAACGCAGGAGAATTTTCAACAAACACTACATCCCTGTGTTTTTCAAACCTTGCAACACACTGAGATAAAAACTGGTACACCCAAAGGATCCAACACCAAAAGAAAAACAAAGCAATGTGGTATCTGCAGTCCAGTGTAGTGAGGAGTGCACAGATCTGTACATTGGGGAGACCAAACCAGTGCTGATCAAGCGAATGACTCAGCATAAGAGGGTGAACTCTACAGGCCAAGACTTTGTCTTTCTACACCAAAAAGACAAGGGGCACTCCTTTGAAAATAGCAATGTCCAAATCTTGGATAAAGTAGACCGTTGATATGAACAAGGTGTGAAAGAGGTGATTCATGTCAAGGTGGAGAAACCAACCTGATGGGGGCCTTTGACACTCCCTGTCTGCTACATACAATGCTGTTCTCACATCTGTACCCCGGCGGTTTCAGAACAAAATGATTATATTAGTGCTGCTTCTTACCTCTGGAATTCCATCCCTGAATTCCTCCATAAGGAATCATCTCTCAATCTCTTCAAGAAAGAACTAAGAATCTACCTTTTGGAGACCTCAATCCAAACGAAGGGACCGCTCTAAGCACACCTGTCCAAAAAGCTGTTCTTTGACTCCTTGTTGGGTGCTCAGTCCACAGCATCCTGACATTTCAAACACATATCAAACCCAAAAAAAGGACGGCAATCCGTCAGGTTTATTGCATACTCCTGCAGAGATATAACGCCTTACGCGATTTAGAATTTCGGGATTCAATGACTAAGGGATTGAATCCCGAAACGCGTATCTCTGCAAGACTATGCTATAAACCTGCCCTTTGCTTGATCAGAGTGTCATCCTTTCTTTGGGTTTGACCTACCTTTTGGAGCACTAGAACATTAGCCTTGTCCTGTGCCTACTGACTATGCCTTACCTTGTGCACTTTTTCATCTTTTATGCACTGTACTGCTCTGCGGCTCCTTAACAGCACTTTACAAATAAAGTTATAAAACATACATACATATGAGCTCTGTATATGGAGCTTAGTATCTGTAAATTACATTTGTAATGAATAATTTGCAGAATGTTTGCATGGATTCCTAATTTTTTTTAATTCTTAAAAGGGTGGTTCACATTTGACGTGGTCCCATTCCTAACAACTTTGCAATTGGTCTTCATTACTTGTATTTTATAGTTTTTTAAGTTATTTTCCTTTTCCTTCTGACTCTTTGCAGCTTTCAAATGGGGGTCACTGACCCCATCTAAAAACAAATGCTCTGTAATTATACAAAATATTATTGCTACCGTTTAGCACTCATCTTTCTATCCAGACTTCCTATTCATATTCCTGTCAGTTATTCAAATTAATGCATGGATGCTATGGTCATTTGAACCCTAGCAGCCAGATTGTTGAAATTGCAAATTGCAGAGCCAGGGGCCACACCCCCTCAGGGCCCCCCAGCAGCTCATGCACCACTGAATCAAAGGAGATAATTGCACGTCCTGCACCAGGGCCCATCCCCCTCTAGTTACGTTACTGGTAAAAATCACAAATAATAAAAATTTTAAAAAAATGGTAAATTGTCTCCGAATATCACTCTGTATTAGTGATGGGCGAATTTATTCACCAGGCGCAAATTTGAGGCGAATTCCAGCGATTCGCCGCTGGCAAATAAATTTGCGAAACGCCAGCTGGCATAAAAAAATGCAACGCGTGCCGAAAACGTGACGCGACTCGTTTTGCAAATTTTTTTGCCAATTCGCAAATTTGCCGTGAAGCGAAAAGGAATAGATTCGCCCATCACTACTCTGTATATCTTACTAAAAGTCAGTTTAAAGTTGAACAACCCTTTTAAGAATGTGAGTGATACATTTCTTTTTGGTGTATGCCAAGGTGTTACCTCAGTCACTAGCAATTACCCCATTCCTATATCTTACTAATGTTTTGGGAGAGGCCAAAGCGTTGTTTTCTCAGGGAAATAAATAATATTAAACCTCAGCCACATCACAGATAGAGTACAGATTTGTATCCAGGGAAGCTTTAGTCTTTCCTTTTCTATAGGGCTTGTGCTGTTCCATACTCTTTGTGCAGATTATTAAGATGACATAAACTATGATTATTATGTGTGAAACTGAAAGATCTGTTCTTGTAACATGCCAAAGGATGTAATTGTATTACTTTTTATCATACAGATAAGCACCTTTGTATTCTATTATGATGTAAGTTGAATTAGCAAGGGCAACTATGGAAACACTGACGTCACCAAACTGTGTGTTTTTGTGCTCCCTTTAATCAATAACATAATGACAATTAACCATTTCTTTAAAAGCAGCAAGATGTGTTATTAAAATGTATTAGCTGACACAGCCCTGCTATGTGTGATTCCAAATTTGTCAGTAAATGTCAGAATATGTGTGGGTGCACTGAAAGAATAAAGAAACCTGCCAGCCTCTGAAAGATAACCGACAAAGCAGCTGCAGCTACAGTATAAAGCACTTTTGTTTGTCTCAATAGAATGCCGGTAATTGCAAAAAAAGTCACCAAAATGACTGAAAGCAATTGTATTTTGCATCTACATTACTTTAATATAATCCGATCTCAGGGTACACTTGGGTCCAACTGGTGCTTACTTTACCCACCATAATCATTTTTTATGGCCCATCTGGCCCATCTGTGGGGGGGAGGGGGAGAAAAGAGAGGGGAACATCTGGGCAAGCTGGGCACTTGCACTTTGCCCCTGCCCCTACCTCCTAATATTTCAGGGGGTATATTCAGAAAACCTTCTACTCTTCAGTATATCCCTTTTATTTCTTCAGTGTATACTTTATTTACATTTCTCCTTTAGTGTCTACTCTACACCCATTAGTGTATCCTCACATAACCTGTTTAATATAACCCCCAGACACACCACACCACTTACATCCCCTTTGTTTCATGTCAACCTAACCATTTCCTTTCTTCACTTTTTAAGCACTTATATTATTATTATATATATATTATAAGAAAAAAACAGATAAAAATATAACAGTATATAGAAGTATAGTATGTAGTCTTGGACCAGTGATCCCCAAGCAGTTGCTTGTGAGCAACATGTTGCTCTCCAACTCCTTGAATGTTGCTCCCAGTGGCCAGTACCAAGCCAGTGTTTATTTTTTGGAATTCCTGGCTTGGAGGCACGTTTTAGCTACATAAAAACCTTGTGTATTGCTAAACAGAACCTCCTGTTGGCTGCCAGTCCTCATAGGGGCTACCAATAGCCATTCACAGCCCATATTTGGAGTGGTGTTTATACAAATGGTCTGTAGGTGCCACTGTGCACAAGACTTATACTGTGCATACACAGTATTTTCTATACAGCTTAAAGTGTTAGAGTTGAAGTTATTGTTAAAGAGTAATGGCTGCATGAATCTGCTAATAAAGCACTGTTACACGCAACTCATCCTCGGCTACCAAAACATAACATTTGGCACCCCAGGAGTATTTAATATGCTTGTATTGTTCTACAACTTCTTTTTACATTTGAATGTGGCTCACAGCTAAAAAAAAGTTGGGGACCCCTGTCTTAGACCCTTCAAATAGTGGCCGAGTAGGGAGCTAGAGGGACTTATTTATAGTCTCCATACAGTATAAACAATATGTTTACTGTTGTGAACGGTCCTCATCTAAATGCTGAGCAAACAGCTCAGTACCTTACAAAAAACAGGAAAACAAGTCTTTCTTAACAGTGTATTGGTTAAGTGACCCTCATAGAATACGCTCAAATGATTTGAAGTTATACTTTATTGCCATGTCCATCCCAAAAATCTTCTAATTTATATGTAGAGAGCAATTTCTTTTATTTATACAATCTCCCTCTAAATATCAGTTTACTATCTAATTACTATCTAACCTGCTGTTGAGTTGAGTTGACCATGCATACAGCTGTTAACCTTCAGCGCACTCTTCAATACTAACTATCCAACAGCTGCTAGACACTTGTTGAAAGGAAAATTAGAGCATTCTCATGAACTGGCTATACCTATACCTCTCCACCTCCCACATGAACTGGACCTGATCTAGGGGATCACATGGAACAGGGGGTTGTGGCAGGTCATGATTTTCTGCTCACAATCCTGCCAGATGTTGGGTATTCTGCGGGTACCCGACCCAATACAGGACTCTAGCCCAAGTAAGCAGGAAAAAATATCCTGGGGATGCAAAAACTTGCCTCCAAGCTTGGATTTCAAAAATAATAACCTGTTTTGAGACCACTGGGAGCAACATCCAAGGTCTTTATGAGCATCATGTAGATCATGAGCCACTTGTTGAGGATCACTGACCAACAGTAAGACAACTGTGCGTATGTTGTCAAGAATATTTTTGAAGTCTACCTGCTTTTATTTATTTGCTGCTGTTATTTTCATTGTTCCAGTATGATTAATGTGTGTCCCCTATTCTTTTGGCACAAGTGAACTGGAAGGTAGGAAGAAATGAGGCAGAGAGTGCAACTATACACAAGTGGAAGGAGCATGTTTTGAAGCATGGTGCATGGACTGCAACTGTTCCTGCAGACGTACATGTGCCCTAAAATGTTATCCACAGACATAAATAAAGCAGAGCAACCCTTTTGAAATAAAAGAAAAAGAACAAAAGTGGTATAAAGATGATACCTTTATTGGCTAGATAATATAATCATAGGAAGCTTTCAGAACATTTTATTTCCTTTTCAAACTGATTACAATGAAGTTCTGGTATATATATATATATAGACATCCAGCGAGGACTGGTGCTAGTCTACACTTTTTCTTTGCACTAAATCACCAGAGCCGACTTGCGGGAGAGGGCC
>CM044439.1:128256508-128271843 GCA_024363595.1 Xenopus borealis
CAAAGAGGCTGAATATAAATATGAATATACTGTATGATCTCTTAGTCCAGATCCACACGTTTGTATTTCTGACCTGGTGCAGGCCTTTCTTAGTACACATAATTAACCATAAATCCAAGGCCCAAGTTTAGAAAGTTTCCATTAATTTGTACTCTCACACTTTTCTTTCATTATCTGTTTTAAAATTGCCCTTAAAAAACTAAATTCTTAAATCCTCAATGGGGTGATGAGGGAAATTGAAGTGATTTCCTATTGGTGTGTCTAGTTTTTTTATTAGATATGGTAATTGGTGGGGTGTATTCCTTTTTCTCAGACTTTGCCCAGTCTCGCCTATATACAGTCCCCCTGTTATGCATTTAGTGCATTGTATTAAGCACATTACATTGGAAGAAGAACAGTTGTAGTGGCCACAGATGTTGTATTCCTCTGATATGTCCAGAATTGGTATTTTGTCTGTATTCAGGATGTGTGGACAGGTTTTACACCACAGGGGTATGTTCCATTTTTGGTGGGGTGCAAAAAGGCACTTATTGTTATTAGTGTCTTTAGGTTGGGAGATTGTATGTATGCTAGGAGTGGTGGGTCTGGGAATATGCTTTTGAGCCTCTCGTCCTTATGAAGTGTACCCTGTACATCTCTGGCTATTTTTCCGAGGATCATTATTTATGGATTATATATGACCACTAGTGGAACCCAATTTATTTCAGGCTTTTGTTTATATTGTAGAAAGTGACTTCTGGGAATCCTGGTGGCTGCATGAATGTACTGATTAACAATCACGTGGTTGTAACCCCTGTTGATAAAGTCTGCTTTGAGTGTTTTGAAGTGGTGATTCCTTTCAGCAGTGTCCGAACATATAGGATTATTTCGTAAAGCCTGGCTGTAGATGATGAAGTGTTTAGTGTGTTCAGTAGTGATGGGCGAATCTCCCGCGATTCGCTTCGCCTAGAGATTCGCGAATTTCTAGAGAAACTAGCGAATCGGCAAAAAATTCGCGAAACGAGTCGCGGGACGATTTTGTCGCGCGTCGCGTCAACTTTGTCGCGCTTCGCGTCAACTTTGCCGCGTCGTTTTCGTCGCACGTCGCGTTGTTTTCGGCACGCGTCGCGTCGTTTACGTCACGTCAAAAACGACACGCCACTGACGCGCGACTCGTTTTTCGGCGAAATTTCGCTGGTGATTCGCGAATTTATTCGCCAGCGTCGAATCGCGGGAATTTGCCGCAAATTCGACCTAGGCGAATAAATTCGCCCATCACTAGTGTTCAGGGTGAAAGCTGTCATACATTAGATATGAGGCTTTGTCCATTGGCTTTCAATATATGGTGGTTTAAACAGTATTTTCCCTGATGTGGATGGTTGTGTCCAAAAGTGGATGTGATTGGGGGATTAGCTCAGTTTCAAATTGATAGTTAGATGAAAATCTTGAAATTGCTTGTGAAACTGAATACGTTCTTGTTCAGCATCTGTCCTGATTATGAATATAGTGGAGGTATGTCAAAAGCTTAGTGCTGCAGGTGGAGAGGAAGTCCTCTTCTAGTTTTGCCTTGAAGAGGTTGGCATATTAGGTGCAAAGCACGTACCTATACTGGTTCCATACTTCACCCCCCCAGCCTTCTTTGCTACCCTGGGCAAATGCCCCTAACTCTTTACTCACCCCTCGCAGCAGATTCATGCGTTGGAGTTCACAGCAGCCATCTTCTTCTCTTCAGTAATCTTCGTGTATTCAACTGCGTTTTAGCGCATGCAAAGTTGGAGCAATTTCCCAGGACAACTGCCCATGCACTGAAACTCATGGGAATCGCCAAAGAGCCGAAAGAAGACACAAATATTACCGAAGAAGGTGAAGATGGCTGCCGTGAACTCGGAAGGTTGAATTCTCCTTTAAGAATTTGGATTATTTGAATAAAATGGAGACTATGGGACATGGCCTTTCCATAATTTGGAGATTTCTGGATGATGAGTTTCTGGATAACAGATCCCATACCTGTATCACCTTTATACCACTTTTGTTATTTTTTATTTCAAAAGGGTTGCCCTGTAACTTTTTTACTGGTTAACATGGTACAACAAGTAAATAAAGCAGTGATCCCTAGTATGCAAGCTGGACTAGTAAAATGCTTGCTTTGCATAGCAACAGCATTTGCACTAAGCATACCCAAGCATGGGAGCACTCTTGTTTATTCACACAAAAAGACTATAATTGGCCAGTACAGTGATGGTGGGGCAGACATTTGGCATTGATGCCATGTTGTGTACATTACAGAACTGTGGAATCTCCTTGGTAACAAGAACAGTATGTTTTGTTTATAGCATGTGTAAAAGATTGTGTTGTTGGCACAACATAGCTGTTTCTTTCCTCTGCTTGGTTCAACAATTATTGCTCTTCCCAGAATTTGAATTTTCAACACCTTAATGACTTAAATTCCCACAAAAGTCTCACCTAATTATGTCACATTTGATAAGATGCCAGTAGGAAAAACTGAGCAGCGTTCACTCTAACCCACTAACCCTGCTGACTACTGGCATGGGAAGTAGCAGTAGCTCTGTTTGCTTCTGGATGTACATTTCATTCCACCCTCAAGAGTATAAATATGCCAGGCTAGTCCAGTGTTTATTTGTTTTCGGAAATCATTCTGCCCAGAGGGGTAGTTGTTTCCACAGTTTGGTGAATATTACAGGACAGTAATAGCTGGCTGGGTTTTACAGTGAGGCTTTTTAACTTGGCAATCTGTTATTTGCTTAGCTATAAGCATTTTTGCTGAATATTTAGTGTACAACGTATATATTGTAGCATGCTAGTATTTGTTTTGTGGGGTAAAAAATCCATAAATAAGAAGAACATTTTACATTTTGCTGTGAAATATTCTCCATTAGGTTGTTATACTTCAAATGTTAATTGTGCACAGCGTAACTTGAATGGGATGCATTTTTTGGCTTTCAAATGGGATCACTGACCCATTAAAAAACAAATGGTCTGTAAGGCTACAAATGTATTGTTATTGCTACTTTTTATTGCTCATCTTTCTATTCAGCCCTCTCCTATTCATATGCCTGTCTCTTATTCAGATCAATACACAGTTGCTAGGGTAATTAGAACCCTACCAACCAGATTGCTGGTGAGTTGCTGAATAAAAATCTAAATTAATCTTAAAACTACTGAAAACTACTTGCAAATTCATTTTAAAAATGCTGTCTTAAAGGAGAACCAAAGCCTAAAAATGAATATGGCAATAGATGACCTATTTTTTATATTGAACTTACTGTACCAGCCTAAATGCTCAGCATCTCTATAGTAGAAAAGATACGATCCAGGCCGTCAAAGTTGTCACAGGATTTTCCCATCTTGGATTTTGTTAGGAGTCAGTGACACGCAAATGCTCAGTGGGCTTCGAGCAGCTGTTGAGAAGTTAAGCTTAGCGGTCATTGCAAATTATCAAGCAGAAAATGAGTTTTGCCTCATAAACTGATGCCGTAGGGCTGATTGTTTAATTCAAATGCTAAATGTGCTGATTTATGAGCTGTCATGTACCAATAATTATTTAGTAATGAGCCTCAGCTATATATTGTGACATTTATATTATATATGTAACTGACGGCAGCACACAGTGTGTGCAGTGAATCAGCAGAAAAGAAGATGGGGAGCTACTGAGTCATCTTTGGAGTGACAGATCTGCATTGCTAAAGGGTTATAAAGAGTTGTTGGTTATAGTTAGTGATGGGGGAATTTATTCACCTGCAGCAAATTCGCAGTGAATTCCAGCGATTCGCTGCAGGCAAATAAATTTGCAAAATGCCAGAAAAATTTCGTTTTGGACTTTTTTTTTTTTGGACACTGGCAAGGGACGCCCACGTCCAAAATCAGACGCCAGCATCCAAAACAAGACGCGGCAGCATTTCGCAAATTTTTCGCCAATTCGCAAATTTCTCTAGAAACGCCGCCGATTTGCACATCACTAGTTATAGTCTCTGCACTGCAATGTACTGTATCAGAAGCCAGTTGATTAACAGACCTGGAGAATAACGTCTGCTACATTGTTTAAGGGTCAGACCAATGAGAACAGAAATAACAATAACTTAAAAACCACTGACAATGTCTAGCAACTGTATGTTGGAAAACTGCTGAAAATGAAATGTTCTGTAATCAGATATGAAACTGTTTTTGAGTGGAAGACCCTATTAATTGTCACATTCTTTTCCTCAATATCTTTCTATAGACTATTGCCCAAACTGCAAATGAAGAAGCACGTGCACATAGAGAAGTACACAGGGCTGGTGCATTTTTCTGCTAACCGGAGCACCAGCCCATGGTAAGAGATTATCAGCACTGGAGGTACCTACAGTACATTTGGCACCTTCAGTGATTTCACTTTTATGACATGGGGACAAGGTGCAAAACAAAAAAACAGGCACAGTTGCTTTACACAGGGATTTGGCATTAATAAATGTTTTTAAGATTGCTGCAGGGTGGTATGGGCAATAGTTGAAAGGGCAATAGCCCTTGTGCAATATACTGCCAATTATTTCTTCATATTACATGTTATTCAGAAGCTGTATGTGTAATTTCTCCATCTTTGCACTAAATTCCTTTATTTGCCGTCAGCAATGTACAATGCTTGTCAATTCACTTTCTAACTTTCTTTCTAAATGGACTCTATATTCTGCATTGTTATTTCTAAAGCCCTGTTGTTTATACTCTGAAAAGTGCAGCAGGATAATGTTTGTTTTTACTGGCTTCTATATACACTGGAAAAATTAAAGAACTATTGTACTCTTTTACAAGGAGGATTTCCTGTCCTAAAATCGCTCGCAGAAAACAATCACAGGTTCTTAATGATATTATTGTATGGTGGGGCGGAGTATGGGCTTTGCTAAAGATCATTCCTGTCAATACAGTAATCTTGGTTTAAGAAAAATTGTTTACATTTTGCTTTACAGAGATGTGCAGGTTCCAAGCTGCAGGAAGTACAAAAAAGGTGGAAATATGAAGGTATGGAATAACCAACCCTTTGTCTGTGAGCTACAATTAGTTTTATTTGTGGGTAATGGCAAAACAAATGTTATAGCTTCAGGCCTGTAACAATTTCATACTGATCAGGTCTGTTTAAGATTTAAAACTGGTTTTGGAAGTGTCCCTTAGACCTGCAATATTGCCCATGTACATAAGAACTATCCCTCAATAACTTGATTCATACTCCTCTAATTGTCCTCCAACATCCCAAATTCATGCTTTGATAATTTAGGTACAGAGATGTTGGTTACCATCAGTTTCTCTGGATATTCAAGCACTTAAAACTGACAGCACAAAAGCCAGAATATGATATATGTTATAGGATAAAGCTAAGATACATTGCCTGTAATGGTTGGCAAAGTTAATAAATCATTGAATAGACTTGGTACTCATTGGAAGAGGTCATATCTGCATCGTCGACACTTTAGAGGGGTCCATTGCAAAGTCACAGTCAGTTATGTAACCTGGGAGAGAAAATCTCAATACATTAAAGAAACAGTTTTCTGACCGCTTTTTTTTTGATGTTCAGATAAGTCTATAGAAAGCAGAATGTCACTCATCCAACCACTGATTGATCCAACAAGTCTCTGAAAATATCATTAGCAAACTCTTGGAATGCTCACAGGGACTGCAGAGCCCAAAGGGCTAGGTATTCAGAATATATCATTCAGTTGTTGAATACTTTCTTGACCTGATGGGTTTGAATACAATTAAAGGCACCCTGCAAATCAAGCTAAGAGATTGACCTCTATAATCTATACATTTTTGGATGCCTCCTTTTGCTCCATGAGAAAGAAGCCTGTCCTAGGAGTGGAGAAGGGATTTCAAACAGGCCCATGCTGCATATTATCCTGATAATACTCCTCCTAATAATATATTTTTTTTTCAAAGGAGACAAGGGGTAGGTTTGCCATTGGAGACATTGTCACAGGAAGGAGGTCAATGGGCAAGTATGATGGAGTGGAATATTTTTTTTTACAAAAGACATTTACAAAGACTGCCAACAGCAGGTAACACTTGTAGATCAGTGGAGGCTATAGGCAGGCAAATATTCAGTGGAACATGCAGTAGGGATTCCAAAAACTAATTAAGATACCAATCTATAGTGAGACTATCTAGATGAAGACAAGGTAGTACCAAAACTATTGGACTTAATGGGCTGCGAATGATGATGATAAATTATAGCTTCTGTTAATGCGTGGGACTGCCATAAATATCCAATACACATAAAAGAGCAGGGATAAGCTGATAGATAACTCTGTTGAACTTGGCAAAAGCAGTGTCCAAACAGTTGCCTGCTGACCCAAAATTAAGGAATACTTGAGGAAAGATGAACTTAGAGCTTAGTTAGAGACACTGGACTTTTCAGGCTTTCATGGTTAGGTTTGAACAACATGTCCTTTTCTGCTACACTACAGACACAGTTCATTCCTTCTTACTGAGAATGGGTACCCACAATTGAACGGGTTTTTGCAGAGCTACAGGAGGCAAATCAGAAGGAGATGGTAGATTTGCCCTCTGATGCTATTTTTTACTGTATAACCCCCTGTTGGTAAATTCTTGGAAGATGTCTGTTTATTATAAATTAATGAAAATTGCTGCATAACTTGCTGTTGCTATATAAATAATGGACCTTTGTAAACACGAAGCTTTTTCTAGATGTAAGCATTTAGCACAGTCCTTCTTAGCATAGTGTTAATGGAAGAAAATAGAATATAAATGTCAACATTATACTGAAAATTACTATTAAAGAATTTCCCCTTTAATGCTAAGCAGATCGTTGCTTAGAGAAATAACTGTCACACCAGATGATGACTGTATAATGTTTGTCCCAGTGGACTCCAAGCACAGTAATAAGGAACCAATACTGAAATGCTGACCAGAATTTTCAGCAGAGATTCCCACTAAAGATTCCCAGGAGGGGATTTTGACCACAGACCTATCAACAGCTTAAACCAAAGGTTTCTGTTCTCATTTTGAGGATATTGTTTTGGCTTCTCGTTCTGTAAGATATTTGAATTTCTTTCACATCACACAGACATACTAAGGGGCAAATTTACTATTATTCCCCAAAATAAATTTTACCAAATTCGCAATGGATAAGCATTCGACCATCGTCATCATTTTGCTCGATATCCGATTTCTCGATGAATTCGTACGATCGGATACCGATCGTTCGTTTTCACAAAAAAAATTAGAAATTTCATTTGAACGTCCGAAAAATTCATATGATTCGAACGATCGAACGCTCCGATCATACGAATGGTATTCGAGCAGAACTATGGGGAGCTTCCCATAGGCTTCTATTACAGTTCGGTAGGTTCAATCTGGCGAAGTAGGCAGTCGAATAATTTTAAAATTTTGAATCCTTCGATCATCGAATGATCGAATTATCGAATATCCGATCATTTGATCTATTCGATCTATTCGATGATTGAAGAGGCCAAATTTGCATATACAATTTCACGAAAAATTCATATGATCGGTATTCGATCGAATTCGATTGAACTTCGATCATTTCACGTGAATTTCGTAAATCGGCCCATAAGTAAAGAGATGCATTCTTCTATATCCAAATACTTCCTTTCTTGTGTATCTTTTCATTTGCCATTTTACACTTTAATCATAAAAGTATGTGTATATAAGTGTGTGTGTGGGAGTAAAGAGTTATCTTCCCAAAATCCCCCTAGAAAGTTAAGCAACACAGAAATTATAGGTAATCCTTGGTATAAAAGCATAACTCTTGACATGCCCCAGATCTTTACAAACCCTCCTTATTTTCTTGTGAAGGTCCATGTCATTTTGGTTAGCAGTTCAGAGAAGTAGCAAACATGTTTAGCGTCTTTGGACTCAGCTCTGTGGAGGAGGGTGAATGGGGGCTGAGGATACTGATTGAGGAGGCATCAGTAGGGTCAGACTGGGCTGGTGGGACATCCAGAAAAAATCTGCTCTTGCTCTTTTGGGCCCCATTCACCCAGACATGCTCCCATTTCCCTTCCAAATATTTTGAACTCTCCACTCCAATTCTTTGCTGCAAAAGAGGATGTAGAAGGTATTTAATGTGAGTGGGAGGGGCATGCTGGGGCGGTTTGGTCAAGACTTCCAGCAATTGGGATGTTGAACCCAAGTCCAAAGGTGGACATAGTCGCACAGATAATATCGAACAAAACAAATTTTCGTACGATATTCGGTAGGAAATGAGCCGATAGCATCAGAAGATTTAGATATCAGTCAGCTAGCTGATCGGGCTGGATGGAAAATTTTGATCGGATGCCTTTGAAGACACCCTTAACATCGGCCATTGTTAGTGCTGAATCGTCAGATACAGGTAGATTCAGCTCTGTACGTTTGTTGTAACGAACAATCTTTCTTGGAAAGATCTTTTCCGAGAAAGATCATAATTGTAACATCTATGGCCAGCAAATCACTAAGCATCAGCAAAAGAGCAATGCCCTGAGTAAGGAGATCACCTTGAAGGAAGTCAGGGTGAATGACCCTGTGAATAAAGGACCTAATTTGAGGTATAGCATTTGCTATATCTTGTAGTACACCAATACTATTTAAGGGCAGAACTCCACGAGCATTTTGTGCGCAATCTGACAGGCGTCACATCGGATGTGACCGAAATAAGGTAAGTAATAGAATTGTCAGATGGTGTTGAAGCTTTGATCCAACGCGACACGACTGTCGGATGCAAATGTTACAAGCTGTGTCTGCATCCGACAGTCATGTCGCACCGGATCAAAGATGCAACACCATCCGACTTTTGTATTACCTTATTTCAGTCGCATCTGACGTGATGCCTGCATCTTTGCAGCACACCTGATCACCCACAAAACACTTGTGGAGTTATGCCCTTAAGTTTGGTGTAAGATACTGTAGCTGTCTGTGAGATCTAACGAGGGGCGACATTGTTGTATTAGTATCCCCTTGCTGTAGACACTTTAATGGTTAGGATCTTGGGTAGTAAGGGATTTCTATGAGGAAATGCTAAGTTCTTGTACACCATGGGCTGGCTCTCTGTTGGTGAAATGGCAGAACAGTCTGTGAGGAAGACTTACCCTGGTGGTCTAGTGGTGCGTCAGGGAAGCCCGCCGCTCCTCTGCTTCCTAGTGCGCGCGCCATGTGCTCTTCGGCTATTTAAAGACGCAGGCAATGGCGCCAAATTAAAAATATTTAAGGGGAACTCTCATTATTGCAAATTGCTCGTGATAGGTTTGTTCCTGGTGCCTTGTACCTTGTGCTATTAAGCTTCTAGTCTGTCCTGATTCCTGTGTTTGACCCTGCCTGGCTTATTGACTACTCTGACCTCTGAAACCTGACCCTTGCCTGAAACCGACTTTGATTCTGCTTGACCCATCTGATTGACTTCCTGGTGGACCCATGCCTGCATGCTACCTCTTCTGCCTCATCCTATCTGATTGATTACCCGGTTTGACATTTACCTGCTTGACGATCCTAGATATCTGCCTGCCTCGACCCAGCCTGTTTGACCACGAATCTGCCTAATCCTGCCTGTACCGTGATCACTTATTTGTGATCACTTCAACCTCTGAATTAAAATTTTTAATTTATACCTCATACTGTATGATTTTAAATAAATAGTTTTACCTCTTGGGAACTAACCTTTTTGAAAAGATACAATTACAAATAAAGTTGTCCCTACTAATGAAACACTTTATAGGTATGGGACACGTTATCTGGAAACCCGAATTACAGAAAAACTCTCTCTCATAGACTCCGTTATAATTAAATACACCACATTTTTAAAAATAATTTCCTTTTTCTCTTTAATAATAAAACAGTAGCTTGTACTTGATCCAAACAAAGATATAATTAATCCTTATTGGAAGCAAAATCAGCCTATTGGGTTTATTTAATGTTTATATGATTTTCTAGTAGATTTAAGGTATGAAAACTACAGAAAGAGCCATTATCTTGGAAAACTACAGGTCCCGGGCATTCTGGATAACAGGTCCCATACCTGTACAACATTTATGAGGAATTGATGCCACCTCTAACCACTCCATATTATATATATAACATCACATTACAGTGTTTTTAACTGAATATAACTCCAATAAGTTTTTAAACATGTATATTATGTTTAAGGGAAAGGAAGAAACACAAAAAAATGTAAATGAACTCTGGTGCTGAAAGCCTGTCTAAGGTTGGTATTTATTAACATGTATTTCTATAGCGCCAACTTATTTCGTAGCGCTGTTGGTACAGCTCTTACAAATGCCATGAAAAAGACTTAAAAATTTGTATAGCATTGGAAAAAGAGTGAAAGTTTGAATATCACAATTTTTAAGGGATTTTAAAGAGGTTGTTCACCTTTAAATTAACGTGTATTATGATGTAGAGATATTCTGAGACAATGTGCAATTGGTTTTCATTTTTTATTATTTGTAGTTTTTGAGTTACTTAGCTTTTTGTTCAACAGCTCTCCAAATTGCTATTTCGGCAAACTGGTTGCTAGGGTCCAATTTGCCCTAGCAACCATGCACTGATTTGAATAAGTACAGGTGTACTAGTGTAATATCTACACACAAGTGAAATAAGGTTACCGGAGGAACCCTTGCCCCTTGAATTCTGATTCACACTACCCATAACCCCTAGCTGTGGACCCTGAGAAGTATTACCTACCCTAGCAGACCTCTCCACATTTTCATACATTTTTTCATTTTTTACTTACAGATCACATTCCTAATATAAGTTGTAAAGAATAAATGCATTGGTACAGAGTTCATTTAAATTTGTTTTGTGTTTCTTCCTTTGCCTTAAACATAATATACATGTTTAAAAACTTATTGGAGTTATATTCAGTTAAAACACTGTAATGTGATGTTATATATAATATGGAGTCAATTTACTTTAGAGATTAGAGTGGTAAATCAATTTGCTCTTTAATACACATTTCTTTGTACTGGGTGATATCGGTCTTACTTGGTAGGGTTATGCCCTCTGCTGGAAATATTTGGCAACCAGGTTGACTCCAAACTGAAATAAAGCAAAAATATGTTTTTAAAACACAAACAAAGACTAGAATAAAATGCTCTTTAGATTTTTTTTTTTAATTTAGATCTGTTGTTATATTTGTTGTTCCTCTCTCCCAACAGGCTATTTATATAATGAGTTTATTTATAAAAGGAAAGGTATATTTTTTACAGGATGCTCTGTGGAGCAAAAACAGCAGTTGGAAGTACAGTATGAAGAGGCTGGGGTGGAAGACCTGCAGAGCAAAGATGGGTTATTCAGAAGAATAAAGGAAGAAACAGAATAAAAAAATTCAATGAACTCTGTACCAATGCATTTATTCTTTACAACTTATATTAGGAATGTGATCTAGAGTCTATTAGGGGAAAGTAATATGTCAGTAACGCAAAAACTATTCGCAATGTGAAAAGTTAAGCCTTTGCACACACAAATTTTGCTTTGTGCAAATTTAATATACCTTTTGCGACCCAGAAACTGTTGAGTGACCACTTCCGCCAGTGGAAGGCCTTTTGCGAATTTTATTTATTATTAACATGTATTTCTATAGCCCCAACTTATTTCATAGCGCTGAATTTTATAGTTCACGCTAATGCGCTGTCAATGTAAGAAAACTTCTTACTGAAAAAGTCGCTTATTGAAAAGAGTGCGCAATTACAACTCGCAATGCGTAATACTGATTTGCAATGCAATAACCGTTTAAGGAACAATATTACTGTACATTGCGAGATGTGGATTTTTAATCTTATTGATGTGCAATGAACCCTATATTTGAAATGAGATGTCTCAGAGAGCTTAAAATCAACCAAACCATGCATTTATTCAAAGATACCCAGGAGATAGGTCCCCTGTGAGTAGCATAGGTGTCTTGAAGATTGTAAATTGTCATATGTGGAAGGAAACAGGAGAAAGGAGGTCCCTAATTTGTATAGCTTGCAAGCTAAGATCCTAAGGCTCATTATAAATTTAGTAAATTCACATGAAGGATTCGAAATTCGATCGAATTTTCAAAAAGATTTGAATTTCAAACATGCAAATGAGGCAACTTCGACCATCGAATTTTCAATATTCGACCGATTCCAGTAATTCGAATATTCAAATTTAATTGTATTCGAATATTCGAACATTCGATGGTCGAAGTACTTCCCCTTTAAAGGTAAATTCGATAGGCCAGTTCACCAGATTGAACCTACCAAATTGCTTTAAACCCCTATGGGAAGCTCCAAAAGGTGTTTTATAGTTGTTTTTGATCGTATAGGAAAAATTCGATTGAAGGATTAAAATCGTTCGAATTGTTTTTTCGAACGTTTTAATCGATTGATCAAATTTTTAATCGAACGATCAAATTTTTCCTATTCGATCATTCAAATATTCGAATAGTGGTAAAATCCTTTTTACTTCCCTCACTATACACATGATCAAATTTCAAATTTTTTTCAATCCGAAATTCGACCAATAGTAAATCTGCCCCTATGTGTGGAATAACATGGCAAGGACAGACTATTTTTTTTTATGGTTTCAATAAAAGCTGGTGGCTGCCCTCCGCCAAGTAAAAGGGAAAACCGAGTCCGGTGTTTTATTGTTAATGTTATCTGTTGTCATCCCCACAATCCTTTTGTTTGCTTTTGTTTTCTAACTGTAATTGATGATTGGTTGCTTTGGGCAATATCACCACTAATGCTTCACTTCGCTTTTTACACAGCATGATAAATAGGCTCCTTAGTATAGATATTGGTATATACAGTTTATGTGAGTGTATGAAAAGGTTGATGTAATTGTGTATGTACGGATGTTGGGTTTTCATTGGAGGGCATTGAATTTGATGGACTTTGGTCTTTGGTGCAAACAAGCAGGATGTTAGAGTATGATAAGCAGTCCCCCACTTTAAAGATTCAGGGGATCTAATGCCAGGAAATTGCATTTTTTTGCCCTAGTGTTGCAGGTTAGAAGGAGGGGGCATCCAAAAGGCCACATCAGGACTGCCAAGGTTCCAGAAATGCCCTTTTAAATATTATGCATTCTCTTTAGAGACATCCGGTGTCTCTCCAGTTTATAAAGGTTACAGCTAGCCATGGGTGAATCTGGGGCATTTTGCTTCACCGAATTTCTCAGTATAAACGGAAAATTCACCAGATGAATTTTTCCCGGCGTTTTGCAAATTTATTCTCTGGCGGCAAATCACGAGAATTCACCCCAGGCGCATAAATTCGGCCATTACTAGTTAAAGCCAGCTAGTAGGACCCTTGGATATCAAGCTCCACCGAAACAAACATTGCTCCTTGCTTTTGTTCAGTTTGTCAGACAGCTTTTACAGATGCCAGCCAGGTTCAGATAACAGTGTGTGTGTGTTTGTGTGTGTGTGTGTGTGGGGGGGGGGGGGGTTCAGGCAATAAGCACCAAAATCTGTACCAGGTGAAAGTTAATAACACCATTACTTTCCACTTCATTTTTATCAGTGAAGGAACCCTGGAATTACTCATAGTAATCATGGTTTTGGAGAGTTTATGTTATGCTTATAGTCTACAAATACACAATACAAAAAGAAATCCTTGCTGCTGAGAGGATCTGCACATAACAAAACAACCAATTCCTAATGCCAGCCAATGCATAGACAGCAAAAGCATGGGCATTGACAAAAACTAAGTTAATTTTTTTTAAACAATAAAGCCCTTCAAATGATTAGGTAACATACAGTATAAAATAATAGAAACCAGAAGAGAGAGGTATGGTGGGGCACTGAACCAACATACCAGGTGTTATAGTGAGCATGTTGTAAGCAAGAGGGTAAAAACTGTGAAAAAGGACAGTTTTATAGGGGGGGGGGAATAAGCTATTACTCAAGTACCGGCCTCCTTCATTTTTTAAGAAAATGTGAGTACATATTTACTTATGTTACCATGCGGAAGGGAAAAGGAGGGAGAGTGGAGGGAAAAGCAGGGTTAAGGCCAACTAACCCCTCCAAAGTCAATGCCTTCAAGAATCTGAGTTATTAATGCTCTAATACTACTAATACTACTTTTACAGATGGTGTTGTGACATGGATTAAAAAGGTAAAACCAGGGGGGCGTGGCCAGCAGCCGAGCATGGTGGACGTGTGATCAGGAACCTCCAGACCTGTTAACTCCAGATAGTGGAAATCCCTCTAAATAGACATGGGCAAGCACTCAAAATTCAAAGACCCAACAATAGAGGACCCCAAAACACCAAAAGTGAGTGAAGCACAACGCTCTTTGAAGCAGTTTTTCACTTCTACTGATTCGGAAGCTCCGGAGCGCATTTCCAAGACGCGCTCGTAGCCCCTCAGACGATTCAGACAGTGAATCTGTAAGTAACGATGCTTCTACTATATCTTACCTAAGGTCACTGCCGACAAAAAGAGACTTTGAAAACTTAGTCACACAAATTAAATGGACAGTTAGAGAAGAAGTTGCAGATCTTAAGATGGAATTCGCAACTCTACACTCACGCATGTCCGACACAGAGACAAGACAATATAGAGACTGCCACTAACTCTCTTATACACTCTGATGGGGCACAAAACAAAACGCTCTACTCTTTACAAAAATGTCTAGAAGATTTAGATAATCGTGGCAGACGTTGTAATTTACACATCAGAGACCTACCAGAACAAGGCGACAATTCAAGCCTCCACGATACAGCAACAAAAATTTTCAACTTAATACTGGAAAAGCCAGAGACACACACCGTAGACATAGAAAGGATCCATAGAGCACTGAGACCCAAAGGCCTACCACCGGATAAGCCCAGAGACATAATATGTTGCTTGACTAGATTTCCGATAAAAGAAGAAATTCTTCAAAAAGCAAGGAAACTACAAAATATAATGTTTCAAGGGGCCTCAATAGTAATAATACAGGACTTATCCTGGACAACTTTACAGCAGCGGAGATTATTGAGACCCCTACTCACAGCAATTAAAGAAGCTAATCTTTCATTTAAATGGGGATACCCTTTCAGTTTACAGGTCACTAAGAACAACAAACCATTCATGCTAACTGGTCCAGATGACTTACCTGCATTCCTAAAGGGTCTAGAATTAACAACAGGGGACCTAAGCGAATGGCTGAAATTTTGTCAGATGCCAAAAATTCCGTACTTATCACAACGAGAACCATGGTCTGATGCTACATCACCTAAAGGGCAAAGAAAGAAAAACAAGCTCACTCCGATCAAGGAAAAATCAGCAGAGGGATAAGTATACACCATATTACTAACTGTATCAAAACTTACTGAACCAGTTACCAATGACTTAAAAAAGCCAAGTTTTGAAAAAAGTAAAGTTACAGTTACACCTATGTTTAACATGT
>CM044439.1:128325387-128336219 GCA_024363595.1 Xenopus borealis
TCAGTGGTACTATACCCCAGTGAAGTTAAGCAAAATGTACCCAAACACCACAGCATTGTGTTGGAGGGTATGTGGACAAGAGGGCTCTCTCTCTCATATTATGTGGTTCTGCCCAAAACTATCTGAATTCTGGAAAGCTATTAGAGACATGGTGACAAAGCTCTTTTTATTTAAATACCTATATATATGCATCCAATGTACTACTAGGCCTACCCCATGCAGATATTTCACCCCCAGAACAGAAACTCCTGTATACAGCAGCCAGACACTTGCATACTCCTTCACCTGAGATACAAGGAGCTTATTGTGGCAAATGTGCTAACTTCTGTTTTCCTTCTTCACTATCAGAGAACCCTGTGAAAATAATAACCATGACCTTTTTCTTATGTATGTAACTTTATTATGCTTGGAAACTTAAATGCTAAAACCAAATAAAATTTAAGTTGTAAAAAAAATAAAAAAATACAGTTTGATGTTAAAATGATGGACCCCTTTTTAACATCATAATGTAACTCCTTCTTGGCCACCCCCTGTGCCATTGTTCATGCACCGTTACCTTCTTACCATATAACAGGTCCTGAAATCCCTTTGCTAAGTGAAAGTGCCTCCACCCAATGGAATCAGGGAATACACCCGTGAATGGGTCCATTAGGGAAAAAAATAATCAAACACCGTTTGTAGTAAAACACATAAACTTTATATAGCAGAAGAAAGAGCAAAGTAAATATGCAAATACACATTACTTATCCACTACCCTGGGGAACCTATTAGAGTCCTCTCTGTTGGAATATATGCAACAGCATTAATGCTTAAATGAATACTTTTTTTTCAAATGCATCAGTTAATAGTGCTTCTCCAGCAGACTTCTGCACTGAAATCCATTTCTCAAAAGAGCATTTATATTTCATTTTGAAATCTGACATGAGACTAGATATATTTTCAGTTTCCCAGCTGCCCCCAGTCATGTGACTTGTGCTCTTCAGACACTCTTTACTGCTGTACTGCAAGTTGGAGTGATATCACCCCACCCCTTTCTCCACCAGCAGAACAGAACAATGGGATGGTAAAAAATCATGACAGAATCCCTTTAAACTTTGTCGGCTATACTAAAACAGTCATAATGTGGCGCTGTGATGTGTTTGATGTTGTGTTACTGCACTGTTTATCTTTCAGCTTCTTTTCGCCATATTTTTCTTGGTCTTCCACACTGTTAAATGCCCTGTGCTATTCCTGTGGGATTCACAATTAAATCTTCTTACAAGTTGCAGTGCTGAGTTTTCCCTGTATGATCATTATAAAGACTACCTCTGCCAACTCTCACAACATCACCAGTTTAATAAAAGAAGAATACGCGTTTTGGAGAATTAACTTTACAGATAATTGGCATAAATTCACATCTCTTTTCTAGGATACATTTCTCCAGTAATTATTCCCCAATTTACTAGGAGCACAAGAACCAAGAGAAATGTCTCCAGGTTCAGGCTGGCAAACTACCATTATAAAGATAAAGCAGCCACTTTTGAATATCATTATTTCCAATGTACAATAGGAGAAAATGCATGATTTTTCTCTTGAAAAGGTGTGCTTACAATTCTTAGTAAATTGAGATGTGTTGTGGAAATACACCTGGTGAACTGAGGTGAACTTTGGTCAAGTTAGATGAGAAAATTTACACTTTAGTCAATGTGACCCAATGTCTGATGTGCCCAACTGCATATAAGGTACTTTCCAGGTTGCATTCAGTGCCCCCCCACCTGAAGGCTGTGCTTACAAGTGGGGAAACCTGTGAGCAAGAAGTTGGCTCAAAAGAATGTGGATATTGTATCTGGACACAAGTACCTTTAAATGGCTGGTGTTAATATATGCAACATTTGCAGCGCAACCCACAGTCCCGTGTTTGTACTGAAATGTCCGACTTTCTCTGCACTGAACAGCCAGAAAAAGATACATAGTTTCTAACTTAATTGGCTTTTGGCAGAGAGCCCAGAGAAGCTAACAGGTGCAGCTAAGATACTTTTGTAACAATTTGGAGATAAGCAAATAAGTAATTAAGAATTTAGATAAGGAGGTCCCTTTGAAAAAGTTAGACTCACAGCTTAAAGGGCAATTCACCTTCATCAACAAAACTCATAACTGAAAAAACCCTGAGAAATATGGTCATACGTTCATAACCTGCAAAATTATGTAAAATGAACATGGTAATTAGGGGGTGTGGCCACAAAATAAGCATGACCAAAACATTTTCCTCATCACAACTTTTTTGGTCCCCACAATGTTGGTAGGTTTATAGCGGGTTGTTCATAAAAGGTCAAGTTGTGTTTTCCCAAAAAATCCCCTTTTTTCTAAGGTAGTTCCAGTGAAAAAATTAAATTTTTATGGGTTTAAAAAATAACTAACATTTTTAGAGATTTATTATGCCCCGAAGCTGCAAATAGCTCACATCTGAAAATACTCCAGCTAAAATCTGTCAAGGTTATGTAGAAGTCAATGGCAAAGGTCCCTTGAACCATTTGAAGATGTAATCTTTATGATATTCTGGGGGGGGGGGTTTGGTGGGTTTCGCTCAAAAAACATTTAATCAATTTGAGTTTTTTTAGATTATAATTTGATTAATTTGTGCCCCCCACCCAATGCATGGATTCAAGTTTTTAACACTCAAGTTTTTAAAAAAATAAGCAAACATTCAAGTTGTGAGTTTATTCGAGGCAAAAAAACTCACAAACCATCGAATTGAACTAATTTATCACTAATTTTTCTTGAAAAAATCAGAGCATCAATTCGTATTGTGCGATTGATGGTCCAAAAACTCAATTCGATTGTATTTTGGCTGCAGAAACCTGACATTTTTGTATTATTGGATTTTCCAGCTCAGATCATGATGTCAAGAAACAACTTCAGGGACATTGACACTTCTAAATGACCATGGCAGGTTTGAGATAGCTTGTATTTGGATTCAGATTTTTATCAGCTTTGGGGTATGATACATCTCTAAAAAAAAAAAATTCCCACCTAAAAACAATGACCGGAAAAAATTAAGGTTTAATAAGTGGACCCCTATAAGTACATGTGGTGATTTCCCAGTACTGTACATTCTTTAAAGTGTGTTCTTGCAGTATGGCAGTGTCTGTGTAGTTTATGGATTCTTTGGAACCTGCACTGTCTTAGAGTAATTTCACAGGATAACTGACATATTACCATAAGTATATAAGGCTGTTTATTCCTTAAAGGAAAACTATAGCCCCAAAATGAAAACTTGAGTAACAAATAGTTTATATCAAATTAAGTGGCATATTAAAGAATCTAACCAAACTGGAATATATATTTAAGTAAATATTGTCCTTTTAAATCTCTTGCCTTGAACCACCTGACCAGAAATATTTCAACTCTAACTGTAACAGGAAGAAGTGTGGAAGCAGAGGAAAGTCTGTTAATTGGCTCATGTGACCTAACTTTATAGTTTGTTTGGTACAGTATGTTTGTGTGCACCGTTGAACCCTACGATCCCAGGAGGCTGTCCTTATTTTTTAAAATGGCCATTTTCTATTTATGATTACCCCATGGTACATGCTATTAAAAGTGTATTATTATGAAAATGGTTTATTTACATGAAGCAGGGTTTTACAACATACAGTTGTTTTATGCAATATCTTTTTATAGAGACCTGCATTGTCCGGGGGGTATAGTTTTCCTTTAATTCATTTTTTTCCAGCTAATTTCAGCTCTATTATTCCTTTAAATCAAGTGTAACTTTAAAATGTTTTAAATGTTTTTTTTTCTTTATCCTTCACCCAATTGTGTTAGCTCAGTAGTACCAGTGGGGCCTTTGACTTTACCAGCTCAAAGCTGCCTTCTTTGCCTTTCTGAAATAACTGCATATTGAAAATTACAGGCAACTCCCTGGAACTATTAGAATGCAACATTTATTCCATAAGCAGAAAACGCAATGGCTAACATTCTCGTTCTGTGTCAGGGCAAAGGAAAACATAGCAATCCCAGGTGCTGCCCTGGCAGTTAAGAGCAATGTAACACATAGCCATTAATAACCATTCCAAGCAGAAACCAGTTATAAACATCCAAGGTTATACTGAAGCCAGCAATTACCAGCAACAATTGTCTGACACTTGAAGGCACTTCTGTGTTGTGTTTCCAATAAATGGGAAGCAATGCCAATTAATATTGCATTCATATGTGTATTCTTTCGATTCTTCCAAGAATTATATAGGACAGTTCTTCCCAGAATCATTTAAAATTACAAACAGTTGTAGTGAATTATTAACACATCTTCACCTACTTCAGCCCCCAGCTTGTGTGTCCCTTCTGTACTTTAATTATCATGGTACATAATAATTTTGAGTATTTAATCACCCAAGTGTTGTGTGGCTTGTCATTTAAGCACATTGTTGTTATGCAGGAAGAGGGACAACATGCACTAAATTGCCCCATTTATGGCAAAAGCATCCAGTGAAAATGCATAGAGCTGGTGTCATGGTGTCTAATTTCTTGAATAACACTAATAATAACTATAAGACTGGGAAGAATATTGGCAAGTACTTGTACCCCATTGATGTTGCTCCCTGAACACAGGGTTGGATTTTATATCCAGTGCTAGGTGGAGAGTGCAGTGTTTCTGGGCACAAGTGCCCTTGATGCTCTAGGACTATCATTGTAGACACAAATAAATAGGCCATTTTGTGACCTTGCATCGGGTTTTGTGCAGCAGATTTGGATGAGTTGTGAGTCCCCCAATGGGGATCCACTTCCAACTGATGGAAGACGATCATAGCTTGCATTATATATATGGATGTAGTCTTTTTTATAATGTCAAATAACAACAACAATATAACAGTTAACCTTATTTATAGCTTTTCATATGTCATTGTTATGACAAATACAGTTGAGCATGCTTGGAACATTTCTTTTGTAAAGCGGGTAAATAATAATATTTGCCTTGGAATCCTGCCATCATTTATAGCTTGGAACTGCTGAAAACACGTACTCGATATGGTTGCTAAGAGAACACTAAGCTTACTGCCTGGAAATCGCTCCATTTACTGTTTGCTTTTGTGTATTGTACTCCTCCATATAAGAACTGTGAAACGTGCTTAGTGCTTAATTACCTGTATAATGCTTTACGGGAGTGCAATACTGCTTAACTTTCTCCTAGAGGCCTATTTATCTACAGTCTCATTTTCGTGTTTTTAGAGGCTTTTGAAACCACGACTAAACTCACTTTCTCTAAAATCACATGAAATGTATTAAAAGATCTGAATTTAAAAAGTATGAATGAAAAAAAATGCTGAGCTATCCGCAAAAAAAAATAAGACTACTTCTAAGACCTCTAGAAATTCGAGTTTATTATAACCTCTAAAATTCCGAATTAAGTAAAAACAGTTCAATAGGGTTAGTGCAGCTCCAGTGACTTCTATAGGACTTCAAAAACGTTTACCTGGTGAATTACAGTATTACAGTTTTTTTGTGTTTGTGTTTTTTTGTGTTTTCTTTTACACTTAATACATCTTGAATTTTTAGAGCTTTTAAGGAAAATAGGAAAACCATAAATGTTAAGAAAGTCGTGGAAAATTTTAAATTCAATTGCTAGTAAATGGGCCCCCTAGTGTTTTCAACTACAACAGATTTAGTGTAAATGTCCTCAAATAAAGATAAATTTGTATACTCTCGAGCCATCATATGCTGATAATTTTTAAGGGATATTTGTCTCTCAGCACTGAATGAAACTCTGGCAATTGGATAGTACAACACAAGTCTCTCTCTAGGTCCAACGACTACAAAGAAACCAATAAATCCATAATGTCTCGGTGAAAAGAAAAAAGTAAAATGGGTCACACTGGGGGGCAGATTTACTATTGCTCGAATTCGAGGGTGAACTTACCGTCGAATTCAACCAATCGAATTGTGGTCGAATTGAAATCCTTCGAATTCGACTATCGATTTCGAAGGATTTTACTGCAATTTGATCGATCGAATAGAAATAATTCGATCTATCAATAAAATCACTTAAATCAAATGATTTGAACAATTTCAACCATTCAATTAAATTTTTTTATTCGATCAAAAATAATTAAAACCAATTCGGTAGGTTGAAACTGGCAGTCGAATAAAAATTTAAAGGGCAAGTTATTCGACTGTCAAATATTCGAATATTCAAATAGATTTGTATTTGAATTATTTGAATCATTCGATTCAATCAAATTTTCAAAATTCGATGGCCGAAGTGGTCTTCAAAAACATTCTTTTAATTCCATTCCAAATGCATATATATATATATGGGTGTTTTGTCTTGTTAAAAAAATGTTTTGTCTTTATCACAGTATAAATTAAATCCAAATATGAAAGAAGCAAACAACATATAAGGCTTATTTATAAGGTATATTCTAACTATTCTAACCTAATGTCTTCACATGCGTGCATAGTGTAATAAGGAGGTGGCTAGTCTTATGGCTAAACCGCACAAACTACATGTAACCGACTGTTGGATCTGAACACCGCACACTGCATCTTCAGCCGACAGTCGGACACATGTAGTTTGTACTTGTGATTTCTTGATCAGTGCCATTATATTCTGTATGTCCATGCATGTCATCACTTGGTAACGAATCGGTCCTCAATGCGCCATGGAGTTTAGCGATGTCTCTTCATATACAGTACATCCCTTGTTCCTTAATCCTTGAGTTCTTTTTCTGTTTCTACAAATGGAAGAACTTCCTGTTATATCTGTTTCCCCTCCACAACGACCAGACTCAATCCAAAAAAAGTTTGTTTGCAAACGTCCCGTAATGAGTTATTCTCCAGTAGGTGTTGCTGTAGACCATGAAATACTCTAAATCCCATAGCCATCCATTGATTTACAGTAATATTTTATACTAGTATGGGACCTGTTAAACAGAATGCTTGGGACCTTTAGTTTTCCTAATTACTTAATACCTTGGGGTAAATTCTTTACGAAATAAAAATACCAAGACAAATTAAAATTTCAAATAGGAAAGCCTTTATTAAGAAATAACTCCACTTCCTGTCCTCTTCAGAAAAGGCGACATGGCGATCATCCATCCTGCTGGGCTCGATTTCTCCTCCCTGGCTATTCACTGACAGCACATAGATCTCCTTCTCTTCATAATCCCCTCACTGCACTCTTCTGCCGGGGAATCTGCACAAATAACTTCTTTCAATATGCCCAAGTGCTGGTGGCAGAGACAGGCGATTTCCTTGCCTTGGTGGAGAGTAAGGGCTGCTCGCTGGAGACAGAAGAGGCAGGCTGGCGGATTGCATGCGGCAATGCTCAGTATCCGGTTTATTCTTCATTTCCTACAAGGGAGCGCACACGACTGGCAAGGTGGGTTTAGCTGGAGGGACGTGGGGATTTTGAGCCTAGGGCACTAGGGAAGGGTCCCGATCAGCTGAGGCTTTTCCCTGTCTGTTTTCGCTCCTTCTATGAGATACACGGTTCAGACTGCATTTATCGCCCACTATAAAATAATATGCCATATGGTAGTGCCCGAAAAAAATATTTATGCCTTTTGCAGCTTAACACCCTGAAAAATCGAAAAGGTTCCAGCAGTTTTTGTACTTTGAAGACATTACACAAAAAAATTAAGTAACTGAAGATTGAGGATGTTCTATGCACCAGGTCAGAGCTGGCGAAGTCTGTAGAAAGAGGTAGTGCTCAGTAAAATCCGCATCTTAGTGAAGTTGCGGAGTTACAACCATTCACCAGAGCGAAAATTCTCCTGGAATTAGAGTGCGAAGCAATGCTAGTGTACATCTCCTTCGTAGCGAAGTGACATCTGTGCTCGTTAGTAAATCGGTGAAGTAACGGAATGAAACCACACTGGCAAGTTTTCGCTAGCATTAGTCACTTTACCCTTTAGTGAAACTGTCTCCTTATGTCTATTACAAAATCATGTAAACATTAAATAAACCCAATAGGTCGATTTTGCTTCCAATAAAGATTAATGAAATCTTAGTTTGGATCAAGTACAAGGCACTGTTTTATTATTACAGAGAAAAAGGAAATAATTTTTAAAATTTGAATCATTTGGATAAAATGGAGTCTATGGGAGATACTTTTCAGTAATTCTGAGCTAGACCAGGTGTTTCTGGATAATGGATCTTATACCTGTACTGTGTACAGGCCCGGACTGGCCATTTGTGGGTTAGGGCAAATGCCAGAGGGGCTGCTATAAGGTCCCATAGAAAGTCAGTGTTTAGTGGGCTGGTGGGGGCTGTTTGGTCCTCTATGTGGGCTGATGGGCCTCTTGTGTACCTGAAATGCCAGGGCCTATTTTTATTCTCAGTCCAGTCCTGACTGTGTATTATCCATTAGGTGTCACTGTACACTCTGTCCTGGTTTATCCAATTCCTGTTGGACCAGTTTTTCTTGGAGATGGTCGGCATTGTTTACATGGATTCAGTTGGAGAAGGTGACTCGCTTTGTTTGTTTTTGTGACACCAACTGTCTTCCCAACATTCATTTTGTTTAGCATTGCCATGTTTCCAAAGGCTCCAACTCTCGCACAAACTCTTGATTGTGACAAAGAAAAGCTGACTTAATGGGAAACTGTCATGGGAAAACATGTTTTCAGTTAATAGTGCTACTCCAGCAGACAGGGAGCTGTTATCGTGTGTTTGGGAGCTGCTATCTGGTTACCTTCCCATTATTCTTTTGTAAAGCTAGCCAAAGACGCATAGATCTGATCGTACGAATCCTCGATTCGTACGATTTTCAGATCATGTGTGGAGTGTCCCAACATTTATCTTGCCATGCCAATCAGTGGTTCGTACAGGTTATAAGATTTATGTTCATCCAATATTGTAGGTAGAGCTTTGTGTCTATGGCCAGCTTTAGGCTTCTGGAGGGGGAAGGGGTGATATCACTCCAACTTGCAGTAATGAGTGCCTGAAGTTTATCAGAGCACAAGTCACATGACTGGGGGCAGCTGGGAAACTGATGTCCAGCCCCATGTCAGATTTCAAAATTGAATATATAAAAATCTGTTTGCTCTTTTGAAAAATGGATTTCAGTGGATGATGCGTTTTGATAAAAAACATGTTTTCCCATGACAGTATCCCTTTAATAAAGGCTTGTTTGGATTAGAGGCTTTTTCACCAATATTATTTATTGAATGTTGCCCATTGTAACAAGCCTTCCTGAGAATTTGTTTTTAGATGGCATCAGTGACCCCCATTTGAATACTGGAAAGTATCAGAAGAAGACAACAAATAATTCAAAAACTACTGCAGAGCTCACTTGAAGTGGTTATCGATAAAGATAGGCCAGCTAGCTGAGCAACTGAGGTTTCACTGTGGAAGATGGAAGGGGTCAGCACCTCATGAGACATGGACTCCGTATTTGAGGGCTATTGCTAGAAGCAGCGCCTTTAACACAAGCCTTATCCTGCCCCAAAAACCTGTGATTCATTAGAGACACCTGATCCGAGGAACAGTTTCAATAAGGTGGGCAGGAGAGGCTACACTGACAGAAAATCTTTGCATTGTTTTGTAAGTGAACAGGAGGAATTGTACTCATGGACAGATTTTTTATTAAAGGGGTTGTTCCAATAAAATGAACAGAATAGCTGTTTTTAATGCAGACAATTAAAAGTTAAATTTGGTAGTGCTAAATTGCTTTTTCAATAAGTATTAAGAAATCATTGAGTGATAAGGTGTCAGCATGGGTTTTTCTTTTCACTTTTGAGTTTTTGTTGTAAATAATATTCAAAAACTATATAAAAAAGAAATAATGAAGTCCAAATAAAAACTTGCTTAGAAGCAGCCATTCTTTAACATACCACCCCTTTAAGGATGTCTGAGACTTCCAAAAAAACAAAGAAAAAAACAATAGGAACAAGATCTCTGGCTCTAGAAGATTTGAACCATGGCTGGTTTCACTGGAAGCACTGGTGGATTTACTCAGTTCTTAGACCAACTTCATAGGAAGATCAAGTCCAGTCTAGGCAGAGACACTCATATCATTGTAAGATCAAAAAGGTCTGAAGGAATTTAGTGATCTGCATGGAGATACAGCAGCTGGTGGTGTATATTGATTAATGCTAGACTAGCAGTCAGCACCCAAGTATGTTAAGGGCAGGTCATTTTAAAATTGTGTCCTGATACTTTTGGACTTTTGCATTCGTTTTCTTTTGCGTTTTTTTACAATTAATAAAGCTCACATTTTTAGATTTTTAGAGAAATGTAAAAAAAACACGATTTTTAGAGAAAAATAAGATTCGTGAAAAAAAAGGAATCTGAATATTAGTCAATTGGCCCCAAGTGTTCAGTAACAAGTTTTCCTTTGCCTGTAACAGTGTTGTGCACACAAGGGTTAATTCATCCATTGCCAGCCAGTTCTTACTGTGTTATATTTGTATTTACAATCACCGCCAGGTGGCACTGTTATTCTATATGAAAAATAACATTGCGTTACATGTAGTTTGTAACACATATGAAATAAAATATCTTAGCTAATTCTGGAGAAACTGTTCAGTTCAGACCCCAACTTCCCTTCTTTTGCACAACAAAAATGGTTATCTAGGTTCTTACCAATCACACAAAGTGACTTCCTATTGTATTTTAGTTCTCATCTGCTAATATTTCATTGTACTGGTATAGTAAATTGAGTGGCACTGTTCTCTTACTATGAGTTTTACCCCAATAATTTGCTCTGGCTGAGACCTTTACAACAATGTGAAGGCAGGGTGTTGTACAACTGTAAATAGAAGCTTTGCATAATAATTTGCGTGAAAGTGGTTCTTGCAACTTAAAGGGCACCTATTGGTTAAAAATGCTATCCACAACCAAAGGTGTGGGCTGGAGCC
>CM044439.1:128385213-128401454 GCA_024363595.1 Xenopus borealis
TGTGAGCACCACCTAGAGAACCTCAATTAGATCTCCTCAGTGGCAAATGCACTGCTCTTTCTAGCTATCCTACCTAACTCGCACAACCTAGAAGCATATTATAGCAGGAACTACTATCCACTGTCTACACCTCATTCACTGGTCCCTTTACTCGGTTCAATTAGTGGGACTGTTGGGTCTGGCGCAATTGCATCTGAACAGGGGGCTGGCAGCGTTGCATAAGTTATATATGAAGTTACATTAAATATTATGCAAATTATGTAACTTCTGAAAAATCTACCCTAACTTGTCTCAGGATGTAATGTAACTTACATAAAATCTTATGTAAATTATGTATCTAACAATGGCAATTCAAAGAAGAACAGGGGCTAACAATGAGAGGGCAGAGCAGGTGTGTAAGGATTAACTGAAGGCAAAATCCTCTGACCCCCAATTAAAAAATTTAAAAACTCAAGGTTAATTTTACTTCCCCTCAATTAGCACATTGGGCCCTTAAACTTTAGGAACAAGACATTTTCCATGAACATATAGCAGCTGCTTATCAGTTCCACTGGGTGCCCTATAGTTCCTCTTGGGGCCTGAAAGTTTCTGATGACTGCCCTGCTTGAAGCATTTAGCGTCTTATTGGGGCACATTGCGTCAGACTCCCCTGCAGATTCATCCTCGGCACCAGATTGACGCTCTTACACCTTGGCCTATGGAAACACATCCTTCCCCAGGGCATAGATAGCAGGAACTTCCAGAGCCAGTACTGGAATTACCCCCCATATCTGTTTTAAATTAAGGGGCAGAAACGTATAACCATTTTACAATATGTCTAGTACCAGGCACCTTCTGGATGAGCTAGTGGCTGAAAATCTCATATAGAGTCCTGCAGAAGTGACATCTGTTATAGTCTGCAGGGCATTTGGTGTTAGGTTACAGTAACACAAGATGTATATAAGCTGAAAAAAATGTGCAGTTGGCAGAGAGATTGCAATGATTTATTTGAGGACGAAAAGGCACGGAATCAATTTACAGAATCTTGTATTGCTTTCTGTATTACATGTTGCTACTCTGGACATTGCAAGCCATTAACAACAATTACTATATGTCATCTCACTTTTATAGCAGCACATAAATAACACTACTGTTAATTCAGATCAACAAATAAAAATGAGTTTATGAACTTTTTATGTGTCTACATTGACTAACAATATGGATATAGTGATCCCTATGTCCAGTGTATTACCACTTGTTATTTTTAAGTTTCTAAGTTTTTTCGGCTGAAAATTGCAATCACAATAAAGTTGCCACATTTGTAAAGAACATTATGGAAAATCATTATACTTTACATAAATTATTTATATACAACCCAAACTCAAGCGTGTCAACAAAACAAAAATTCAACTTAATGTTGTTAGACATGGATATTAGCTATAATATGAGAGTTCTGTCAGGCTCTGTTATCCATCATTACCCCTTGAGGTTGTAACCCCTTGAGCAGGAGTGACATCTAGTATATTGGCAACCTCATATTTCAGGCCATGATAAATCAGTCCTTAAATTTTGTAAACTTTTTGACAGTGTGCATGAAGATTTTATTAAAAGGGACAACATTGTTCAGTTATTAATGAATGAAATTACTTGAACTGTTAAATGGTTAGTTTAAAGAAATTATATATTTGCAATGTTATTATTATAGTATCATTATCTTATGAGTAAGGCAATTTCTTTCAATAGTTTTTATTGTTATTATCTCGACAAGGGAATAAGGCAATTTTATCCTGACAAACAGACTAGTGGAGCACATAAGGTAGGGTTTTGTCACAAACCTTGTCTGGAGCACTGGCAGGCTTGTCTATTCCCTGCGGTGCCAAAGCCAAAATGACGGTGTCCAGTGCTACCATGTGGTGCTACCATTTGGCCTGATGCCAAATTCAAAATAAAAGGACACCAGGATGCCGGTTCCATGCCCGATTATAGGTTCTGTTTTCTAGCGTTCCTGATTGCTATTGGATTGATTACTGGACTTTGACCCTTGCCTGAACTTGACTTTGATATTTTCTGCTTGCCTTTTGATCTTTGCTTGGACATTGACTTTGATTCATTCTTGAACCCTTGCCTGTACTTTTAACTTGGACTTTAACCCCAAAGCTTCCTCCTTGTCCTGACAAAGATGAGGCCTTCAATTAAGTCTTAAGCTGGCCATAGACATAACAATTACGATCTTTCTCGGAAAAGATCTTTCCAAGAAAGATTGTTCATTTCAACACATGCGTGTAGAGCTGAATCGTCAAATATGCAGGTAGAAACAATAGAATTCTACCTGTATCTGATGATTCAGCATTAACAATGGCCAATGTTAATGGTGCCTTCAAAGGCATCCTATCAAAACATTCTGCCCAGCCCGATCAACCAGCTGACCGATATCTAAATCTTCTGATGATATCGGTGGACTCATTTCCCACTATACACACACCGAATATCGTACAAAAATTCATTTCGTACGATATTATCTGTGTATCTCTTGTCACCTTTAAGCTGGCCATAGACGCAAAGATTTACCTTCAATATTGGATGAATGATCCTAAGTTCTCATCTCCCGACCTGCCACTAACCATTCAGATCAAATAAAGCAGTAAAAGGACAGATAATCCGATGTTCTGCCTCTACAGCAATCATATGAAAGCTTATGTCCGACAAAAGCTGGTGACAGTCTCCCACTGAAAATTGTCATATCAGCAATACATGCAGAGATATTAGCTGCAGCCGACAGAAATGTTTTAACCTGTCCAATCAACTGAACGACCGATCGGCATGGCAAGGCAAATGTTGGGACACTCCCACACGATCCGAAAATCCTATGAATCGACGATTTGTACGATCAGATCTTTGCATCTATGGCCAGCTTTATATGTGGCTGTTAATTATACATAGAAATTTGACCTATCTTTCTAAATATATATAACTAATAATATAACTTTTTTGCCATTATGGGCTTATTTCTTATATGCTGTATACCTACCATATTTTTGTGTATGACAAAGTAATTGACTCACATACAGGGTGTAGTATAAAATTGGCAAGTGTTTGTTTCTAGTAACCTATAGCAACTAATAGGCAAGTATATAAGGGGGTGAACTAAGTAGTATATAATGAGATTACCATTTGTTATTGCATTGATTGCACTGTTCGCTATTGTGTGCATGTGCAAGAAATGCATACATGAAAGAGAGGAAGACAGTAAGTTCATGAGGAGCTCTCATTGGAAGTGAGAGGCTAGAACTAGAGTCCTGGGTCCCTGAGACAGAGCACCAATACTCCAGAGAGTTTCAAAAAGAGAAGACATGCTAATCTGAGTTGTTGGAGTGCTGTTCAGTAAAGCCTATATGCCTATGATTAGTGCCTTGATGGCATGAGCTGTGGGGCCCAAATATGCATGTTTTCATATTATTATTTTAAGAAAGATGCTTGACTGATTTTAGTGATTTTTTTTATTTGTTGATAGTGCCCTATATGATTATCTTTTTGGTTGTGTTGGTTCTGTTGTCACTACATATTTCCAAGAACATGGTTGATTATGCTTATACAACTTTTTGTGATTAGCAAGCAGCTGTTTTGTCTAATGTATTAAAATGTCTGTTAATGGAAGTCTCTTGTGAAGTTACAGCAATAAAGCTGTAAAATGTGCTTTTAAACCACTAGCGCCTAAATTAATGTGAAGCAATAAAGTATATGTTATATGTTTGAGAAGATCTACTTGGAAACCATTGCTCCAGTACTAACAGTCAGGCCTCCGTGAGAGAAAGTCATGTGTGAACAGCAGGTCCCATACCAAAAATAGTGTTACCCATGTAAAATAAATTTGTTTACCTTCCAAAGCAACCTAGGGCAGCACAAACTTTAAATATCTCTGTAGAGATGATGAAACAGAATTCAATTTTGTGAATGCTGGGTGTTTTCCTGGTGTCTCACCATCCCAGTCCAACCCTGCTCCTGGGCAAATGTAGTGGCTTATATTACATATGGGGGTAAGTACTTACAATCAGAGCTCTCTAATCCCCCTATTTCATTATTATTGTAAGTCTCTGCACAACTCAATAAAAAAAAGTGTGCTGATAAACCTCTACACAGTTTCCATACAGGGATGAAAAACTAATATATAGAAAATATATAAAAAGCCCGCCCAGCCTTCTAGGAGTATTGTATCGCATTTTAATAACCTACTATGCAGGATGGGGAATATAATTTATCCTAATGATAATGTAGCATTCCGTTCAGGAGATCTCATAATGATTAATTTTGCAATGAATAAAGCATAGATACAGTATAATACATTTACCGGCTTTGTTCCAAGTAATACAGTTATAACAAAGGTTCTGTAGCAAACATTCTATCCTCAGCGTATGAAAGCAGTTTTTGTTCTCATCCTTTTGTGTGATTAAAACCATTTAATTGCCAATGTAAATGAAGCATGAATGCCCACAGCAGCACTATATTCCTCACTAAGCAGTCGTTTTCAGCTATCATTCCATAAATAGACTAAAATAGGATTCGTGTAATTGGATTTGGCAAATAATCGGATTACAGCGAAGTAGAAAAATATGAGCATGAAATAATTGTCCTTACACTCGGCTTAGTGCAAAAATGCTACAGCTAATCTCTTGGTGAAATACTAGAAAGTAATGTATAGACACGTATAGAATGTAAAGTCAGCTAATTGGGAACCCTAAATTGCTTTGCTCAAAAAATGGTCAGTGGTGATTAACTGTAGTAGAAGCAGTATTGTTGTTGCATAAAAAGATTATCCACAAACAAATGAACAAAGGAAAGGCTAGAGTGTGATATACTGCATAGTCTACTAATCAGAAGTATAATGTGCTACTGTGTTTACTCATGCATGAGGACTTTGGCTATTGTTTTCCCAGAGCAATGTGATCGCTGTCACGAGAATCACATGGATTCAGCAGGAGCAAAGGAATCTCTCCTCCATTCCAAACCAAGGATTAGTCTCATTTTTTTTGCAAGAAAAACTATATCACATATTATGTTGCATGAGATACTGAAAAGGATAAAAATGTATTGCAAGATTTAGGGGCCCATTTATGAAACCTCGAATTGTTCTGGTTGAGATTTTAAAGGGACAAAATTTTTTAAGGAAAAAAACACTGAATTAATAGAGATTATATCCCAAAGCTGCTAAAAATCAGAATCCAAAAATACTCCATTTCAAATCTGGTGAGGTAGAAATCAACGGTAGAAGTCCCTGAAGATGTTTCCTGGCATTGCGATCCATGCTGGTTTTGCTCCAATAATCCGATAAATTTGAGTTGTCACTCTGACAATTTAATAGTTGAGTTTTCAGTCACACAATTCAAATTAATACCAGATCTTGCTGCAATCCAGACTTTATCAAATTATCCAGCACAGATCACGATGGCAAGAAAAAACTTCAGGGACATTTGCCATTGACTTCTACATGACCTTGAGTTGGAGTATTTTCTGATTTGGATTTTTAGCAGCTTTGGGGTATAATACATCTATAAAAATGTGAGTTTTCATTTTTCCACAAAAAATTATAGTTTCCTCCCTAAAAACTTGCTTAGAAAAAAATTGATGTTTAATAAATGGGCCCCTAAAATATTCATAGGTTTCTTATAAAAGCATTTTATATTTCATTATTGTTGGCAATTTATTCATTTCCCAAAGAAAAAAAAAACACAGTTTGCACACAGAACAGTGTTTTGCTCCAAGGTGTTTTTGGCCAATCAAAATACAGGAACAGGCAATGGAAGCTCAGCAAGCTCAGCAAGCATCTGATTACTTTTGGAACATACAGCATGTGTTAATAGTAATTACTGAAAACATGTTCACGTTCCCTGCTAATTGAAAAGCCGATGATATCAGGAACACATTCGTTTTAAAACAACTTCATATATAGTAGAATTTAATGTTAATTTATATAAAAAAAGTATTTGAAAAAAATGGAGAGTTTTTTAGACGCATTTATCTGCTAAGTTAAGAAATAAATAGATACAGTTTACACAATTGCTTATGTATGTTACAGCATGACCAAGCAATTCAATGCTGCTAATCTATATTTTGGAAGAACTTCCTACAGCTGTTCCAACAAGTCTGTGAAATACTGTTTATGAGTTTGAATGGAGCCAGCCATATATCACAGCTTCAGAAAAAGGACTTCCCAGGCAGATAACTGATCTTACATCTCTTCAGACTGTTTGCCCAGCGAGGTTGCTTCTGTTTACCAGTGCTTGTATTTACTACTGCTTTACAGACACAGATGGAAAGAGCTTTCTGAAGCAGTCACCACTTCAAGGCTAACCATAGCCAACAGTTGACATAACAGCTGCCATAAATCTGGCATTCGTTACACATGAACATGTATAGGAAAATGAAATTAGCTATTGTGACAGCTAGGGGCAGATTTACTAAGGGTTGAATTGTCAAGGGCTTTGAGCCCTCGAATTCGACTGGCGAATATTTGTCGAATAAATATTTGCCAAAATTGAATAAAATATTCACCAGTTTTGAGTGCATTTTCGACTATTCAACAGAATCGTATGATCGAACGATTCTATGAAAAGTTGCAGAAACAACGTTTGAATCGCTAAATCGCTAAAGTCGTACGAATCGAACGTTCGAAGCGTTCAATCGTACAATTGAAATTCGGCAAAAGACTAAGAAAAAAAAACCTATGGGGGATTCCCATAGGCTTCTATTGCAATTCGGTAGGTTCAATTTGACGAAGTAGGCAGTCGAATAAAAATTTAAAAGGCAAGTTCTTCGACTGGCGAATAGTCGAACGATCAAATATATATTTATTTGATCTATTAGATGCGACCGAATATTCTATATTTGATAGTCGAAAATACTTCAATTGGATATTCGAATTGTCGCACAATCGAATAGAGACTATTCGAGTGAATATTCAAATCCTTCACCCGAATTTATTAAATCTGCCCCCTAGTGTGAGGACAATGAAATTGACTGTTTTAGGAACTGTCTAAATAAAAAATATACATGCATACATACATACTAGGTATGTTGGCAGTTTATTTTGACCAATATGGGTCGGTAAATATATAATATTTAAAGAGCAGAGAATCTTTAAGGGAGTTAAAGAAGATTGTTTTTAGACACAGCCAGTCGGAGAGGAAAGTGGAGTTCAGAAACAGTTCAACCTCTGATCCAATGTAAATTCTAATGCTACATAATTTGAATTCAAATTCTAATTGGAACTCAAATTCTAACATATACTTACACCCAAATACATACTTGCATGTCAGGTCCAATGACTGTACTTAAAACTTTTCACCCGCAAACCAGGGTATCCTTTGTTAGGTTTATATCCTTAACTGTAAGGGGTTATTTATCAAGCTCCTAATATCCAAACCTTGAATAATTTGTAGTTTTTTGAGCAAAATAAATACAAATTAAATATAGATTTATCAAAGGGTGATGGTCTAAAAACTCTAAATCCAAAACCCCGGCATCTAAAAGCTCTCGAGGTCCTGTATAAGTCATTGGGGACAGTCCCAGTATCTGCGCTGATGTCTGTACCGCTATCTGATGATTTTGGGGATTCGGAGCAAAACATTCTGAAGACTCAGTAAAAAGGAGTTTTGCCCGACCCTTTTTTTCGAGCTTTTTTTCTTTATAAATAAGGTCCATTTGGGAATTCGGAGTTGCTTGGAGTTGGATATTAGAAATACTGAGATAAATTCAACCTTGATTAGCCCCCTAAGTATGTATACATAAAAAAAAAACTGTTTATTGCAGGCCTTATGTATCTTTTTCAGTACTGGATTAATAGGCAAATTCAAATGAGCCCATTGAAATGACCAAATCTGGAGCTCTTGCCTTGAGAGCACAACAATTCTGTCCAGTGATATCTGTGAAACACAGTGTTGGGGCAACAGACATTTGTTTGCAGCATGATTTTAAAACTTTCCTATTAATCCAGCACCAGGCTAATTTATCTCCCAAAGCGGCATGATTGACTTTTGCGTTCTATGCTGCATTCTGCTGCTTATTTTCTATTAAATGTACTCTATGTACAGTATGTGCATATGAATGAGCCTGTATGTGACAAAGGGCAGTGGAAGCTTTAGGGTTGCAAAAGACAGGACACCTTTTAGTTGTTAAAGTGGAATAGTGCTCCCTTAGGTCATTTTATCCAGAAATATTAATAATCATCAAAACTTGTTTTCCTTGTCATTTACTCCTATTTATATATTCTAGCCAGCAACAGTTTCTGGCCATTTGTCCATTAGTGATTTTCCACTATTCATTGTCGTTAGTCACAACAGACATATGCTGTATGAAACAATTTCATACGATTGTAAAAACCTATTTTTACAAAGACAAACATACTATAGATAATACATAAGTCAACTTGCTTTCATGCTGCTCTACTAATTCCATGTGGAGCTTGATTTTGCATACATTTGCACACCAGATGGCAAAACAATCATATCATGCTGCCAGGTTAGTATATAAAGTAAATGTACCTGGGGCAGGAGCTGAAAACATGGCACCAACAGCAGCACTTATACTGACCCAGGGTTTATGTCCCTTTTAAAGAATACATTTTTATATTTTTCTAACCCATATTTTTTTGTTGAATTCTAGTTCAGATTCATTTGCAGGTGCTTTTTATAGCCCCGCTTTTGCCTTGTGGAGGTTGGAACACAGCTGTGGGATTTGTGACAGTTCATTGCCACTGAGTAGAACTGAATATAATAATTATAATTACAAAGATACAAATCACAGAGTTTCAGCAACAGATGGATCAGCTTAGCAAGATGTTTGGTTTATGTTATGATACATTAGGTCAAACTGTAGAAGGTAGTTAGTATTAAACACTAAGCATTTCATTTACTTTCTCCTTTTACTGGTACAGAGATTGCATCATAATACAGATATTGGACCCAGTATCTGGAAACCCGTTACCCAGAAATCTTGGAATTTTGGAAAAGCCATCTCTCTATAGACTCAATTTTATCCAAATAATCCAAATTATATTAAATTATAATAAAACAGTAGCTTTTACTTGATCCGAACTACAGTATTGGGTTTATTTAACATTTACATCAGGGCTGCTCAACCTTTTTTTACCTGTGAGCCACATTCAAATGTAAAAACAATTGAGGAGCAACACAAGTATAAAACAATCCATTGGAGTGCCAAATAAGGGATGTAGTTGGTTATTTGATAGCCCCTGTGTGGACTGGCAGCCTATGAAAGACTCTACTTGGCCCTATACTTAGTTTTTATGCAATTAAAATTTGCTTCCAAGCCTGGAATTCAAAAATAAGCTCCTACTTTAAGGACCCAGTGAGCAACATCCAAGGGGTGGGAGAGCAACATGTTGCTCACAAGATACTGATTGAGGGTCACTGGTTTACATGTTTTTCTAGTAGACTTAATATTTGAAGATTCGAACTACGGAAAGATTCACTATCCAGAAAACCCTAGGTCCCATGCGTCCTGGATTACAGGTCCCATACCTGCATGCATTAATAATATATTTTTTAAGGCATTGCTGAGCAAAACATCTAACCTAAAATGATTTGCAAAGGCAAAAGCCAGCTATCTGAACTGCCACTAAATAAGAATATCCTGGATGTGTGTAAGGTACTGGAAAAAAGAATACAAAGGTACAGTCATCTGACACCACCATGATTTCCCAAATTTATTGAACTTACTGTAATAAGAGGAACTGGTAGTAAAGTGGAGCTGAATGGTGGAATACCATGGGATTTCATTTATCTAAAGAGAAACACTGGACTAAACAGTACAGCATATACATTTTCACACACACAGACTTCTCATTGCCCGGGCCAGTGTATCCTTCAAGGAATAAGGCAGGCTGTCATGTTGGATTTGTTTATACTGGAGAAGGGAGCAATGATCACTGTATACATATGTGCAAGAAGCATGTGGTATGTTCTCATCCATTTCAATAATACATTTGCCTGCAAGACATAAGAGCAATCTCAATTTGAAGAACTGTTATGGAGGCAGTTCCTGTACTTGTTGTCCCCATTGCCCCAAGTACTCGTTGTGCTCTAGGCTCCTGGAAAGATTCTGATAGAATTGGCAACCAAGATAAGTAGAGGGTCTGTGTTAAATACATTACCACACAGCACTGCAACTTTGATTAAACAGAGGAATCATCTTCCTATAGATTATCAGGCTGAAAAAAATCCCACTTGCATGCATATCTACCTGTACCAATTGCTCTGCCATTTTGGGTACATCCTTCAAGAATGGGTGTTATAGACTCTAATGGAGCAGCATTAGCACCAATTGTCAGACAAGAAGATGCAAATGCACATATGCTGCCCATTACAGCCTGTGCTACATATGAAACTAATCACACGCAGGTGAGGGATTTTATCTCAACAACAACGAAAAAATGCTGACTTTTTGTGACATTCCTTCCACTTCATCAGCATTAGTGGAATTTAATAGCTCTACATCAAGGCCACATTTAATTGTTTACATTCAGCACCCACAGAACAGACATAAGTATTTAAGATACTGTATGGAGGAAGGCAGGAACGTCCATTGAATTCCATACATTAGCTCATATGTCTGTAGGTAAGCTGATTAGTAATAATTACTGCAGCATGGTAGTTTCACTGGTTTTTCTTATAAGTGGGCTGCAGAATGGTACAGATGAAGCCACTTTGGATTGTGCGTTTGACACCGAATAACTTAACTCAGACAACCCATTTAACTCACTTATCACAGAATATTGTGTCACAGCATCCCATCCAATTAAATAGTTCACCATTGAAAACAATGGTGCTTTGGCAAGCTAATGAAAAGGTTAAATGCATTAAATGAGTTAAGATAACTTTAGATAACACAGTTTCTTCAATTAACCCTGAGTCACGATGCATTTAACACACAGATCCAAGTGGCTGCATCTGTATTTGCCCAGTAGCAAGCTATGCCAATTACTAATGTATCAAACATTGATTTATTTGGGTTAAATATCACACCTTACAGATCATTTCTCTCATTTTATTTTCATCCAGCATGAGATGCAAAGTGCAGCCACACCCTGGATGGAAGTGCCCTTTAAATAAGCTTTTGCATCCCTTAGTTCTTTGGCACTTTCATCCAAGCTAGAAAGTTTCCTGTATCCATAATATACACTTAATTGCAGATGTGGCATCTTCCAGATGATTCACAAAAGAGAACTCTGTTATAAATGTGCAGAGAAACAGGAATCACGTCTGAACTGACAGACATTTCTCAGCCACAAAATTACCAAGCACACACTGGCAAGTGAAGTGGGGTGAACCCCTTGATGTTTATTATGTCAAGTAATGTAACATTTCAGAGGCGGGCAGAGAAAGTGAGGCAGACAGAACTAGTGAGCAAGAGTAGCTTGTGCTCCAACTAGGATGGATAGCAAGTGGGCAGCTCATCCCTCAGGCAAGACTAGCCGGTAGTGTAGGGATCACAGACTAATAGGGATTTAGGTTATGTGATTCCCCTAATCTAACATATGGGGATCCAAGTCATTGTGCAGATATGCTAAGGATGCATCTCTCTGTCAAGCTATTGCAAGAACCTCTGGCACCCTCTATCTTCAGTTCTGGTATAGTAGCAAAAGAGGTGTAGTTGCACAACACCCTCACCTTCTTCTTCCACACAGTGAAGGCTCACTCTGTGTAAGAGAGTCCAATGTAATCTCATGGATAACTAGTACTAGTCTGGGAAGGCATTTATTGAACTGAAAAAGAGGTTACATTTGTTATCTGCCTCAGTGTTATAAATAGTGTGGTTATAAAGTTAAATGATGTGCAAACATACCTTTAACAACGAGTACTGCATGCATACTTAATCTGTAAACTATAGATCTCTTAAATTGTCCAGGGCATTTGCTTTTGACTGCCTGAAACCTGTTAGGGAGGGTGTATCTATAGGAAAAAAATTGTTCAATATATATATATTATCTATATGATTTGCAAAACAATTTACTGTTGTATAAAATGTCAATAAAGCCTTTTGCTGACTTTACATTTTTAACCCGGAATGACCATAATAAAGAAGAATAATAGTATAGTGTGGTGGTGCAAAGTATAACAGAGAAATTGTATACATGGATAAAGCTATGAGATATGGGAGAAAAAGAAATAGTTTGTTAATCTCCTCAAGCGGGTCTAAGCTGCTGTTAGTCATAAGGCAATAAAACATACAAAGTCTTTCTTGTTCCTCAAAGAATGAAGATGGAAAATTGTGTGCCTTCTGCCATATCATATTCAAGTTTTATAAATATTTATATGTTTTAAACACACCTTTCTACACCCAGTGATTTATGGATAATAGCTATTAAACAACCTAAAATATGATCAAAAGCTTGGCTTGCCATTGGGTTAGGTGTGTTGCACCATCATGGAATGCCTGTGTGCCACAAACAATAAAACATTATGATGTCTTCATTATCCCATATAATAAAGCACTTTCTTCAATGCACTTTCTCTCCGAAACAGCATTTTGCAAATTAAGTAATGCAGAACAATGGCTTCTCTAGGGATAGGGTCAAATTCTATCAGGTATGAAGTCTCGATATCTGTAATCTATGCCACACAGTTGAAGTTTTCTCTTATTGGCCCAGGGATATAATAACAAGTTCCAATTTATGTTTAATAAAATAGGTGGGAGCTCTTTCTTTTTGGCCTCCTCCTGCTGTACAGGGTAAATGTTGTTGTAAAGTCTGGATCACAAGGCCCTCGTAAAGAAGAGGACCCTAAATGACTTGAGCCCTTAGGCTAATGCCACATTGAGGCCTGCTGTAATACAAAGTCTAAGAATCAGCCCCTACACTGGCATTAGAATACTGTCCTGCCTCTTCCCAGAAAACAATTGTGGTACAGGTACATGCAGAGTATTTTGGCACAAGAATGCAAACTTGCATTCAAAATCCTCCGCATGTGCTTGAACTAGGGCCAGCACAATGGTTCCGAGTCCAGGTAGGAGAGGATGCTAAAGCCAGCATAGGGACTGATTCTCGGCCTGTTTATTTCAGCAGAAATGTCCTGAATTCAGTTACTTATATTCAGGTCAAAGTTACATGAGATTAATTTCACACCAGGCCTTTTTTTATATTCTTATTTTGAGAAGAAAACCCCAGGACAGTTAAAGACCAGGGTCTAAGTGAAGGCTTAAAATCAAGTCCATTGTAGTTCCCAGAGAAACCACAGAGTGGCAGCAGAATATGATCATAAATTTTTGTTGATTTCAAGTAAACTTTTCCTTTGAAGACAGAGTTTTCAAACTCAGTATGATTTGTCTTCACTGGTGGAGACTTATTAGTATGGACAATATTTATTCTTTATAAATATGTGAAAATAATAATAATAATGCAATGGTAGAGGGGCAGTGGAGAGAGCATCTCAAGTGAGTGCCTGACAGAAAGGCATGTGGCATTGGTACTGAGTTTAGTTCTAAATACTGTACAATATACATTTCACTTAAAGATTTCCATAGTGATATATCCTGAGATTTTTTAGTGCAATGGTTAGCCCTGCTGCCTTGCTGCACATGGTTCCACCAGTGTATTATTTGCAAATAACTCATGATCCTTCCTCTCTTTTGAATGTTTGTAGCTAACTTGGCCAGATCAGTCACACTTCCCTTGTACTGGAAGTACCCTTGGAGTGCTCCCACAACCACCCTTTTTTTGTATTTCTGAACAAAGGGGAATAGTAATTATGCTGTGTAAAACAAAATTTGCCTGAAAAAACAGTGTAAACAGCTGTATTAAATCATTTGGTGAATTTATCATAGGTGTGTTTTATTTTACGCCATGTGATTGCCAGATCTGCCATTGTTATTTTTCATTGCATCCGGGCAAAGTCACTCTAAGAAAAAATGTGTAAAAAATGCATGCCGTGTTTTACATGGCAAAGCCTGGTGATGTGTGATGAATTATCCGGCTGGTTTTTAAACCACATACTGTAATGATTCTGCCCCTTAATGTCTACACAGGAGCAACAAGAAAGAGATTTTGTTGAGATTCTCTAGAAAAGGTACATTTTTGAAGCATTTGTTTTCCTTCCACCTGCCATGCTGGAAATTAAGTTGAACCACCCTGTGTGCCAGTGACCTAAAGGAAATTTATCTTTCCAAATTAAGACTGTGATATCAACCAGCAACACACACTAATATGGTTGTCGAGAGAGAAATACTTCAATTCCTGTCCTTCAGTGATATCATTGCACATAATGCATTGAACTGGAACATATAAACTTAGGCTGTAATAAATTCCTGGTCCCATAAATACTTTAGAAATGTGAGCACATTCTGGAATATTGCCAAACTGAAAATTCTTTTAAATCTTTGAAGATAAGGAATGACTAAACTGGCAGATTTTGCCCATAACTAAAATAATCCCAAACACCAACAAAGCTCACATCACTGGCGGAGGTGGGTCACAGTGTGTCACACGCATTAAAGTAGACTAAAATTAGCATTGTAAAATGGAAACATCTGCACTTTGTGTAAATATTGTGTTGCCCAATGGCAAGTCACTCCATATGCCAAATATCTTCAAAAAAAAGGGCTAACGGCAATCCAGCTACCGGAATTGTATCTGTAAATGAGTCCAAACTATAGTCTAACATTTAAATCCTTTAGCTGTTGACTACTATGAATCCAATAAACATCATATTGTGCTTTGACAGCAAATTAATTTTACAACTCCATGTTTACAATGTTTTTATCAGCTATAGAGATTATCTCCAGAGTACAAAATGAATGAAAAGGATTGTGATAAACGGGAGCCTAAAGTATTGCATCTAGGAACAAATTCCTGGGGTATATAGGGATATCAGTGAACATACAGGGGTTTACAATTTTTTAAGTGATTACAAATTATGATGTAGCTATAAATTAATAAGTTATGTTTGCCTTAAAGGGCAGCCACTTGACAAAATGGAGAGGGTTAAAGGGTTAAAGTGTATTAAAGGAGATTTACTTATACAAAACAGGTAAGTTGTATTGCCAATAAATATCATATCACATCTATGAGAAGTGGAAGCTTATACATAGGAGTTTAATTCCAGGAAGGGCTTTTCTAATATTTGTGAAAAAATAGTTGAATCTTGGATTTTTCATTTAATTTATTTTATAAACAGCTGCCTGAATATGTGTTACTCTTTATTCCCAGGGCACAGAGTTTTCTCAAAGCTTCAGCAGGGAAGGATCAAACTAGGTGGCAGATTGGATGGAAAGAAAAAAAACACAGCACACATCCAGCAGCCAGTGACAGACATTTTAGAAGTTTATAGCCATAATGGCTCTCATTAATACTTGGCGCTTTAAGCAAAATATAATTCCCCTATTAGCTAATGACCAGAGAGGTATGACATGAGCTTGCAGCTCAATTTTATAACATGTGAAACCATGGAAGAGTATTTGATGGAATGGAAACCAAAAAAAAATTGTTTACATTTTATATACAAGTCAAACTAGAATTCTATTCTATTCACATTCCGTTTACCTTCAACATTATGAGAGAAACAGAATTGCCTTAATAGAATTGCCTTTTGAGTGTGGAAATAATGTTTAGCGGCTAACATTAAATTCCATGAGTCACGGCTGAAAAATTCAATCACACATACATAATATTCTGATTCTGACACTTAAATCCAAAGAAAATTAATATTCATGTATACAAATGAAAATATGACCTAATTCTTTTTGGGAACTATCCTTTTACATTTAGTTTTGTAAAAAAGAAAGCACATGTGTGATTTCTCTGAATTTGCCTTACTAAGTATGTTGAGTTTAGCAAAGGTATGTCTTACTTCTTGTAAAGAAATGTGTGCACCAGATGCAGGTTTGCTCACTTAATTAATAAAACAATGTGTGGAAGATTATGAGCTAGACAAATAAGCCTCTCTCCAGTGAATATATATTAAAATATACATTGCTTCCACCAACCCACAGGATTGCAAGGAGCTCGTAGAAACAAATAGATGTCAGAAAAATCACAATGGAAACTGTCCAAAATTATTATTATTATTATTAATAATAATAACATGTATTTCTATAGCGTCAACATATTTTGTAGAGCTCTTGTGAATGTGATTATACTACTAAATCACATGAATTACATACATAGATCATATGAAGTTAGATACATCACAATAAACATGGAGTTACATACATCACAATAAATACCGGTACAGAAGTTGAGGAAGGCTCTGTGCAGA
>CM044439.1:128436042-128451243 GCA_024363595.1 Xenopus borealis
TATGCAATATCTTTTTATAGAGACCTACATTGTCTGGGGGGTATAGTTTTCCTTTAAGTGCAGCAGAGGAGAATAATATAAGCAGCGATGGTAGCATGCAGAAAAATCACAGAAGGTGACAGGCAGGAGCTGCAGTAGCTTGAAGTGTCACCACGGTTACCGCAGTTACGATTGGCGTGCTTCAAGAGGGCAGGGTAAGCACTTGTTCTCGGGTAAAAGAAGGAGCACTTCTGAAGACTTGAAATGCTCATGTGCCGCTTATAACTTTTCCCGAACTGCTTCTGACCAAGAATGTTGTTCTTGTTGAGATCAATAGGAATTATTGGACTTTTTCTAAATGTAGATAGCGGTTTTATAAACACTGATGAACTGACAATGAGCTGATTATAGAAGGGGTTGCCGATGACTGATGGCATCACTATAGGTAGGCCTTTTAACAGAAGTTAACTTGTGAATACCCTTTCATTGTCCTTTAAGTTATATGAGAACTGATTTTCTTTTCGCACAAGTTTACTTGCCAAGTACTAAGGTTTACTTTTAATGTATACATTACATTCCCAAATCCCAAAATCTGAATTATTTCCCAGACAGACGTATCACAATGAAACACTAAAGCAGAACCGTTAAATTTGTGAAAGCTAATTTTAGGAAAGCATTTCCAAATTACACAATGCATAATTAACATGATGAATTATGTAAGTAGACACTGCACTATAATTCTCTCTTCCAAATGAAGTCAATGATAAATTGGTGTGGTTCCTAGTTGTTGCATCTGAGGACTCTCATCTGTTGAGGAGGAACACCAAGTAACCCTTAAATTAGGAAACTTGAAACAAAACCTGGAAAACACAAGAAAATGCATGGGTTCTCATGATTTGTAGTTTAAGCAAAAGCAGATGGGCAGATTCCAAGTATCACATTAGAAAGCTATAAGAACATCCAAACTGCAGTCTCATATGACTAGATTTGTTTTTGTTCTGCAGCGGTTTACTGGGAAATAGACCAATGGCTTATTCAGTCCTTCTCCTGGTCTCCTTTCTTTCAGCCATGACATTTCTTTGGTGCTCAGACTGCAGCTGCTAGGACTCAGGTACAAAATAAATCATATAACCACAAGGTTACCAAATACTGAAAAAGAATACAAGGGGGAAAAGATTAAGTAGCAGAAATGCTTACCTGGTAAAATGGCCAATGTTATAAACCAGGAATTCAGAAAGCCCATCTCAGAACACTCACAGCAGAAGACGTATAATCCTAATAAGCTCATGGAATGCTTTCTGTTACATAAATGGTAGTAGCTCATCAAGAAATGTCAACATGTGTTGGTCGTTATAATGCCCTTAAATGTCTACTTAATACAGATTTATATTTACTTGAGGATTTGTAAAATCACATGAGAATAAGGTACAAATGGAGTTAACTTTGTGTTAATAACACAGCTCACAAGGCACTTATACTTCCCCAACCTCCCAGCACAGCATGGCACAACTATTCAAATGAAGTGACACAGTGAGTCATATGAGCAATTAAGAAAAAAAAAATCTCACATCGTAATTCTGATTAGCTGTGAAAATGTGTGTATTTCACTGGTATTTAGCTGTAATTTCCTTTATATTCAGCACTTGTTTCATTTTACAACCAATTTCACAGCTTCTCATAGCCAGACAACAGCTATATTAAGAAAACTGCAGTAGTATGGGGGTTTAGAAATAAAATTTAATACATAAACGTGTAAATGTAAATTGTATTCTCATCTCAACACATCATTTCTCCTAATTAAGGCTTGATTCAGTATATTATTCTACATTGTCAACTTATAATTGAGTCAACTAGTAGACAATTGCCCAGTCTCTGCAGATAAACCGTGGGTCCAAGACAGGGACTATAGGGCATATTAGGAAGATGGATGGATTGATTAAAGATCTTTATGGATTGATTGATTGATTGATTGATTGATTGATTGATTGATTGATTGGATTGATTAAAGATATTTAGTTAATTTGATCAACTGTATTTATGAGAAGTTGTTTGGTAAATATCCACTTTAAGTTACTTTAATAAATGGTATGTGGAAAGGATAGTTTTGAAGCGACCAATTTTGCATCTAAGATGCCTCAAAATATCTGGATATTCTTCCTTTATCATGATAAGTAGGTGGAAACAATCAAGCAGAACTCATGTCAAGTGATTTGACAGATATTGCACATTTGATGGGTCACTGTATAACTGTATAACATTATACAGCAGCCAGCTGATTTGTCTGATGAGCTGGAACCTACTGAAAACAGTGGGGCCCCAGCTGTAAGCCTGGTGCATAAACTGGTTCAGGCTATTTTCTTATCTTCTTATTTTTTCTGTTATTACTATGAAAGTGCCACACCATTCCCAGCAATAAACCCAATTGTAGCAGGGTTATCCAATTTAAACACCATTAATCGTGAATGAGCAGAACTTTCAAAACTTTGTTGTCCTTACAGCGGACCAGAGCTTACACACAGACAGTCAATCAGCAACCAATTTCTTAACAGGGTTATTGAACAGTATTACCTTCTTGACACATTGAGGCCACTTCCATCCTACCATCCTCATTGGGAGCTCACTATCTCCACCTGCCCTCAACAAAATGGCACTCCCCTTGTTATTCCAGACATGAATTTCCACAATTGCTATGGCCTGTGGTCCCTTTCCACAGCTTTTCCTCACTATCACTGTATCCCTGACTGGTGGAGTATCCACCGGAAGGCTACTCCCACTAATCTCCTGGTCGAGGCTCTGAACCAGGCCTGGGCTTGTGACAAGTCTCCAAAGGCCTAGGGCGGCATGCCACCCAGCCACTTGCTGAGGAGAACTTGGGATGTGCATCTCCTCTGTACTCCAGTGCATGCACTCATGGGGGTGTGTACAGGCAGCAGGGTGCTAGGACCATGGGCTACTTCACTCAAAATGTATTAAATATGCCCCAATGAATTTAGCATCAAATTATTCAACTGCATCTTAAATCTGGCATACACTGTTTCTACACTCTTCTTAAGTGTTGAATGTATTTCTACTATTTTATATATAAATATATAATATATATATATATATATAAGAAATACAGTACTAAAGAGTCAGAACCACTTTAAAGGAACAGTTCAGTGTAAAAATAAAACTGGATAAATAGATAGGCTGTACAAAATAAAAAATGTTTCTAATAAAGTTGGTTAGCCAAAAATGTAATGTATAAAGTCTGGAGTGACTGGATGTCTGATATAATAGCCAGAATCCAACTTCCTGCTTTTCAGCTCTTTAACTTTGAGTTAGTCAGTGACTTGAAGGGGGGCCACATGGGACATAACTGTTCATTGAGTTTGAAATTGATCCTCAGCATTCAGCTCAGATTCAAAAGCAACAGTTATGACCCATGTGGCCCTCCCTCAAGTCACTGATTGGTTACTGCCTGGTCACCAGGGTAACCAGTCAGTGGAAAACAAGAGAGATGAATAGCAGGAAGTGTTCTGTCATGTTAGACATCCAGTCACTCCAGACTTTATACATTACATTTTTGGATAACTAACTATATTAGAAATATTTTTATTTTGCACAGCCTATCTATTTACCCAGCTTTTATTTTTATACTGAACAATTCCTTTAAAGCATTATGCAGTCTTTGTTTATATTACTGTTGTTTGATCTACAAGGGTTTTAAGAAAGATGAGATTTAACATATCAGTATCAAAGCACTTTTTATGAAAGTAATCCTTTTCTAAATGTGACCTTTTGTACAGTATTTCAGCACATATGTCACTAACTGAATGCACTAAACTGTCACCTGAAGTCATTTATATAAGACTGGTAATGAGATTTTCTGGCATTTGTTCTTACACTGCAATCAGTCAAACAACTCAAAATTTTGCCTGAAACAAATGCATTTTTGAAATGGTTTTGCTTTGGAAAAGACCAGGTCGACACAAGATGAAAATGGAATTATGTTATAAAGAGATAATGGGACTCTATTATAGCAATCCTTTATGGTTTTGAAAAATATTTAATTCACTGTAATAAATGTTTAGCAGAGCTGTAAAATATAGTCTTTCATGCTACAGTTTTTCAAACATAATCAACAATGTGATTTGCATATAAATTTGTTTCATATTTTTTCAAATTAGCCGGTGTCCAAAACTATAAAATACTACTCATCTTTAAACTGGATGAAGGAATGCACAAGCTCTAAAAGACTGTTGTTTCATGGAGGATTTTTTTAGGGGCCTTTCAAGCTCCTATAGTGTTTTTTGAAAGGCCTTTCATCAAAACTTTCTTCTCAAAATTACCTCCAAGAGTCAAATAAACAGAACAATATTTAAATAAAGGGACCATATACCATTATTTTCATTTTCTTTTAAAAAAATATACAATATTATGCTGTTTTATTATGTGATTTAAAAATATGAATGTGTTACCAGTGGTAAGACAAGATATGTGTCAGTTATTTCCAGTTTGTGATGTCTGGTTGATGGGGGGAAACCAGGGCTTCTTTTATGGTAACACATGTTTTACTTAGAAGCCATGACCTGTGAACAGATGTCTTCTATAGTTCATTGCATCTTTTCATCAAGTTAAATGCTTGAGTCCACAGGAACAGGTTAATACCACATGGTATAGCTTTCAATTTTATTAGCTTTGCAAATTAATTTAGACTACTACAACCTTTATCTATCGCAGCAATTGCCTCATCTGTCCATGTATTAGTTATTAAGGTAGATGGAAATGCAATTTTATATCATTTTGCTATAGTTGATCAAAAAAAAACTTGAAGTTATAGAAAGCTATTGCTAATTTTTGCATTAGGGTTTGGTGTGGTAGGAATTTGGGCAGATTTATCAAGGGTCGAAGTGAAAATTTGAATGAAAAAAATTATAATATCGAAGTCATTTTTGGGTACATTGACTAGACGAATAGGCCAAAATTTTATTGGAATTGAAATATTCTATTCGAATTGAAAAATTTGTTTTGAATTGAAAAATTAATTTCGAATTGAAAAATTTGACCATTTAAAAATCGAAGTACTGTCTCTTTATGAAATTCAAATTCTACCCTTCACCACCTTAAACCTGCCAAATTGCTGTTTTAGCCTATGAGGTACCTCCTATAACTTTATGGAGTGTTTTTGAAATTTTTGAGAATTCAAATTTTTTTAAGGAAATCATTCAAATCAAACAATTAAATTGAAAAAATTTTAATCGCTTGAAAACAGACCTATTCAATCAAAAATCTCGATGGTCACATTTCTAAATATTTTCAATTCGAAATTCAACCCATGAAAAATCTACCCATTAAGTCTAATCTTAATGAGGAAAACATTTTGTCTGTGGTATATATTTATATAGGAGCATAACTACAGAGAATGCAGAACTGTGGTTGCTATTTACAGTACAGTATATTCATTATTTATTTTAATATGAACCTTTGTGACAGTTGCAAACTCAATGAATATAAACAGAACCCAAATATTTACAGTCCTTTTCTATGATATAGATTTCTTTTATTTAAAAAAAAAAAACTAATTGGACAATCAGTCTTTGTTGCTAGTCAGGTATAATTTTAACTGGCCACTAGCCTATTTTAAAAGAAAATAATATTGCTAGGTCCATCCACAAAGCAATAACTAGTAAACAACATCCTTCATGTTGACCCAGGTAGGTTTCCAGTACACACCATCTAACACTTGCTCTTACTAACTATGCAGTTTGAAGTACAGTACATAGAATGATATCATGGAGTATCAGTCATTGGATCTAGTTTAATGCAAAATGATATAGAGAACAGCAATCTAATTACGTTATTGGACCTGGTGTGATAAATTCTACAGACAGAAGAGGTTATTTACCATGACCCTCAATGCAAATGTTAGTACTATAGAGTGCAAAATCGTGCCCCTTTTCACTTGCGACTGGGGTCATACTACTCTCTGCACCTCTCACTAGGTCAAAAATCTCACATGAGCTGCAGAATGCAACAGTTAGCATAATAGAACATTGCAAGAATGTATCCCCTTAATGACTCTATGTTAAGCAATTAATATTGTTCATTTTGCATTTACAATGTTCAAAAGTAATCCACTAGCAAATGTTTCCATTCTATTTTCAAAAAACATACTTGAAAGTCAAACATAAAGCCATTGTCAACATTCCAGGAATGAACTTAACACATTTGCCAAATGAAGCTTAAACCATTTATGAAAATGCGATACATACACATTGATTGCAAATGTTGGTCACACTGTTCTGACTTTTAAAACCACACTGGAAATTTAGACCCTGCCAAAGATTCTCTATAAAATAGCTTGGAAGCTCAACATTTCCAAGCAAGCAAACATATCATTAATGCTGACTCCATAATGCCTTGCAGGCTACTTTTGTGAATCATTTGTATTCTCAGAATATGAGTTTTTAAACAATATGTTCTTCTACAGACCTTATTCAAAATGATGGACATTGTTGATCAAGTCCCAGTAAATTCCATTTTGATTAAAGGTTGTAACAAAACTGATATGATACCTTTCTTTCAGTAGAAATTCATTATAAATACAATGCAAAATGTAACCCTGAGGATGTTATGTAATCTATATATTCTCATACACACAATGGTGTCTTTCTTTCCCAACCTCAATGACACTGCATTGGGCTTCTTTTAATATTTCCCATTTTGGATGATCTTTGTGGAATATGGAGTTTATTTGAAACATCTAACAGATCTGCTTTCTATTAAACCTCAATCTTTATTTGACTTCTAAAAACCATTTTCTCCTGGACCATTGGTTTTTGTTTCATATTGTGAGACCATTTGGCTCCTCAAGCACTTAAGTTTTTGACTTTAAGTGGAAGTTGTAGCAGATGTTATGTTTTATTGGGCTCAATTAGAATTATCTGTACATGATCAAAAATGTTTTTCTGACATGTTATCGCAAAGGGCTAGTTTGTGCAATGGTTATTTTTTTTTAAAAAGTGCCAAATGTAAAACTAAATATTTAGATATTTAAGTAAAGCATAAAATAATGAAATATTTTGCTAAAAGTCAATTCAAATTCCAAAGCCTCCAAAATAATGTGGATCTTCTGTGACTGTAAACTAAATAGTGTACTGTACTTTTAAGAAATGCCAAAAACACTTTTTTTTGATTAAGATAAAATATTATTATAAATTGGGTGATGTAAAGTACCACTGGGTGCAGCCACACCTTCGCCCGTGCACAGGCACAGAGGTTTGCAGGTTTCTGTGCATTCTCAGCGCTTGTTGCCTGTGCGCGCGTCTTTGTGTCACGATGGACGCGGACACGCTTTTGACATTCAGCGTCATTACGCTGCGCCCTAACGTTTGGCAAAATTGTCCCTTTAAATAGACGTCTGAGAAAGTAAACAGCGCTTGGTTATTTTCCTAGCTTGTGATCGTCACTTGTGAAACTTCCTTGGTGTTATTCGACTACCTTGATATTCTGATTCTCTGTGTTTGACCTCGGCCTGTCCCGGACTTCATTTGACTTCTGCCTGCCCACCGACCTCAGCCTGTCCCCGACTTCGTTTGACTTCTGCCTGCCCACCGACCTTGGCCTGTCCCTGACTTGGTTTATCTTCAGCCTGCCTGGTGACTTCTGCCTGTCATTTTCTCCACGGACGTTTTCTTCGATTGGCTGTTTCACTTAAGCAGTTTTAACTGCTTGAACTCTTCATGTAATTGGCTCTAACACTCCTGACCGGTGAATGTAAAAAATAAGAAGTTACACACATTACTGAAATGTTACTTCCTTCTAAATCATTGAATGAAGGAAAAATACTGCAATACATGGAGAAAGAACCTGATCACATTTGGTATCCCACAACCCAGAACAGATGCCAAGGTTCTGGTCATGAATCATGCTTCTGCCTATAACAGCCACCTTTTGCTTCAAGAGGAGCCCTCTGCTACTTCATTGCAACTTAGAAGACTGTTGCGGGCTTCCCTGCCGCCTCACAGGTAACCTCACATTAACCCTCCCTTTTAGAGGGGTCACTGGACCCCTAAACCTATCAGAAAATATTGCATGAAACTGTTGTATAAGACAATCAGCCTGAACATATGAGGCAGGGACCCAAGATATCTCTTCAGGACCATAACATTTCCAATTTACCAGATATAATAATTTACCTCTGGAAAAGCAAGAATCTAACCTCTGTATAAAATATTATGGCTGACCTTCAACTGAAATTAGAGGAAGAGGAGAATTCTGTCAAACAGTTCTAGCGGGCTTTAACAAAGAAGCATGAAAAGAGTTCTAAGTCAACAGTGCTGGGATTAATGATTTCAGATACAGAAAATGGACAAATGAATTTGGGGCCTAGATTGGAGGAAGGAACTTTCAAAGGAATGCTCTTCTGGACAATAACCAGACCCTTTCACCGACCTAATACTCGGTTGAAACTTTAGGATCAGAGGCATTGTCTAATGAACTTTCTCTTGTTGACAGAATTTACTCACTCCTGCACCATAAAACAATATTAACCAGTCTGTGTCTTAAACTCAACTATAACAGATACAGTATTTGTGTTTTTTAGCCTCCCTTTTATTAAAAGAACAAAATATTAAACTAAATGTAGAGCTAAAAATTGCTGTATGAAGAGAAAAAGTTCTCTAGCCAGACATGTGGGTATGTAATGTAATGTATGTAATGTTTTAACAATCCCCCTCTGATAATGTGGCAGTTTATACTCAATAAAGACCTATCAGGTTCTAACACATGGTTAGATTCTTTTATTGTTGTATTATATATTAGATTGATCTATAGTAAACATACTGCATTTCTACATTCCTACCACATTCTATATTCACCCCACAGTGGAATCATTAAAGGAAAAGTATACTCCGAAACAATGTACGTCTCTATAAAAATATATTGCATAAAACAGCTCTTATGTTAAACACTGCCTCATGTAAATAACCCACTTCCATCATCATAATATACTGTATGTGCCGTTGGATAACCCTTAATAGAAAACTGCCATTTTAAGAACTAAGGACCACCCCTGGGATCACAGTGCACACAAAAAACCATAAACTTAAAGTCACATGGGCCAATTAATGGACAAAGTTTTGTCTTTTACTTCCTGTTACAGTTAGAGCTGCAGTATTTCTGGTCATGTGATCTCCGAAGGAGCACAAAGACCAACATAAAATGGTTGTTTAAGGTAAAAGATGTTGAAGAGTAATATCTGCTTAACTATATATTCCAGTTTGGAAATATTCTTTAATATGCCAGTTAATATGATATAAAGTATCTGTTGCTTAAGTATTAATTTTGGGGGTAAGGTTTTCCTTTAATGAAATATGGATCCAGATCATATTTTAAACAGTTACATGATAGATTGAATGGTGTTCTTAATGTACCTCATTTAATCTGAAACTATTAGTCATATACAGCACGCTCTACATAAAACAGACCTCACACTAAAGAAGGTGCGGAGAAACAGTAACTTTGCTGTCCCTGATGCAGACCATTTGATTAAATATATATAAATAAAACAAACAAATATAAAAACGTTGTCTAGCTCATACAGACTTATTCCATGGTAACAACAAATCAACCCATTTAAGCCATAAGAGTTATGACTTACATCTTGTGAACATCTGACAGAGTGCTTGGGAAGCAGTCTAAAATACTGCCCTTTCTCCTAATTAAGAAAGTGTTGCAAAATTTTCTCTTTAATGAAAACTATTGTACAGCCTCTTTTTAATCCAAGGCCATATAATAACCTTGGCAATCAAAAAGAGCAAAACATGCAAAAATCATTTTAAGTAAGGCATTTTAAGTAAGGCAGAAACATTCAGTTAAGTTATTCCATGCCCCATTCCATAACAATATTAGCAAAAAGGTAGTTTTCCATTGCATGGCTACTTAATAAGTGAAGTTGAAAAATAAAAATCAAACCGCCCTTTACAAAACTAATATAATTTCAAGAGAATGCAAATGAAATCTACCAACAAGCAATTTTTTAGTTTACTATGAGAGGGGTAATGGACTTGACACCAAGGGGCAGATTTACTAAATTCTCATGAAGGATTCCAAATTCGATCAAATTTTCACAAAGATTCAAATTCGAATTTCGAATATACAAATGAGGCATCTTGGAACATCGCATTTTCAAAATTTGATCGATTTGAATAATTTGAATATTTGAATTTAATTGTATTCGAATATTCGAATATTCGATGGTCGAAGTACTTCCCCTTTAAAAAAAATTCGATAGGCCAGTTCGCCAGATTGAACCTACCGAATTGCTTTAAAACCCTATGGGAAGCTCCCATAGGTGTTTTGAAGTTGTTTGTGATCAAATAGGAAAAATTTGATCGAAGGGTTAAAATCGTTCCAATCGTCCGATTCGAACGTTTTAATCGATCGATCGCATTTTTAATTGAACTATTGAATTTTTCCTTTCGATCATTCGAATATTCAAATAGCCGTAAAATCCTTTGAATTTAAAGGATTTTGCTTCCCTCACTATTCACATGGTTGAATTTCGAATTGTTTTAAATTCGAAATTTGACCAATAGTAAATCTGCCCCCAAGATTTCAATAACCGCATTTATCACTAAAACTGTATCTCACTTCACTAGGGTTTCATATAAAATTTTAATCAGATATTAAGCTGTATCTACCAAGGTTCGCAACCAGTTGTTGCCCATTACCCGTACATCATTTTAAAAACTGCAAAGAAGAAGCACTGGGGGGACGCCAAAAATTAGGAACCCCCCAGTGATTATATCCATTTTTGTCTATTACGGCTTGAATGAAATAGGGCTTAAAGGAGAAAGAAAGTCAAAATGTAGGGACCTCTAAGTGTCAGTAAACACTTCCCTGATACACCAGGCCAGTGCTCCGATCAGCATAAAACTGCCCCAGCAAGGGGTTATTCCAGCAAGCACAACAGTGTGAACCTCTTCCTGCTTCTATTTTTTTTTTTGCACTGGTGCACATATGCAGTAGAGTGAATAGCTGAACTTTACTGCATGTGCATTAGCCCCTGGATTTTAAAGAGGAACAGAATCCCTCTGAAGAATCTCGGGCGAGGATAGTTTTATGCTAACAGGAGTGCCGGCCCAGGGTATACGGTAAGTGATTGCAAACACTTGGGGATGCCTACATTTTTGCATGCCAAGTGATTGTGACTTTCCTTCTTCTTTAGGCTACCCCAGGTACTGTGTAGCAAATGAAGCTAAAGTTCAGCCCAAACCCTCCTGCGGCCCAAGGACGTCATGCGACATGCAGGTAAGCCTGCAGTTCTCATGGGCTTCAGGCAGGTACATCACTAGTTCTCATACTCATAGACCTCAATTCTTGATAGTGTCTTCAAAAACATTCTGTTCATTCTTGTTCATTTTTATTGTCAGGCAGGTCATAAGTCACAGCTGAAATATACTTTTCAACCTCATTCTCATTAGATCCATAGGGCTCAATCTTATCACCAATGTTATTTGCCATATACATTGTGCCACTTGAAAATATCATCATGTCATTGCTATGCTGATGATACCTAACTTTATCTGTCCTTTAAACTGGACCAAAGTGGCCTGTGTATGGCCACCTTAACATTTGGAAAACACAGAACTAAGACCACTGGATACAGATGATACAGATACATATGATTTCCTAAGAAGAGAACCTGTGAATATGAAGAATGAATTTCTCATATCTTAAGAGGTTGCTTCCCCTCTGAAAACATAAACATAAACTCATGAAATTCATGAACTATTTGTTATAAATATTGCAACAAGATTATTAAGTGTTGTGGATATTAACTAAACTAGCTGTCATATTTATCAAAGCAGACAAGTTGCATCTGGTCCCTTTTATAAGGGTTAGCGACACAGCAGAGGCTTACTTCAATTTTTTTTTCTTTTTACCACTACTACATTTAACAGCCCAATTCAGACCTGCAGATGCAGAACAGAGGATCTTTAAATAAAATGTATGTTTGAAATGTGTGACTCATACAGTGATTCCATGGAAACAACAAACATACGAAATGGAAAAAACAGCTGTAACATGTTTTACTTCTACATCTTGAAAGCAGCTGAAAGCATGACTGAACTAACTTCGCGTACAATCGTTTTATTAGTATGTATATACATTATACATTATTACAAAATTTTCCATTCCCGAAAGTTATATCCTTTTGCAATCAAAATGCCATACATTTATTAATAAAATAAACATACAAGCAGACAGGCTACTGCTGAAAGAAAGTTTGCATTTTTTGGCATAAATGTTACTAAACAAAAACATTGTCTTAACTGTTTAACTGCCAATGATGTCTTTTTTTTACATTGCCTGTGAAGTAGATTCTATAGTTCAAGATTCAATTCAAATGACTGCAAAATGGCATTGCTAGGTAACACAAGGCTCTGTCTGCTAAAGGGTTTAAAGGAGAAAGGCCCCTAAAAATGAATAGAGCTAAAAATTATGGGGTGCCTTTGGCCCAAATACATTCTGTAAACAAAATTATCCCTAGCACACAGAATGAATGTCTTTCATTGTATATAAGTATTTGTGACCATATACAAAGATAAACAAATAAACAAAAGATTTATTTCTATTAATGAATGAGAACTACATCTGGTTAGTGCACAAAGGGATGTCATTATATTACAAACTCTGTTCTGTAAATTTTAACAATCAATCTGTCTCACAAATGTATAAGCTCCTTGTATCAGACACACTTATGTGTAAAGTTACTTACAAAATGAATTATGTAAAAAAAAGTTGGATATAATTTGAATTGAATAGATTTGAATGACAAAATAGATATTTATGACAGAAAAAAATATTTTATAGTACAAGATTCATTCTTTCAACAAAATGCACGTTCTGTTTCACAAAACAAATACAGCCTCCATGTAACAGACACACTTATGTTTAAAGTTACTTACAGAACGAGTTATGAAAAAATACTTGGATATAATATGTAATAGTGTAGCTAACTAGTGCACGCTAAGATAGATTTGAATGACAAAAAATATATTTATGACAGAAAGAAAGATTTTATAGTACAAGATTCATTCTTTCAACAAAATGCAAGTTCTGTTTCACAAAACAGATAAAATAAACATTCTGTGTAGCTATACTGTCAGTCACATTACTGAACCAATAAGAACAGAGCGCCTCAGCTCGCCTCATTGGCAGAGCACCCCTGTACACATCATACTATACAGACTGTGTGTGAGCCCCCATTACCTGGAGTGGATTGGTTGCCAAAAAAGCAGATCTTGCCCCAGTATGGCCACTTTGAGTGGGTGATGTTGGTCTGATCCGTTCGTGGGCCCTACTTGATCTTTCGGCAACTTTTTTCGGCACATGTATGTCCACCCTTAAGGGGGCCATGCACAGGCCGATAAAAGCTACCAACAGACCAAGTCGGCAGCTTATTTGCACATGTATGGGGCCCTCCGACAGGCTGCCGATCAGGAAGGATTAAAAATCATGTCAGATCATGGCTGCATCTGTTAGTTGATGCAGTCCCATGATCCGAACACCCGTTTACGTTTGTTATGATCTGATCGTTGGGCCCTAGGGCCCACAATCGGATTGGGGAGAGATCCGCTCATTTAGCGCCAAACAAGAGGATCTCTCAGTGTATGGCCACCTTTAGTCAGCCACTCTAGACAATGGGGACTCACACACAGTCTGTATACTATGATGTATAAATAGTTATATAAATAGTTCAGGCAATTTTCAAGGCATTACTCCACCCCTGACATCAATGCTCCCACCCTATTGCATCATGGCCTGCCCCTATTGCATCATGGCCTGCCCCCATTGCATCATGGCCTGCCCCCATTGCATCATGGCCCACCCCCAGCCTGGAGTTAGTCAAGTCAAAGGTACCAACCATTGGCTGAACTACCATGGGTGCAGGGGGGTGCGAGCAGGCCAGGGTCCGCACCCGCTCAGGACTCACCGCAACTGGTGCACCAATGAACTGCAGGCCAAAAATCTCGTATGGAGGGGGGCCTGGCTGCATGTTCCACACCAGGGCCCGCCCCCCAAGGGCCCACCCTCCCAGAGCCCACCCCCCTCTAGTTACGTTGCTGGTGCCAACCCTGACACAATCCAATGCACTATAATTTACACAATGCTTTGGCACAAATCAGACCCAATTGCTCTCTTCTAATTCTGGGTGTCGTCATTTCTATAGCAGGGCAGATAGTATCCTATGCCTTAGGGACAGGCCCAGACTGGGAATCTGTCTACTCCGGCAAATTCCTGCCGGGCTGGGGTAGGGAGAGAACAGCCCTTCACACACAGTGAGCTGCCTTACGTTCCACCCTCCTACTACTGTGATTGGCATCAGTCAGGGAAAGGCTACATCCCTCTGATTGGCCAGCAGACAGGATGGGAGTAATCAGGCAGTTCCAGTTCTGTTTCTGAGAGACACGAAGCTCCGAGAGAGAGGGGTTTTGGGAGGAGACTGTGTTTGTGTCTCTGTGTGTGTATTTGTGTGTGTGTTTCTGTGTGTTTCTGTGTGTCTGTGTGTGTGTGTTTCTGTGTTTGTGTGTCTCTGTTTGTGTATTTGTGAGTGTGTCTCTGTGTGTGTGTGTTTCTGTGTGTGTCTGTGTGTGTTTCTGTGTGTGTCTGTGTGTGTGTCTCTGTGTTTGTTTGTATGTGAATCTCTGTGTGTGTTTGTGTGTGTCTGTGTGTGTGTCTTTGTGTATGTATGTGTGTGTCTGTGTGTGTTTGGGGGGGAAGGGGGCTGGTTTGATTTTATTTGCCCGGGCTGATTTTTACTCCCAGTCCTTATGGATAATGCTGCCATGTGGAGCAGAGCTGGCAACTGTTCTTCTTGTTTTTTATATGGCAATAAGCTTTGTTCTTATTGGTTCAATAATGTTTTTGTGACAAACAGCACCCCATACTAAATGCCATGGTTTATATAATGAACTTATTGCACCACCCTAAAGTTTCAGCTTGTCAGCAATTGGCCCCCGGATGCGAATTTCCAAAACAAGATGCCGATGAGTTCTCTGCGAATTAGTCACAGGGGGTCACCATCTTGGAAAAGGTCTGTGACACTCACATGCTCAGTGAGCTCTGAGCAGCTGCTGAGACGCTAAGATTAGGGGTCGTCACAAATTATGAAGCAGAAAATTAGGTTGGCCTGTAATATTATCTGATGTTACAGGGCTGATGCTAGTTGCA
>CM044439.1:128465311-128482096 GCA_024363595.1 Xenopus borealis
GGGACACTTGGGACTAACTAACCTCTACTCCATTGTGTATACTTATTATTTGGATTGAACACTTTGTATAAAGTAGCAGACAGGAAGACAATGTCTGTTCAGTGAAAAGGGATAATGCAAAGCATATGGCATGTGTTTAAATGTAAAGAGACCTCCATGCTTCCTGTTAGCTAATGTGCATAACAGAAATGTGCTTAAGTGACTTTTAATGGTGTTCAGATCATTGTCACACCTGATAATATGTTTTTAGGGTAAACCAACAAAGAATTAATCAAAATAACAGACTGGAAAGAAAGGCACATTGCAGAGAAAAACATTTAATACGTATTTTTTTTGTCTGCTTCTAAGAAGGCACAGGATGCTTACTGCCTGCACACTGTTGTCTTCAGAATCTGTGACAAAATTTCCCAAAATTTGAAATTAGAGAAAGTTTTGCCGCAAAAATTACACCAATATGGTTCCATTTCCCTTAGGCTTAAATGGGTGAAAAAAATTGTTGCTAGTCAAAAAAACTTTATCGTTTAAAAAAAAAAGACATTATCGCCAATAGATACAGTATCAATGCATTTTTGCAGAACGGGTCAGATTCACCCTTCACTACCCAGAATACATTTGTATGGGTGGGGCAGGAGTTTAAACCACTTGTATTTTGTAAGTGCCATCTTTTTTATGTTCTTTTTACCTTTACTTACTTATTTTTTCACATATAAGGAATGGACATCGGATATAGAAAGTAATAAAATGTTCATAAATGAGTAAATCATTTTTATTTTCAAAGGTAGTCGCGTGGACAAAACACTCCAGTAAACTGTCTATGACCCTTTGCTAAATATACTGCCCAGTGATTCTGATGGCTATAAATGAGAATATTGGTGGTGCATGCATACAGGGTATACAGGGCTGAATATTACTATGGACACACCAAATTTCACACTCGTCTTAGATTTCCAACAAACAAACAAAGGAAATCCTCTAGAATAAATCTAAAAGAATTATCATAGGAGATGTGATGTCATACAGACATAGTGACTAGAGGAAATGTTAAAAACTAACAAAAGTTCTGAGTAAAAAGTCCTGAATACATTTTAATAGAACATTCTGTGGGGTCCCATCCACTAGCATTTGGATTTGGTACTTTTCCCTTCTATAAGGAGGTAAAAATAAAAAAAGTTGCTTAAAATTTCAGGTAAAGCAGAATAAAGATCAGAAAAAGAAAACCTAAATACAATTTTCAATATGAAAAAAATTGAAAGAATGCATTTTTTTAATATCCTAATACTTCTACTCTCTCCTTAATGTCAACATGTGTTAACTTTCTTAATATGTAGCATACAATAAATATCATGATCTTCATTGATGATTCACTATGCACTACTACTGATCTCTGCTGGTGAGGCATTCTATCCTAGAGAATGTTTGTATCAGAAATTCAACACTACTAGGGGAATTTATATGGATTGGCCAGAAATTTTTGGGCATTGGCATAAAGTTCTTGCTTTCAACTGGCAGTTTTGTAGGTCATACAACCAGTGATCAATGTTAGGTGAATGTTTACCTGGACATGGGTGAGCTCATCTTGAAAGTATGGAAAAGCAAACATTGACAGTCCCTACACTGCATACTGAATTCTTCAGCCAGCTATTATGAGTTGTGAAATATACAGGTCATTGTGCATATATTTCAGACAAGCTAGTGATACAGTGCAAAGTACTCTTGCAACAGACATGTCCTACAGCAAAAATGGCCAGTAATACAATGCAAATACAATGCAAATACCTTGCACTGCTGTCACCAAAAATATAAGCACATTTGTGGCACATAGCTGAAGCATCCATTAAATAGAGATGTTTAAGTATGTCTTAACTGTGAAATAAAAAAAAAATGCTCAAAGATTTGGAGGACCAGACAAAGAACATGTATTGCTGCAGTTTATCACACTGAGAGTGGTAAATACAGTTTAAAACACAGTTTTTCTCCACTTTAGGTTGAGAATGCACCTGCTACAAAAAGCTGCTCTATCATCAGATGTCACTTATGCCAAAAAAAGCCTCATGCCCTATGCCAACACCATTATGTAGGTATTTGGCCTGGGAACTCCACTCTAGAAACGTGTTACAATATACAGTACCTACAGTACATATGGCTTACCCCTTACTGATTACATGAATTCTTGTTTATACAGGTTGCCACATATACACAGCTTTTGTATTTCTTCATTTACTTTCCTGTCAAATAAACCCTCTACGCTTGCTATGATGTATAGCAGGTTTCGGAGCATGGGTGTCCGCAGAAGAGGGTGCAGTTACCCCACCCTGACTTCTCCAGCTAGTTTCAAGAAATTGTTTGTAAATTTCTTTCCCAGCAACACAAAAAAATTTAATATTTGCTTACTTGATCCCCCATGGAAAATGTTTTTGCGGGCACCCATATTTGGGGGCTGCCACACTGGTATTGGAATAGGAGGTAGATTTAAAATTGTTTCAGACTGTCTCAGCGCGGGAGGATGTGACTCCAGTACCTGCAAACCATTATCTGGAAGCCTGTTATGCAGAAAGTTCCAAATTACAGGAAGACCGCCTACCACAGACTAGATTTTATCCAAATAATCCAAGTTTTTGGTTATTATTTACTTTTTCATTGTAATAATAAAACAGTACCTTATACATAATCTAAATTAAGATATAATTCATCCTGATTGTAGGCACAACAAGCCTATTACCTATTTTTAATGTTTAAACACTTCTTTTCAACAAGTTCATAAATACTATAAAGGAACAAATGTGTTGCAACACTGGGGCACACTATCTTTTCTTAAATGTTTAAATCATTACTTCTATGCATGTTTCTTTGATTTGGCTAACCATCAGATTAAAAGGAAGAGGCTGGTTAGGATAGGAAAATCTGACTAAGAAGGAATCCTTATTAAAGAGTAATTCAGTGTAAGGAATACATTTACAAGACTCTTAATTATGTGCGTGATTGCTATGTGCAAGAAGTTAGCATGCAGGACCAGATTCCATGAAGGCAGTCTTAAAGAACAATTGAGACTGTAGATTTGATACAACCCAAAAATTTTAACTTGGGCTGTTGGCGATGAGGATATGATGATACCTCTTAATCCCTGTATCTCTCCTCATTATTTTAAAGGTAAAAGAGGGACTCCCCTTTTAGGTTACTGCACTGTATTATTTTTTATACTGTATGTACATGTTATGCATATTATAGCAATGAAACTGTACTTAGTAAATAATACTGTTTTGATATGTGGAATAAGTGTGGCCATTTGTTGACCTTATTTTCTCTCTATTTTGTCATACTGTATCTATAGACTGTGGCACATCTATGCTTCTAATAGTTACACTTCTAAAAGTAAATGATGCCCAACAGATTGTAAATTTATGTGAAAGAGTGGAATATCACTTCTCCTAATCTTTGAGCACCAACACATTGGTATAAGTGTTATTCTCTTACACAGCAGGTGAGAAGCCAAAAGTCAGCAAAGGAGAACAACACAATGTAAACCGGTGTATAAAATACTACAGTTATACAGAAATTAATGCAAAAAAGGAGGAGAGGGATTCAAATTTTCAGAGTACAGTTCATCACATGTTGAAACCCATTACAGGAATAAAAAACATCAGCTATGTGCAATAAATTTTACCTGCTAAGCAGCATGATGTAATTATAACAATTTTCAAAAAAGATCCCTTGTGGGGACCTCAAGTGCATTTTTCCAGCATTCCTAAGTGGGGCAGTGAGCATCATGCTGGTATTAGAAATATGACACACTTTGGGAATTAGATGGGTTGGTAGTATTTCATTAATAAGAATATTTCTTTTTTTGCAGCCACTGTATGCCAATCTTTAAATCATCCCTAGTTTAATGTTAAAAGTATGCTTACTGTAAAACACAAACATAAAACATATAACACATCATATTATTGTTTTAACCTCTCTGTTATGGTCGTTCATGGAATTTACAATGTTAATGGGATGAAATTCCAACCTCAAAAAGTGGTATAAAAAGGGGTTGTTCACCTTTGAGTTAACTTTTAGCATGATGTAGAGAGTGATATTCTGAGACAATTTGCAGTTGGTTTTAATTTTTTATTATTTGTGGCTTTTGAGTTATTTAGCTTTTTATTCAGCAGCTCTCAAGTTTGCAATTTCAGCAATCTGGTTGCTAAGGTCCACATTACCTTTGTAACCATGCACTGATTTGAATATGAGACTAAAATATGAATAGGAGAGGGTCTAAATAGAAATATGAATTGTAAAAAGTAACAATAACAATACATTTGTAGCCTTACAGAGCATTTGGAATTCAGATGGTGTCAGTGACCCCCATTTGAAAGCTAGAAAGGGTGAGAAAAAGGCAAATTATTTAAAAAAGCTCTAAAAAATAAATAATGAAGACAAAGTGAAATGTTGCTTAGAATTGGCCATTCTATAACATACTAAAAGTTAAATAAAAGATGAACCACCCCTTTGAAATATTATTTTTTAGAAAGATATAAGCTCTTACGCAGCTTTACCTATTGTTTTGGTTTCATTGATTCAACTGAAAAGTTCTGGTGAAAATTAGGGATTCACTGAAACCAGGATTTGGATCGGGATTCAGACAGGTTTGGGCCTTTTTCAGCTGAATTGAATACGAATCTTAATTTGCATATGCAAATTAGGGGCGGGAGGGAAATCACATAACTTTTTGTCAAAAAACAAGGTAGTAAAAAATGTTTTACACTTTTTCCTTTCCCGACACTAATTTGCATATGAAAATTGGAATTCGGTTTGGTATCAGGCAAAATCTTTCACAAAGGATTCGGGGATTTGGCTGAATCCTAAATAGAAGATTAGGTGCATCCCTAGTAAAAATAGCAGTGTACATACCATATTGTCCATGCAGAGTTTTAACATATAGAAATTACACAAAATGGAAACCATGGCATGATGTTAAAAAGACATCTGTGTGAGTAAATGCATAAACCCTTTGCCCTTCTGCATTCGCTTCTAGTAGAAGTACGTATGGGAAAGAGTTGATCAGATTGAAAGCTTCCCAACAGACCCACATTTAAAGGAACAGTTCAGGGTAAAAATAAAAACTGGGTAAATAGATAGACTGTGCAAAATAAAAAAATGTTTCTAATATAGTTAGTTAGCCAAAAATGTAATACATAAAAACTGGAGTGAGTGGAACACAACATACTGCTTTTCAGCTCTCTAAATCTGAGTAAGTCAGCGACTTGAGGGGGGGCCACATGGGACATAACTGTTCAGTGAGTTTGCAATTGATCCTCAGCATTCACCTCAGATTCAAAAGCAACAGTTATGACCCATGTGGCCCTCCCTCAAGTCATTGATTGGTTACTGCCTGGTAACCAGGGTAACCAGTCAGTGTAAACAAAAGAGAGCTGAAAAGCAAGAAGTAGTGTTCTGTTCTATTAGGTTAGACTTGCAGTCACTCCAGCTGTTATATATTACATTTTTGCCTAACTAACTATATTGAAAACATGTTTTATTTTGCACAGCCTATCTATTTACCCAGTTTTTACTTTTATACTGAACAATTCCTTTAATACAATTAGCACAATGCTTGTCACTCTTCAGTAAGCTTTTAAATCATGAGAGTTAGTGTAAGATAGTGTAAGGCTAACACCCCATGGGAAACAAAATTCTGATGAACTGGAGCATGAAGCATACTTGGAAATGCTTTATGAAAATACAAGTTTACTCAAGCACTTTCCTGATAATCATGAATTTTTTTGCTGGCAGTCATGAAATTATTTCTAAATCTGATAAAACTTGAATTGCTCCTAAATTGTCTGTTTCCAGGTATCTTGTGGCATGAAACCACAAGAGAGGTTGCTTGAGTTCATTACCCCTTCAAAATATCAATCATTTTGGGACACTGGATTACAGACAACACAATTAAGCTGTATATCTGGTCCAGCAGTGTGCTCCTGGATTGCTGGCCATGTTATGAACAGGTCAAACAGGATTTTGTGAGAAGGAAAAAGAGCACAGATATGGGGGTATGGGGGTGTTTGCTTAAGCTGGTATTTATAGGAGGGCCTGCTTGGGCCAGCCCTCTGCTGTTGGGTTTGGTACAGGTTGGATGTAGAACCACCTACTCCAGATAAAACATCTACAGCTTGTTAGCCTATTTATATTAGGCATTGTAATCCCAGTAAAATATCTTGGCTACACTTGGAAAGTGAGCAAGCAGCATATTGTTTGCACTATTAGTTATGCTAAAGTATTTAAGCATCAATATGTCATTCGTTTCACACAACCAAATTTATTATGTCTGTGTTAGATTATTACAATCCAAGCAATGACTGGTATGCAAAAGCCACAAAAATATTTGGAACCAATTAATTATTACTGGCCACAGTCCTAGCCGTTTATAATACTACCACGAATAAAACAGAAAGTCTGTCCTTTCATTAGGAAAGGTCAACAGAATTGATGTTAGCATTAAGGTGAGATGTTAACTACTATTAAATTATTAAGAGAAAATGAGTGCCAAATAGCACTGTCGGCATCTTGGCTCAAAGATATGACAATTGTAGAACAGCCAACATCCTTGTGTATGGGACTTTATCCAAATTACTTGCTTTTGGAGAACACTAAGCTGTGCATTATGAAGGCTGTTTTGTTTTAGCCATCTGGAGAGCGTTGCAGGACAGAGGAAGGGTGATCTGCTGCATAAAGTAGTGAAGATGTTTATTTTTCCAAATATGCTCTTTCCTTGCAGGAAAAGTATACATTTAAAAAACAATGTTATACTTTGCAGGACAAAGGCATAAAGAGACAGCAACCATCAATCAAATTTAATGACTGTACAAAAATATCACATGAAGAGATGAAAAAGTTCCAAGCTCTCATAGCAATACGGAATGTGAGCCGTACAAGTGTGTTCAAACAAAGAAAAAGCTAAATATGCATTGAATTTGGGATTGCTATTGTAAGGAGTCCTGACATTAATGATCCATGGAAAATAAAAACCCTACCGCATAAAAAGGAATTCCCAACACAAAACAAGATAACAATTTATGGAAGTTCTCCATATACAAGCTGCAGTTAACAATTGGATAATATAAGCTGTAAAATCACTTTTAAGTGGAAGTATATACATTTAATCAAAATAGAGAAAGCTGCTCCAAAACTCACCCCTCGTGGATATATTTCCCCCACTTGTATCCACTCCAAGTCTGGGTGCTCAGCCAACAGCGCCTTTGTTGTATCTCAGTAGAAATATAGAACAAACAGATGGCACTCCGGATAAGATGAATAAGGATTTTATTAAATTTTATGTGGATCCTTGCTTACTTGGAATAAAATCCTTATTCATCTTATCTGGAGTTCCTCCTCTTTCTTTGTTTCTAGTGATGGGCGAATCTACCCAGTTTTGCTTCGCCGAAATTCGCTGGCAATTCGCGAAACGAGTCACGGCACGATTTTGACGGGCGTTGCGTCATTTTCGTCGCGTCAAAAACGACATGTGACTCGTTTTTTTTAGCGAATTTTTGCCAGGCGAATTTTCGCTGGCGTTTTGCGAATAGGGGGAATTCGCCCCTGGTGAATAAATTCGCCCATCACTATTTGTTTCTATATATAGATTTAATGCTCCATGCAGGAGGGGTTTCTTAAATCAAAATGAACGTATTTCACATTAAAGATTTTAGTGAAAAATTCAGATGCACAACTGTTTTTGTTGAAGTAGTAGTCAAAAAGTGGTTTATTTAAGCCGATACTGTATATACATCACAAAAGGGAATGTTTCAGACCCCTCTGGGCCCTTTATTAAAGTTAGGAAGCACCTACAGGGGTGGGCCCCAATGGATGCGTGTACCATAGAGTATGTGGTAAGGGCAGGACTGTCTTTCTCCTATTGGCAATATGCTCTGCACAGAGCACTCACTTTGCAATCTGACATTAGGTACAGAGCAAAGCCAGAACAGAGATGCATGCGTTTTTTGAATGGGCACTTAGGGGCTTGCATTTGCACTTGTAATAATATAAAATGTTAATGGTTTAATATAAATATTTCAGCAATGGTCAATATATAGGCTAGAGTATAACAGTTATGAGGGAAAGTCCCCGTTGGGTGGAGAATATTAAGTTATAAAAGGGAAAGTTTAAGGAAGTAATAGTGGAGATGCACCATGGGAAGCAAGACAAACAGAGGGCACTGCAACAGTAGAGTCATCTCCTGGAAGAGGTACTGATCCTAGGAAGTGTGAGGCCTAGTGGGGTAATAGTACACTCTAGGAAGTTTAAGTTAGAGAGGTAACTAGTATGGCAGCTATGGTCCCAACTAGGAGTGAGTGGGCATAGTGTTCCCAGTGGGAATCCCACCAGCCAGGGTTTGAGAGGAAAGGCTAGATCTGGATTGAGCCACCCAGGGCCCAGGAGGGATGCCTGTGAGCATGTCCCTCCCCTCTACCCCGGTAATGCGCTGTTACGGGCAATATTCAGCAACTTTGTGACTTTTGGCGCATGCGCAGCAGAGCTGTACCAGCAAATGCCTCTTACTGTGCATGTGCCAAAATACGCAGATGGATCCAGGAAGAAGACCGCATGGGAGAAGATGTGCCTGTGAACTCCATGGACAAGACCTGCGCTGAGGGGTAAGTAGCAACTTAGGGGCATTTGCCGGGGGAAAGTAGGCTGGGGGGGCAACTCAGGGGAGGGTTGAGGGATTTTAGTGCCAATTGGGTTGACATTTCCTTTAATACCACTTACTTCAAGTACAAGGAAGTCTTTTAATGACAAAAACATGGCTGTGCCATGGGTTCGCTTGTGTTGCCAATCGTAGCAAACCTTTTCATGAAAGAAGTGGAAAAGAATGCCCTGAATAGCTTCAAGAGAACAGCACCAAGTCACTGGTTCAGAAACTGTATGTGGACGACACATGGGTCAAAATTAAAGCAGGCAAACTGGCTTTTTGGACTGTACAATGGTTCAAAGAGGGGTAAGCCTGTATATTGAAGTATATAGGAAACCCACACAGATTAGTATTTGTTTCTTGATTCCCATCAACCTCTGGAACATAAACTGGAGGTCATAAGAACTTTACACCATTGGGCTGAAACTGTGGCAATCAGTGCAGAAGAGAAAGAAAAAAGAATACCACCATTTGAAATTTGAGTTCTGAAAACTTGTGGATTCCCGACTGCAGCTATATAAAAAAATATATGTGTATAAGCCAAGCAAAAATACCAAACCAGGAAATAGAGGGGAGGAGCATAGCAGGTCGGAACATTGGTAAAAAGTATTCAAGAAACCTCACATTCCTGTGTATTTCAAACCCAGCAACACACTAAGGCAGAAGTTGGTGCACCCTAAAGACCCAACACCATAGCACATGAAGACCAATGTGGTCTTTGCTGTCCAATGTATTGATTACTGTTCTGATCTAAAACAACCACTTTGTAAGAGAATGGTCCAATATAGAATGGCTAACTCCTCAGGACTAGACTCAGCAGTCCATCTACATCTCAAGGAAAAGGGGCACTCCTTTGAGGACATCAATGTACACATTTTGGATAGAGAGGACAGATGGTTTGAAAGAGGTGTGAAAGTGAAAAAACCATCAGTGAACCGAGGAGAGGGCCTGTGACACCACTTGTTATCAACCTACAATGCCGCTTTGACATGCTTCCCCTGGCATCTTCACAACAATTCACACTTCCAGTCATTGAGTGTGTCCACCAAAGTGGGTGTGAATTTTGTTTCACATCACTCCGCAATTGTGCTATGGGTGTGGCTTGTAGCTATGGAAGGGGCTACACACACGCAGCATCTCTTCACTTTTTGTTCCCAATTCAAGCACTGGATAGAGTTTTGCTATTTCCTCTAGTAGAGGTTAGAAACAGACCACCCTTTATTGGTGTATCTCATTCACGACATGTTTTGGGAGCTCATCCCTTTTTCAAGTGACTAATTGCAGACTAATTACTAGTTTTACCTCTTTTGCTTCTTTTTTATAGACAGTATAAATAATAAGCAGTGTTCTAATTTTATTGCACACTATTTTGCAAAGCAGCTTAGAAAATATGCTGGAGAGAACAAATCTACAGTTTATGTTGTATGGAATATGTTCTTGTGATTTACAATAAGCAGACCATTAAATAAACAAGGTCACCAGGAAGCACATACAAATGTATTCAAGGGGCTATTACCTCCCACATCCATTGTTTATTTAATGGTCTGCTCTTACATTGATTAGTGGTGTAGATAGCTTGAAATACAGGTGATATTGTCATAATATGTTTGACCTTAACTAGGGGGATAATAATATATAACTAAAATATGGTATATATTATATATTTTCTATTTGGTTTTCATGCTATATTATAAGGAGGAATCTAAGGCTATATCATTGATTGGGGAGTACATGCCATTGACTATTTTGACTTAATAAAAAACTGAGCTTTTTGGTAAAATGAACATGGTAAGTAGGGGTTGTGGGCAAAAAATGGGTGTGTTCAAAAATTTCACGCTAGATTTTTTGTCCCTATTTTTGTTTCCAAAATGTTGGGAGGTATGATATCTGAGTGAGCCCTCAATACAGGATTTCCTCTGTTCTAATATAGTTTTTTGCACATTTGTTTTGTTCAGTTGCCTGGAGGAGCTTCCACTATATTTGCAGTGTTATCAGTTCACTGTAGGTAGTTTTTTTTTTTATCAATGGAAAAATTTCTTTACACTTTTAGAATTAGTGCCATTTATATTGGCATCAACCTGTAAATAATATTCTGCCAGATCTCATCCAAACAGTAGTTTCCCAAGGTCACCTTCAGAAAGCTAAAAGACAGAATATAATATATCACTTAGGTTTCCAATATATATAATATAACATCTTATTTTACATTAGGAATAGCAATGTGAATAAATGCCACAATGTAAACAGTTGCTCATTTCTCTTATTCACATGCCAAAAATGTATTCCTACTCCATCAGGCATATGAATTTGATTAGAATCTCTTGGAAAATGCAAGCCTGGGGCCTGATCCTATATTAAACCTCAGGAGGTAAAGCTCATTATATACAGAATATAAAATAAACTTATATTTTTCCTTTGAGTACTGACAGAATGCAGTCTAAGTCAGTTTTATGAAAACTGATCTGTTGTTGGAAAATAATCTTGTGGGTTTGATTAAAAGAAATATTTCCATTTGTCAGATTTCTGAAGCTAATGGCACATTTAATTTTTTTTTCATATTTTATCATAGCTACATTAAAGAAAAACACCAGCAAAGAGCACAAACCGCAGTAAGTCTGACTCTAAAACATAAAAAATGCAGCACTTACAGCCTCCCAATTGCAATTTTACACAGTTGGTTCACAATATAATGTATATCTATCTATCTATATATATATCTATCTATCTATATATATCTATCTATATATATATATGTATATATATATATATATATATATGATACAAGGCTGATTAGTCATTATTTTGGATTCTTATTAGATGGCAGTGCAATTTGCACCAGAATTTATTAATCACCCCTGTAGCATCAGTTTATATGACAGATGCACCTCATTTTTTGCTTGATGATTTGCAACAACTCCTAAACTTAGCTTCTCAGCAGCTGCTTCTCACTGAGCATTGGCAAAATAAAAAAAAATTGGAGCATTGGCAAAAAAACAACAAAATCCAATATGGCATGCTCCTGTGCATTACTATCATTACTATTAATGGTAAAATAAACATCTAGTCTGCTGCAGTAGATGTATTCATATAAAATACAACATTTAACACAATTCCTTTTTATGGTCTCATTTTAAGTACACAACTGTCATCTGAATCATAGTTTAACATAATTTGGACCTTTTGTAATAATAAGCAGCACTATTCTCTTTCAGGTGTCACAGAAAGCAGTAACATATGCACTTGTTCAACAAAACTCATACCTTGAATGTATAGCTAAAGTGGAGCTCCTCTCCCTTGATGCTATTAAAAGGCAAGAAATAAAGTTTGTAGGCTCCCATGTATGCAGTCTTTTGTGATTATTTCCCCAGTGCAACCTCTGCTTCACCAGCGTGTTTTTCCTATGGTATGCTGTTTTTTCCATAACTCACTAATACCTAAAAAACCAGAGGACCACAATGTGTTATACTTATATATACTTGCTCCCAGCCATAAACCTTTTGAGCAGGTTCAAAAAACACACTTGGAACAAAAATATACAGTTTTCATTCAACTGTATTAAGCTGTACCTGTTTTGTAGCTGCAAGCCTGATATAAAGTCAAAGAACTCCCAGCAATAACAATAAAAATATAGGTGGGCAGTAGAGAGACTGGATTGGTGAAAGGTATCCTCTGAGCTAGGAGACTGGCGGCTAGAGCATATAGCTCGGTGTTGTTATGGATGGGCTGATTGACGGGGGCTCAGGAGACAGTGTTTGTTTACTTTAATTGGCTTTATACTTGTATCATTAATGCTTTTTATTACTTATCCATGTTCATCTTTAAAATGTGTTGATGTTTGCACTGTTGTAACTTTGATAAAGTCATGGCCATTATAATTTCCAGTGATGACACTGTCACACATTTTATTTGGTTAGTTAGGTGAATAAGTGTATGATGATTCCTTGGCCATGAAAACCTCAACTCTGACAAGCTATACACAACATGGACCTTATTTGCTTCCACAAATCCAAAACAGTTGGTGCAAGGCACACTGGATCACCACACTCAGATCAGACCAAAAAAGTTAATTGTTAAAAAATGTAAACTTTATTATATGATCATCTCTCGCCTGACGCGTTTCGTGTCTAAAGGACACTTAATAGTGATTAGGTGTCCTTTAGACACGAAACGCGTCAACTGTTTTGGATTTGCGGAATGCTTGCTCCCTGAGCTGAGGGCCTGGGGCTGGAGCACCTGGGCCACACTTCTATTCTGGTGAGAATTCTCTATACTATTTGATGTGTTGCTTCAAAACTATTTGTCTGTGATCCTTATTTGCTTCCAAACAATGTAATTGCGATTATATTGGAATTGTAGGGAAAACAATGCATTGTGGTAAAAAAAAAATTGCATCTAAAATTGCACATTGCACACTGGATCTGCATTCACAAATGAATCCTTTAAACTCTTTATACTACATGGACATTTCATGCTATAGCAATAACATTTGTTTCACTTTTATTTGCATTATTTTAGCTGCCTTTCAATCCTTACTTTGATTTGTTTCCCATGCTCTGTTTGCAGTGTTGCTTTACAGAAAAGCTAATGCCCTTACTAACAACTGTCCAAACATTATTAAACTGAGGTTTCCAGCAGTCAGAACATTAGGCATTAAGGGGCACATTTACTAAGGGTTGAAGTGAATAGTCAAATAAAATTTGAATTTAAAAAATTAAGTAATTTTGGGCTACTTTGACTATCGAATATGCCAAAATCTGAAAATTCGACAAGTCAAATTTACGAAGTACTGGCCCTTTAAAATCCTTCGAATTCAACACTTTGTCACCACAAAGCTGCTGAATTGCCATTTTAGCCTATGGAGTACCTCCTAGAACCTGTCCTGAATCCTGTTTCTAAGTCCTAGTAATTCAAAGTATTTTGTGCAAAATTGTTAGAATTGTTTGTATGCAATCGAATGAGTCGAATGAATTTTATTCAATCGAAAATTGACCTATTCGTTCAAAATAGGTCAATTTTCGACCAAAAAAATTTCGATGGTCTAATTTAGAAGTGTTTTCACTTCAAAATTCGACTATTAGTAAATCTGCTCCTAAATGTAATGTTATATTTCAAGAATTACAGTATGCATAGCAATTATTTTATATCACACTGCGAGCTGCTAAAAACAATGAATAGTGAGAAAAGAAAAAAAAAAATATATATATATATATATATATAAAGGAAAAAATGGAGGAAAAAAGTCTGTTTTCAGAAAGCAAAAAAAAAACAGCCTGCAATGATTCCAGAGCAACATCTGATAGTTATTACACCTTTAATTGAATTATACATCCTGCAATAAAATTAAGACCATGCATACCTGCCAAGTGCCCTGTAATTCCAGGGATAGGTCTTATGTCTGTGTCACTGTGCCAGTATCCTACTGTTCTGGCAGCTACACTACATTTTTTCAATGTGAGACTTCATAACATTTATACTCTTTATGGAGATCCCTAAAGTACAGCAGGCACATTATTGATATTTTTAAGGGGTTGTCATTGCATAAAGTGCTTATTGTGTTTATTCAGAGTTTTATAAATAGCTCTATGTGTGTAAAACAAGGAAACAAGTGACCCAATCTCTCGCCATTATGCAACAATCCACTTATATATTTATGGAGAAAGCACATCTTGTACAAAATTCTCACCCCCCCATCACGTCTGAACTGAAGAAAATAGTTTTCATATTTTTATTTAAAATAAAGATATGGTGGTACTACTGGTAAGCTCAAAGTTATTGTCTTTGAGCAACGTCTTATAAAGCACCATGCTATCCAATTTTAACAAAGGCATGATGCATCAAAAGAAGAATTAATCATCTTTGTGTGCATCTTAATTACATTAATTTAATGTAGACCTGTTATTCAGAATTAGTGATGGGCGAATTTATTCGCCAGGGGCGAATTCGCGGCGAATTCCCGCGATTCTCCGCTGGCGAATAAATTCGCGAAATGACCAGAAAAATTCGCCGCCAAAAATTCGCCGCTCAAAAACGAGTCGCGCGTCGTTTTTGACGCGACGCGCCGAAAACGACGTGACGCGCGACGGAAACGACGACTCGTTTCGCGAAATGGCGAAAAATTCGCGAATTTCTCTGGAAATTCGCGAATTTTTCGGCGAAACGCGGCAGTTTCGCCCATCACTATTCAGAATGCTTGGGACATGGGGTTTTCCGCATAAGGGATATGACTGTAATTGCTACTGCCATTCTCATTTGAAGATAAATTAAACCCATTAGGCATGTTTTGCTTCCAACTTTTTAATGTTTGGAGGAGTATCCAGTCTTTTCTGCAGAAAGAAATACGGGTTATTGAACAAGGGTCTGGGTGCTCATGCCCCAGACCTTCAGCTTAGGGGAGATAATGAACTCATTCTTGTCTTCTCATATGGACTGGCCCAAACTGGATATCACGGGGAAGTTGATGCAATTAAAAAATAGTTTATTCAATCAAAAAACACCTCCAATAAAGATTAGTTATATCTTAGTTGGGATCAAGTATAAGGTACTGGTTTTATTATTATAAAGAAACATTTATTGAATTATTTGATTAAAATGGAGTCTATGGGAGGTGACCATCCCACAATTTTTCTGGAAGCTTTCTGTATTATGGGTTTCTGGATAATGCAAGTATCTTTAAAGAACGGTTGCTGATTTGCTCAACTGCAGCTAACTTTGCATGACTGCAACTGAATTTACTCTTGTAAGGTCTGACTAAGTGTGGCAACCTCCAAATACAGTGTAACAGGAGCTTTGGCAAATTATTTAATCAGAGAAGGAAGTTTAATTTTATTTTAAGTGTAGAAAAAACAAGCTGCAAGCAGGATCTTGCTTACCGTTACATTACTTTTTATAATGCACAGTACAATGTTCTCATATCATATCATCATCATATCTATCATGTGGTTGGCTATACATTGCTTTATCACTATAATTTGTTGCATTGTTGCATTAATAGCGAATGTTATGCAAATACATTATGTCATAATCAACAGTCTGGAGGTTATCTTTTATAACAACTTTTTCTAGTTTGTGCCAAATTCCATTTTTATTGTTATTCAATTGTTCCAAATTACAATTTCTCATTGTCAGATGTTTATCACAAGGCTAAATTTGCTAATCATCATGCACATATAATTATCACTGATCAACAGGCCTCAATACACAGCCCAAACACTCTTCTTTAGTAAGCCCTTTTAACTAAATGGAAGTATAATTACATATGGGAGGTTATTTATCAATGGTTGAATGCTAGAGCTTTTTATACTCACAACGCTAATGGTATCTTATTTAAGAAAAAACTATAATGTAAAAAACTCAATTCTGCCAGTTTGAGTCTGAAACCAGAAAACTCAAATTGACAAAGTTCTTGGCAAATCGCTTCAATCATTTGAATTTTGTGGGCAAAACCCTCTGTCAAAAACTTGTACATCATGAAGGCTGTTAACCTCTTCAAATGGTTTTGAGGGACCTCTGCCATTGTCTTCTACATGACCTTGAGAGGTTTTGTTTTGGGATTCAAGCTGTTTCCAGGGTCGGGTAAAATAAATCTCAAACATTTTTTTTAACCCAAAATGTGAGTTTTGACCAAAAATATCAACTCATTGTGGAAAACACAATTCAATCGTTATTAAATAACCCACTCAATATACTTGTTTGGAAAGACTGTTCTTCCACAATCTTGCGAAATACCATTTAAAGCATATTTGTTATACTTGAGGACTTTCCACTGTACTATAATTTAGTGTAAATTCCATTGTAGCTTTGTCATAATGTTGGGCACCAAAATGGTAGACCCCCCCCCCAACCCTGTGAAATAAATTGCCAAGGTTTTTCTCTTTGACAGTACTTCTGTTCTAAGAGAACTGCTTAGGTCTGTGGAAAAACTCTGTAAGCACAACACTGCATTTACTTGCCTCTTAGTATTTAGCATTTTGGCTTTCAGCACAGACAGTTATTTTCTAAACAGGAGCACCAACTCAAGGAAAAACCTTAGTGACTTAATTACTGGAGAAGCCTAATATTTTACCCTCCCCCTTCAGTGAAATACCCTTTACATGTCCTTTCATGAACATGGAGTA
>CM044439.1:128488771-128503029 GCA_024363595.1 Xenopus borealis
TAAATGTTTTGCTGATTTACGCTGGATGGCGTTAGCTGTGAGTGCTTTCATGGACTGTTGCTATATATACTCAGTATGCAAGGGAGCCCTGAACTTAACATCTGGTTTAAGCAGGAGCTTATACTAGGCCTTAAACTAAAAGTTTCAGAGAGGCTGCTGTATGATGGCATAGATGCCCATAATTTATTGGCCTACTGGAGGGGGAACAGTTTGGGCCTCTGTATACCTGAAATGCCCTAGCTTTTTTGAATCCCAGTCTGGGCCTGGTTATTGGGAATCTAAATGTCTCTGCTTATAAAAGTGAATGTTATATAATTGCTCAGAGTGCTCTTCTTGGCATCCGAGCAGTTTCTTCCGTTCAACTGACTGGTGTAGGGGAGTTCTCAGCATACAGACTCTTCCAACTATGCAGTGACAACACCACATTGTAACTCTTCAGAGAGGTGACATCTGAAATTCACAGAGGTGTTGATTCTGTGTAGTTACTGTGATAGGATTACCAATGTGTCATGTAACTCCTAGAAACAGGTGCTACTTGTGAGAGTTGCATGAATGGATGTGTGAATAGTTCTGAATCAGCAATTTTTTTTTTTACTGCAGCTAAATTTTTACTGTGAAAATTATGACCACAGAAAAACCTCCATTGACTCCAGAATATTTTGTGCAGAGAAATGGCAGCAAAAAATGTGTTTCACTAACACATGTGTTTCACTAACTTTGCAAACTTTCCTGTGATTAATGCTCATCACTATCAAAAATGTTATTGATCCTTTCCAAAACTGACTTGAGAATGAGTAGTTTTTTTTTTCTTTAAGTTAAACCTGGACCTGTGCCACCACACAGGTAACACAATCCTAAACCAGCTGTTAATTATAGGAAATTAAGTGATTTCCCTCTCATCCTTGATGGTGATTTGATATTTCCTGTTTTGTCTGGATATGATCTTATTTAATAGTCAGCATGATTAGTTGAAAAAATTATCATTTATAAAGAACTGGGAAAAATATAGTAATTGAATGATTATATTTTTTCAATGTCAGTGTAGTAAATCTCCTATTGGTTACAAAAGAAAGAACAATGTTGCCTTGTAACAGATTTGGGTGGCAGAGGCATCTTTCCAGTAATAACCTTCTCATGCCCCATGTGTTTGTTTTGCTGTGTCACATTAGATAGATATTTAGCTTTGTGTTTCTTTCTCAATTGCAACCAGAATGTAACTGACCTAAAAGAGTGAACACTTTCTTTTTAAAATGAAACATGAGAGATAGTCAAAGCAATAATTACTGCTTATTAAATGGCTGGAAAAGTTTGCTCAACAGAAATTGAATCCATACGCTGAAATGATCCATAAAGGAAGCAAAGCTGGTAATAAGATCAAAATGAGTAATGAGTTATTATTTTGATACACCCAATGCCATTACCTTTGTTAGATATGTTTATTATTATGATTTCCATAAGCCATAGTAAGAAGCACTGAAGTGAATGTGTGTCCCATGTGAGCAGGCCAGGCTTTTTTGGAATTTGGACTCTTTAGAAAATGTGTTTGATTCTAGGATGGAAATCAAAAAGCCCAACATAATGGAGTTAATTGTAACATTATGAGCTCAATTGTTAATGCACTCTTGTGTCAGCTTTCTGAGACCTTGAGCAAGTAGTCATGTCTACCTATGCTTCCAGTACCAACCAAAACTTTATGGTAACTATTACTACACTAAGCTTGGATGACTATTTAGCAAGTGGGGGAATACAGGGTTATGGAACATAGCTCATAGTACAAGTTGATCCAGGGACTAGTCCGATTGCCATTTTAGAGTCAGGAAGGAATTTTTTTTCCCCTCTGAGGCAAATTGGAGAGGCTTCAAGTGGATTTTTTTTGCCTTCCTCTGGATCCACTAGCAGTTAGGCAGGTTGTAAACTGTAAAGACATAAAAGGTAAAAGTAGATGGATTTGTCTTTTTTTCAACCTAACTTACTATGTTATTGGGTCTGGGTGACTAAGCATTCAGTGTATAGCACAAAATAACATAGTATAATATTAACATCCTAATAGCCACATTCCCATCGAAATGGTTGTGTGAGAAGATAAAAGGGTGCGTGTAAAACCTATTTCTTTTTTACACTTATTGGGAGTTAGTAGAATGATTCTTTGTATGTACAGATCACTTATCCAGAAAAGATCAGCAGAGAGTAGTAGCTGGTCTACAGTTGGGATTCTCAGGAAGCTGCTTTGTATGCTGCTTTTTATACGTGCAGTGTTAATGGATTTTCAGTTTCATATGTGTACCTAAGGACCCCATGGCTCAGATGGAATCATTGTTGTTCTTACTCTGTCTCTGTCTCTTATAGTACTAACTCGTGTGTCTCAGATAGCTTCCCAATTGTCAATATAATGTAAATAAATGTCTATTCCTTTTAATGTTGAAGCACATATGTGATACATTAACATTGTTGTGTGATGTTTCTCATTTAAATAGTGTAACTTCTGACAAATTTATGTTATGAAATATGTTACTTCTATGTGTGTTCTTTGTGATGTAAATTGACATTGATAAATAGGATATGTAGCAATATGATGTACAGGATCCACACACTGTATTTTATATATACAGGTAGGAATGTTCTGGCCTAACAAAATAAAAGTACATCATGCTCCTATTAAAATGCTTCAGTAGCAAGTGGAGATAAAATAAAAAAACAAGAAAAAAATATGCGTTCAACTTTTAAAGAACATGCTATAGTATTATAGAGAGTAGAATAAAAAAAAACTGTAGTGGGACATTCAGCCTTCCAGAGCCATCCAGCCAGCTAATACATAGATTATTATACTAAGTATTTTTTAGCAATTAATGAAATACCTGTATGTGACTTTTTTACTAAAAAATCTATTAGATAAGCAATAGGAATATTTGGAGCATCCCACAGTATATTTTAGGGAGACATCCTGTAGCCTCCATTGTAGTCAGGTATCAGCCTTTTCATCAATGTCTCTAATGAAGCCTGAAAGTTTTTTTTCCTGGCAAAACACATGGCAAATATTTGTGCAGGGTTGCCATGGTGACGAGTGATCTCATATCAGAGAGTTAATTATTCATAAATGTCCTGCTTTTCCATACCAATGAGGCTTTTAAGAGTCAAGGGGCCAACAGATCATCTATTGGAAGCCTCTGACTAGACAATTTGTAATCAGTATTCTTTTTTTTTTTCAGCAGCTCTCCAGTTTGCAATTTCAGCAATCTGGTTCAAAATGACCCTAGGGACCATGCATTGATTTGAACAAGAGACTATCAATACTGCTTTTTTTGTCTTCCTAATTTTGCACCTTGCTTAAATACCTGGTTGATAACCAAAAAGCTAATACTCAAAAGAATGTGCTGAAAGAACCATCCTGATAATCAAACTAACAAGTAAACTTTTGCTGATAACGAATTCTTTCAGTGACCCTGAATACCTCTGTACCGGTCCAGGTTTACTAACAGTCAAAACAACATCCTGTGTATGTGATGCATCTGGAAACCATGTGTGTTGCATTGCTTTGTTTCCAAGCATATTCTCCAGATCAGGTCACAAACATAACAAATGTATCATTGCTTGAAAATCAGAAGTTTATTTTTCTTTTCAACTAACCGCTCCTGACCTCCAGCTCTTCCTTTATCAACTTATCTTCCACAAATGTCCTTGTCCCTACCTTCCCGTAAGTAAATCTTTGGCCCAGTTAGCTGTATGGTAGGCTGCAAAGATGAGTGATTGGATAGGCATGCAGTGAGACACTGAAAGTCTTTTTGACCCTCATTAAATCCAACCAAGGATTTTACTGAACCAATTTGTCACAGCGTGTGTTAGAAATGCTAGTCGGTGCCAACAATATTCTTCATCTCAAGTCTTACATCATTTAATACTCTAGGTGCATTTAGATGGTTACATAGGCTGTTCTTCCCTACTGAGTGCTTTCCATAAACTCAGATTAGTATTTTTTAAGTTTACTGGGATATTTACTTTAAGAGAGAGGGCTGTTTCTTAAAGTCCAAATATGAAAAACTTGAAAAATTAAAGTTTTTTTTAAACTACAGTATAAAAGACCTGCTGAGGGCAATGGGAGAGATCCCTATCCTATTTGGAATTTTCTGTGGTCTGCACTGGAATTAGACAGAAAATCTGACTATTTTCACATTTTTTTTGGCCAAAAATTCCAAAAAGCTGTAAGAAAAAACCCATAAAAAAACATATGGTTCAGATTTTTGCTCACTTTTATCAATTTTGTCCCCAAGCAGATTAAACTGTGCTTTTTATTAATAAAAAAAAAGGACACATTGTGGATTGTAATTTGGTAGGAAAAAAATCATACTTTGATAAATAACGCCCTATATGTCTATTTCTCCAAGAAAGAACAATAGAGCTGATATTTAAAAGTATAAATGAAATGCAGGGGATTGCAGTTATATATTTGCCAAGTTTAGATGTTTTCTGTTGCAAAACTCACAGCATATATAACATTTTTGTTAAATTAAGATCTGGCTGGGACACTCTGAGAATGGCCTGTGATATTATACACAGAGCATGGATATGCCACACTCTATATCAGTGCCTTTTGTTGCAGAGGTTACTTTCTTGTTAAATTGCATTTTAATGGCACATTGGTGACAGTCTTCTTTACATATTTAAATGGGCGTTTCACCTTTCAATTCAATTTTAGTATTTTATAGAAAAGTTAATTCTAAGCATCTCTTTAATTGGCCTTAATTTTAATTTTTTTTATCTTTTTTTAATTATTTGCCTTTTTCTTCTGACTCTTTCCAGCTTTCAAGTGGGAGTCACTGAACAAATGCTCTATAGGGCTGCAAATATATTGTTATTGCTACTTTTTATTAAACATCTTTCTATTCAGGCCCTCCCCTAAGTATATTCTAGTCACATATTCAAATTAGTGCACGGTTGTTTGGGTAATTTGGACTGTAGTAACCAGTTTGCTCAAATCACAAATTAAAAAGCTTCTAAACAAAAAGCTAAATAATGCAGAAACTACAAACAATAAAAAAAGAAAATCAATCACAAATTGCCTAAGTCACTAGAAGGGGCAATGACGAGCACAAAGTACTTTCTACATCATACTAAAAGTTAACTCAGAGGTGAACAAGGTAAGCAGAAGCAGGTTTGAGTGTATGAGCTACTGTACCTGAAGCCAGTTTATTTTGAGTGGCTGAACCCATCAGCATTTAGTATCACAATTTATTACAGTTGCATTTGTCATGGGTCCAAAATACTATAAAGGCAATGGCACATACAGAGTTCTGTCCCCCACAGGAAATCATGCTCCTTGTAGGCAGTAAAGTAGGGAAAAAAACCTGGTGCACTGAACCACCTGGTCCATGTCAGTTGACTATGCCATTATAATATCAAAAGGAGCATTGAAGTGCAATAATGCCATGCAACTGACATGGGCACAATGGTTCCAGTGCATTGCTATGTAAAGGTATTTTCATGTGTTTTATTGCCCCAGAGAGTGTGACTTCCCAAAACTCGATTCAAATTTGAGTTTTCGCATTGGGGCTATTCAATCGAATTTTTTCATAAATGACATAGCTTTCAAATTATGAATAAAATCTAATTTATTTTAAAAAAAAAATCATATTACTGTAACACTCGACCTTTGTTAAATAACCTTGGGTGTATAGGTGTTTGGATAATCCTCAGACTTCATTAAGAGGGATTCACAATGTTAAGTCACTAGAAGGGGCATTGACGAGCACAAAGTAAAATGTCGTTTTCTGACATAAAGTTGATTGATTGGTTCCTGCATACTGAACAAGATGGATAAGTAATGGTGGTTCAGATGTCCCCTAGATACATGGTGGGGTATCAAGTCAGCTAGAAGGAAATAGGAGCAGCACACTTGTTGCATCAAAAAAAGGTGTTCTACTTGTTATTGTGGCCAAAAGCAGGACTACCTTTTTGGGTGGTTTATGCACCTGAAACCTTAATGGGTAGAACAAGTTTTCTTACAAAAATCACCATGGGCAGTGTTCTTATGTCAAAAAAATACCACATACACTGTTTAATGATGTTGTACAGGTATGGGATCCCATTATCCAGAAAGTTCTGAATTACAGAAAGGTCATCTCCCATATACTCCATTGCAATCACATAATCTAAATTTTTAGAAATGATTTAATTTCTCTCTGTAATAATAAAACAGTAGCTTGTACTTGATCCCAACTATAATATCATTAATCCTTATTGGAGGCAAAACCAGCCTATTGGGTTTATTTAATGTTTACATAATTTTCTAGTATACTTAGGGGCAGATTTACTAAGGGTCGAATTCGAGGGTTTAAAAACTCTAGAATTCGACCATCGAATTTAAAGGGAAGTAAAATCCTTTGAATTGGAATATCGAATTTGAAGGATTTTACCGCAATTCGATCGATTGATAAATTAATCTTTTTATTCGATCAAAAATAGCTAAACCCAATTCGGTAGGTTGATTCTGGCGAACTAGGCAGTCGAATACAAATTTAAAGGTCAAGATATTCAATTGTTGAATATTCAAATAGAATTTTATTCGAATCATTAGAATCGATCGAATTTTCAAAATTCAATGGTCGAAGTGGTCTTCAAAAATATTTGAAAATTTTAATTCGAATCTTTTTGAAAATTCGATCGCATTTCGAATCATTCATGTGAATTTGATAAATCTGCCCCTTAAAGTATGAAGATCCAAATAACGGAAATATCCATTATCCAGAAATCCCCAGGTCCTGAGCATTCTGGATAATAGGTTCCATGCCTGTAATCAAAAGTGTTTCAGTATGTACCTTCCTTTAAAAAGCATAGCATGTTTCCAAGATGCTTATTATAACATCTTGTTATTTCTCCGTTCAGCAGATAGAAGAGAACACTGGACCCTCACTATAGTTGCAGCCACAATGTAAAATAGTCAAATGTACTGTTTAGTGAAACTGCAGGGGGCAGAGAAGAGACACACACATAGATGATTCAGGAAAGGAATTCCTAAAATACATGCAGGCATTGAAAGCAATTTCTACTTTTACTGGGAACAGATGGAGAGACCTGTAAGAAGCAATTCTGCTGCTGGAAATAGAAGGGATTCTTAAGAACTCAAAGACTGTTCTAATTCAGCAAGAGGCTCCCAGACACCCACAAAGCCAGAAGTACAGTATATTCCATAAAACAGTAATAGCTGCTGGAATGAGTAAAGCTTTATTTTACATGATCAGCACACACATACCCTGAACTGAGCTTTGCTGTTCACTATGAAATAATGTGTGGGAAACTCAATATCCATCATCAAACCTAAACAGAAAAAGTCATTGCCTGTTGCTGCTGCTGAAGCTGGATTCTCCTGACCTGTTACTTTTCTGGTTCATTTGCAAGGACTGGCTACTGTTCCATCTGCTTTACCAGCAGCACCCAAACACAAGGTACATCCTTTCCCTTTATATCTTTTTTCTCTTCTTATATCACTCAATAATATGGTGAATTCAATTTATAAGACACAGACAATGCAACTGCATCAGTTGTACTGTAAATTTTTGATGCCAAACTTTGACAACATTTTGAGAAAGGATGACACTACATAAAACTAGCAGCACCACACTGTGAAGAAAGCATTGCTAGCCTACAGTATGTGCATGATATATTTTTATTGCAGTGCAATCCCTGATTGTATAATGTTTGTATCAAATTCCCCCCAATATCTAAGAAGATCTAAATTCTAGCCAGAATATTAAAGAGCAGTTGTGAAATGTCAACCAGCAAACGTTTGATGTTCTCATCTGTCAGTGCAGTCAAAAATGTATTCCTTTGGCTAACTCCTATAAATATATATGAATCGGGAACTTTTAAAGAATTTGGAGGATCAGACAAATCCTGAGAAATGGCGTTTCGCGAATTTATTCACCAGCGGCGAATCGTGGGAATTCGCCGCAAATTCGCCCCTGGCGAATAAATTCGGCCATCACTAATCCTGAACTGAAGCTTGAATATGGTGAGAATGCATTGTTACCAGAAAGAACTCTCTAGCACCCAAAGAAGTATTTGTCCACCTGTAAATCACCTAATTTCATGGTCAGTGATGTTTAGCTATGCCATAAGGAATTAATAATGCTCTTATAAGTTTCATTCTTATGTACATCCTCATATTTGTCATATTGTCTTAATTTAAAAAGGCAAAAGAAAAAATGTAACTGAAACATATTCTACAGCAGGACATTAACCAGGCAGCAGGTCTGCAAATAATTCTTTAAAGGGGAAGTCAACCCCAAAATAAAAATTTGCTTAGTAGAAAGAAAACATACTGTACTTCTAAGCAACTTTCCAGAATGAATGTATTAAAAAATTTTCAGTGATTTTAAAGTTATTTGTAAAATCAATTGCTATTGAAAGCTTTATTTGATTAACTCCTGGTTGTTACTTTTAAAACAATGTTGCAAAAGTCTTAGTTCCCCAGTAAATACAGGTCTGTTAATCAATTGTTTGTCTTACATTGTACCAACAGTCTAAGCTGCCAGTGCAGAGAATAGTAAGGGACAGACAAACACTGCTTTAAATAGCAATACATATACAAATAACGTAAAAACCATAGAAAATGTAACAAATGTATATCACAAGAATTATGTTCTTTTATTAGGCAAAAAAGTGGTGTTAAGGGGTGTGAAAGGAGTAACTTGCAGATTATTTCACTCAAACATGAATTTCCTATCAACAATACTAAATTACAGGGTTAGTCATTACTTGACTGAAATAAAGTGATCATTGCTGACACATGCAGTGCTTTAATGTAGATACTTTAGTATATACTGTAATACATCCCTTCTCAGTTAGGCTTACTGTATAAAATGCTGCTAGGATGTGGCTGTGTGCCACCATTCCTGTTTAGTCACTCTCAAAAGCAAGACCCCCACCTACGTAGAGGCTTCATATTTCACTATAAAGACATGAAAGCTTCTGGAACCAAGCTCTACAGTGAAGGGAAGTGGAAGGGCAATTCAGTGATATCAGCATATTTTCTTCTTGGAATTTCAACTTGCCAGCTCTATCCATCTTCTGAAAACAGTTCATTTTGTTTGGAATGATTATTGGCAGATAGAGGGTTGACGTGTTCTCTGGCAATGCAAGTTTTTTTCCTGTAGAAAATTTATGAATGCTGTTAAGATATAAAACAAGTTATTATGACCCTAACAGACATAGCTCAAATTCACAACTTATTAAATGATACCAAAAACTTCTATGGCTATTTGGAAATGTCCAGCTCTACATTTCTTTAGTCCAAATCTACATTCGGTCAGTTTTACAGTTATGCATAAAGTTTTTTGCACTGCTAAAAGTTGGCCAAGGACAAACTTGATCATGGAAATAGTCCTCTATCCAACAGAATGAATGCATCTATGTGTGATGCATGTTTCACAATAAAAGTACTTGCTTAGCACATCTTGTCCTAAAAAGGTAATATAAGGTACAAGTTTTGTGGTCTCCAGTATATCCCAAAATTGATCGCTAAACTGAATGTCACTCTAACCAAAACATACTCATTATCAGGTTGTTGAAGCGTGAGTGAATCTCATAGTCCAGAGATACCTAAACTGTGAATGGGCACATAGGGATACTCGCCAGTAGCCTGCATGTACATTCTAGCATATTTCCACACAATTGGTGTTGTACTTAGGGATGGGCGAATTTGACCCATTTCACTTTGCCAAAAATTCGCAGCGGCAGAAATGTCGCAAACGCCCATTAAAGTCTATGGGCATCAAAAAAAATGTTGATGCTCTGTGCATTTTATTGACACACGTCTTTTTTTTTTTTTTTTTTACACGCAACGCCATTCAAGTCTATGGGCATCATTCTCGCGGCGAAACAATGCAAAAAAATTGCTCATCTCTAGTTGTACTCCTTCTAGTCCAAGTTCCTCTCACCTGGTCCTGTTCATAGCTCTGAACCTTACCTCTTTAAATATTTTTTGTGACCTGTTTGTGGACTGGGTTTTTGTTTTATTTCCTAGCTTTCAATTCCTGAATTTTGACCTCCATTCTACAGGAACCTTGTACAATCAGACTTAGTAGTAGACAAAGGGTCAAAGCCAAAAAGGTGATTGATGGGGCACAAAGTCTGGGTTCCCTGTGTATAACCTCAGATTGGGTTAAATGTTTAAGGGTTATTGCTGCAAAAACCACCGTATTTGGTATGAGGGAGCATCCTGTGGGTGGCTTTTAAGAGTTTTCGTTGACTTCTGCTATGATTTTGTTTGATGTGGCTTGTCATGTACAGTTATGTAGTCATGAAATATATTATCAGATTCCAGAATTAATGGATTACAAACATAAGGATTGTATTGCCATGATGTCTGTATAACTCTAAACCATCTAATAGAAACATATTTGTTTAGTCTATAGTATATAGATGATTTATGTGAATATTACAGGTTAGAAAGAGCTATGGTTTAATCTGGTATCCAGCCAATGAGCTAGGCAATATAAACTGTCTTGCGTTACCATTCGTTCTTAGGTTTTGTTTGCATTATTGAGTACTGTGGTAGAATAAACTATAGCTACGTGAGATTCCAGTAGAAGTTTGAGTAGTTCAGAGACATCAGTGAAACAGACTAATTATGATTTGTTTATTGATTTAGTGTTTGATTTTATAATACAGACGGTTTACTTTGCTAATGTCATCAAGTTAATTGAACAAGAGACCATTTTTGAAAGCCTACACTACACATTCAGTTGCAGAACAGTTTCAGACGTTTTAGTTTTATTTACTTGCCTGACCCACGAGTCTTTGTATATTTTCATTTTTCAGCAGCCCAACCAGTACTGTTAATCTTCCCCACATGCTGTCCTTGCTTATGGCTTATTATTTCCAGCAAGCCCTTGTTACTGTACTGATGTATTGACCACTGTATTGCTCTGGAAGATGATAGCTATCTTGCTGAGTCCCATTGATGGCAGATTATTTTAACAAAATTTTTTATGCAGAACTACTAATCTCCTCCATATTGATAGTTTTCATTTTCAATATTCTAACTGTACTAGACCCAAACTCATTTTCAGTGGATGCTATGGACATAGGACCAGATAAACTTTGACCATGTTTGATCATAAACCCCCTATATCATAAATCAGCCATAAAATATTTTATAAATATGTTCATCTATACAAATGCTATACAGTGTTTTGTCTTTTAGATTCATCAGAGTGATGGTGAATTAAGATCTTCATAAAGGATGAAACCAATAGACGGAAGTGACCCTTGTCTACTTGGATTTCTTGTGACTGTTTGCATTTTGTTTCTCTCCAAGTGCAGCTTAGCCTGCCCTAAGCCCTGTGCCTGCTATGTTCCAACAGAGGTACACTGCACATTTAGATATCTAACTGCCATCCCTAGGCAGATCAATACAGACGTTGAACGCATTAACTTAGGGTAAGTAAGACAAGTCATGTTTTCCTTTTGCAGTGTGTCTTGTTCCTAAACATGATAAAAGCTATGTTATACAATAGAAAAGATTCGTACTCTTTTGTGTTCTATAGGGTATCATTTTGTCAGCTCTAGTTTTATTTGTGCAGCAAAATGAATGGTTCTTTCATATGTATATGTACTTAGAGTGCCCTATAGCATTCTAATGGGCAGATTTATTAAGGATTGAGTTGTGTTTTCCACAAAAATTTTAGTTTTCAAGGTAATTTTATGGGTCAATAATAAAAAAAAAAAAAAAAAAACTAGAAATGTTAAACTATTTATTATACCAGAACCTGTAAATAACTCAAGTCCAGAAAAAATACACCATCTTAAACCTATTGAGGTCATGTAGGATTCAATGGCAGGGCCCCTTTGAAGATGTTAATAGCCTTCATGATGGTCAAGTTTTTTTAAGAGGGTTTTGCCTGAAAATTTTATCAATTCAAGCGATTTGAAGGTGTTTTTTTTTTCATGGAAAACTCAGTCAGTTCCAGTTTTTGGGTTGTTACCCTCAAACTCTCTGATTCGAGTTTTCCATTCAAGTATTTTCTTAAATTAGAAACCATTCGAGTTGTGAGTTCATTTGAAGTATAAAAGACTCTAAAATTTGACCTTTGATAAATGGCCCCATACATTTCAATACATGACTGGCCATATCATTAATATGTAATTAATTTGCCTTCATCTGTCCCACCCAATATTAAAAAATCAGTTTAAATGTGGCTTAGTGTCATTAATGATTCTATCCAAAATATTCTGCATCTTAACGTTTAATATAACATTGATAATATATATTAAAGAGCTACTGCACCAAGGTGCCCATAAAGCTGCTATAGTTCATGTGTTCTTGTGTGTATTTACAACCCCCAGGTGAACCCACAAGCTCCATTCCTCTATGAAATATGTTGGTGCTATAGAAATACATGTTAATAATAATAAAATCTTGCAAATGGCATCAAAAGAGACCCAAGCATAAACATATTCCCCCAAATGTAATGAAAGGCACTAAGTTTGCCCAGGAGCAGTAACCAATAGCAACCAATAAGATGTTTGCTTTTTACAGATGACCAGTAAATACTACCTGCTGATTGGTTGCTATGGGTTTCTGTCCATTGGCAAACTTAGTGTCTTTTATTACATAACTCCCATTCTGACTTGCATTATGTTTATGTAAGTTCATACTTTTGTGTGGCTGTATTTATGGTAATCAAAATCATGTTGCCATATTGTTCTTACATAAAGAGTTTGAACTGCAGATTTTATGCACTTCTTTCAGTCAGTTGATTCCATCTCCATATTTACTTATTTCTAATGATACCATGGGCGCCCGTTTCGCCCATCACTAGAACCTACGCTTGATAAGTTGTTCCCTTAGAAAGGCCACTGTGTCCCATATTTTCAGTTATGTAATCTACTGAGCCAAAATTAATTTCCAATTTCATTTCCGAGAAATGGACAAACTCTTGTGCTTTTATGGCAGGATACATGTGATCATAATTTTCAGCTCAGTTCAGTATTAAAAGCATATCAAAGCATGAAAACAAAAAGCCAGAGCTGCTTCTGATTAGATCAGTCTCTTGCAAGGGACGAAGTGTCACCTACCTATTGTTTTGATTGTTTGTGCCACCCCGTCTGTAAAAAGAAATTAGAATTTTAGAGAAATCTATTTTCCTAGACTATGATTAAAGGACTTGCGTAATAAATCATATGTGGGCAAAATAGTCAAGAGCTAATCAAGAACTATTAATATTCACAGGTGCAAGGCTTTCTCTAGTGAATTCTGTATGAATAATTTCTTTGTGTTGATAATCATTATGGACTGTTCGGTTTCTCCATCTTTTGGCACATTGCTTAGTTTGCAGTTATGAACTAAGACATTAAGATTATATATTTACTTAAGCACACACACAAGATGGTCCAAAATAATCAAGAGAAGGTTGCTAAGACCCCTACATTGTTAGTCTTTCTTTAGGCAGATGAAAGGATCTCTTAAAAAAACTAAAATAATGGCTAATAATAGGCCCCAGGTGAATGAACATTTTAAGGAATGATGAATTTAAAGTGAAACGTGAGGATGATGCAATTCAACAACTAGGGAAAGACTAATGATTTCCAGATGTCCCAAGTTCCTACACACTCAAGCATAAGCTTGTATGCAGTAACAGAGTAATAGAGTATTCACCAACTGGAAACTTCAATAGCTGCATGCTGCATTCATATTTTAAATGATGAATCCTTTATTAGGTTCAAGTACATTCAAGTATCCCTTGAATCGTTTGATAAGTTTGTTGTTTTGGAATGTTTGTTTTTACCTAGATTAATTCTCTAAAGTAATTTTTTTACTTCTTATTATTTTTTGATGATTTCGTATTATAAATACTTCACTTTTTCCCTCTAATTTTATATACTTAATTTATTGCTGAAACATCAAGCCCATATCTACCAACACTGCTAGATCAAACAATATTATGACTATACAGTTGTTTAGTGGAGGATACTCCCCATCTGCCTTACCTTAATCATATCCTAAATCAAGAGAATCCTTCCAGCCCGCCAAGCTGGCAGATAGATATAGCCACCACACAAATCTTGAAGCACTAGATTTTGTTGAATGTTGCAATATGTCATCCTCTGTGATGTAATGTCTTGGTATCCTCAATGTCAGATTAAATATATATATTGTCAAACATCCCAACTATACAACTGTGTATACATTTGCTGTGTATACAACTGTGTATACATTTGTGTTGCTTTTATAGGTAGAAACATGATTTTTTTTTTTTTTTTTT
>CM044439.1:128510472-128528625 GCA_024363595.1 Xenopus borealis
AGGGAATAAATTGAGAACAGTAATGATTTAATATCATTTTAAATGACAACCATTTCTTTTTAATGTATTCTCATTAAATGTGTCTATTCTTTCAGGTTTTGAAAATGAGCTACAATAAAGTGAAATCATTCCACAAAAATACATTTCATGGGCTTAAGAATTTGGTGAGGCTACAGATGGATCACAATACACTAGAATTCATAAATCCTGAATCATTTTATGGACTTACATCACTAAAACTTGTCCATTTGGAAGGAAACCTGCTCAGACAACTTCACACAGATACTTTTTTGACTCTGCGATATGTAGATATATTCAAAACATCAACTATTAAACAAATATATCTTTCTGACAACCAGCTTTCATCACTACCAAAAGATATGTTCTCATATATGACTGAATTAGAAGGAATTTATTTACATGGAAATCCTTGGTCTTGTGATTGTAAACTTGAGTGGCTAAGAGATTGGACACAGCAATCTAGAGGTAAATATCTAGAGTCTATATTTAATAGCATTAATCTCCCTATGTATTATTTTTTAACTAGATTCTTAAAGAATTATTCAGTAGGGATGAGCTTAAATGAACCATCTTGCACATGTAGCCACACATTTTACCTAACTTAAGTAAATGGAGTGCATGAGATGTACAATGTTAGTTTTATCTGAACTTGAATGTTAAAGAAAATTAACTTGAAACACAAAATCTAAAAGCACTATAAAGCAGTTGTGCCCTGTTGATCTAGAGGTACCCAAGGAGAGGACTGTATTGATTTATACAATGTGTTGTTTACCTGGTGTTAACGGTGAAAATGTGGTGGAATACATGAACCCATTACTGAGCGTTGAGAAAATCTCAGCAGTCCCCATACACCTGTGATTCCCAAACCTTAGGGATGGCCCCTGGGGATCTTGGAGGAGCGGCATGGGGTTCCTAGTCCAGTTAGGGTAAGAATTTGGAAAAACTCTCTTATACAGACTGTAAAACCCAGTGAATATGTATCTATTCAAGATTTACCCTAGACATTCTTGCAGCTATGGCAAAATGACTGATATATCTACATAAATATTTTACAATATCTTTATCCAAGTCATGGGCTAAGAGGGCTCCGTCCACATGTTAGACTTTCAAAGGGGTCCTCGGCCAAAGATTGACCTTCAAATAAAAAGGTTGTAACTTGAACTGAAAAAGTTTGATCATTGTATAAACATTTGTACAAAAAGTAAGGGAGTAAGCGATCAAGAATAATTTCAGAATACTGTGGCAGCAGGAATTAATGGATATTAATGCATGACTAAGATATTAGTAAATGGAGGAGGAATGGGTTGATTTTTCTGTTGGCAGCAGGCTCAATTTCTGGGATTGCAGAGGTAGGGGTCTACAGGATGTAAGGAAGAAGGAAGGGTGCACATTATAAGTGGATAGAGTGAAAAGAGTGGTAGTATGCAAACATAAATTATTATTAAATAATTACAAGAAAATATTGCTTTAATCAGATTTAAGTTTAGCCATCTTTTTATGTGTATTTTCAGTATTGCTAATGCATTTCTTTATTTTGTCAGATGTAATTAAATGCAAGAAGGATCGTTCAGGTCAACAATGTCCAATTTGTGCATATCCAAGAAAAAATTATGCAAAAACACTTACTGAAATTTCATCTGAAGATCTGGCATGTATTAAACCAACCATAGATGAAATCTATAAAGTAAAAAATGCTACCACAACAGAAGAAGGAGGATCAATTGCTGTATCATCTAAAGATTTTGTAGCACCTATTGGCTCCCTTATACTAAATATGACTGACCAATATGGAAATGAAGCAAATTTGGCTTGTAGTGTTCAAAAACCAACAAACATGTCCCAGTTAACTATTGATACAAAATCAGATTATTCATCACTGAGGACTACATTCTCTTCTTTTCTTGTTTGCAACATAGACTATGATCATATTCAAAAGTTATGGGGCATACTGGCAATGTACAGTGATTCTCCAATGAAACTCAAAAGAGATCTCCTGCTTACAAAAACTCCATTTATTAGTTACAAATACAAACAATCTACATCAAATGATGAAGTCTTTACTGACATTGAAGCAGAAATGATAACTGAACCAAACTGGTTGATGCAGGATCTGGTTATATTACAATTAGACAGAACAGCGACAACTCTCAGCACATTACACATTAAGTTTATGGTCGATATCTATATCACGCTGCCTAATATTCCTGAACAACTTTTTAAAACTGGTTGGGTCATGATAACAAAGGATAACCAAACGAAGACAGAATATTCAGCAGTAATTGGAGGAACTGTAGAAATTGATTGTAAAGTTTTAGGGGAACCAACTCCTGCTATCGAGTGGATTCTTCCTGATGGAAGTAAAGTTAGGGCACCATATGAAAGTGAAGAAGGGAGAATAATAATTACAAAAAGTGGAACATTTATACTGAAGTCTGCTGATAGTTTCGACACTGGTGTTTACCATTGCATTGCTACTAATTATATTGATGCAGATGTTCTATCCATCAGAATTACTGTTGTCAGTGGGGATGTTGAAGAACAATTTGTCAATGGAGTTGAGCTTTCAGTGAGTACTGGAGATCACATTAACCTACCATGTGGATCAAGTGGTATTCCTGATGCATCTGTAACTTGGATTTTGCCAGATCATTCAGTTCTGTACACACATTCAAGAAACAAGATTATTTTGGCTAATGGGACATTACAAATACAAGGCATATCAGAAAGAGACCGTGGCCATTTTAGATGTTTAGCAGCTAATCAGTATGGACTTGATATATTGACACACAGAGTACTAGTTAAAGTAAAACCAATTGGTGTTATAATTAAAGAAACAGAAAATGATGATGGTTCTGGAAATGAAGATAATGAAGAACTTAGTAAACAGTCAGCTATGGGAAGAGTTACAGCACAAAAGCAAATCCCAGCACACATCCAACCTGGGCATATCTTAACTAGAAAAGGTTCAAAAACAAACAGGAATATAGGTATTCAAAGAAGAAACCAAATAAGCAGACGATTAAGAGGACAAAGGCGACAATTTACTCAGAGTAACAGGAGGATTGATCCTGTCCGTTGGACAGAAATCTTAGAAAGAACAAAACAAAATGCAAAAAAAACAAAAATAGAAACCAAAATAATTGAAAGTTCTTTAAAAGAAGAATATACCATTGGAAGGGCATCAGGTGATCTGGAGGAATCCTCTGGTGAAGAACTTCTTCCAATGAAAGAAAATTTCTTCATATTAACAACAAGGCATTCATCTCTTGCCATATTAAATGTAGCACCAACAGCTAAAACAAATACAGACTCTAAAACATTACAGAGACAGCCACAACCAACAAAAACAATGCCGCCACTGAGTTCAACCAAAACAGAAACCTTGGAGAATCAGATGGCAAATACTGAACCAACAGTTATGTCTCCATTTCAACCAACAACACATAGTATTTTGAATAACACATACATAGAACTAATTTCAAAACCCCAACCTACTTCTAGTGGCTTGTATGCAGCACTGAAGGATGTTACAACTACATCTTTCTTAGGAAATACAGCAATTTTTCAACATGGAAGGCCACAAGTTTTTAACAATGAATTAACAACTGCATTTAATTCTCTAACAGTTACACCACAAACAGTAATTACTAGTTCATCATCTACCAGTACTCCAGCAACAACTAATTATGTCCATACTATATCTCAGCAAGGTACCACAGCCTACACTATGCCACACATTTATACACAAGGTATAATTACTAATCCAAGTACCACATCTAATTATTTGAATTATCCTTCACAAAATGTTTTGAAGAAAACACCATTAAAATCCAATATATCTAGTAGTTTGGTTTCTAAAATTAAAATTAACCCAACAAGACCTTCTAATGATTTGTCTTTGACACTAAAAGATAGGTTAACCTACCAACCATCTACATCGAGTTACTTACAAGAAACATCTCAGAATGTAATAAACAAACCACTAACTACACTATATAAAAAACTGCCTTTTAGACACAAAGGCACCTTGCCCTATCAGCCCACTACTTCTAGCTACTTACAAGGAATATCTAAAAATTTTATTAGCAAGCCACAGTCGACTCCATATGTGAAACTACCTGTTACAGCCAAATTAATAGAACCTTCTAAACCTACTACACCTAGGTACTCATATGAAACTTCTCATTTAAGTAAACCTCAAACAACTCCATCTAATAATGTGTCTTTTTCACCCAAAGTTTTTGGAGCCACTATATCTAGCTATTTACAAGAAACTCCTAAACCTGTTATAATGAAACAACAAATTTTGTTGGACAAATATAAAGATATTCTGCATAAGAACCAAACTAAAAACAAGCCATTTAACCCTTTACCAAAACCATTTGTTAGTACAGCACCAGTAAAACCAGAAGACAAAATCTATAGTACACCACCTTCACAGATATCTTCTGGACAACAACTTACCACTAAAGTTTTCAATAAAGAATCAAATATTATGTCAGCTTTGATAAACAATAAAGACAGTTATGATTTTGGTCATTCCTCCACCACTGTACAGATAAAAACAGACATACCTGAAAAAACATCTAAACCTGCCATGGAAAATAAGCTATATTCAAAGAGCAAGACTATTATACAAACAAATAATTCAACTAAAAAAGTCCCTTATTTCACAGAGACAAAAAATGAAGCTCAAGAGGTGAATGTTATAACAGTTGATTCTTCAACCAAATCAAGTGCTAAACTTTTTCTTTCAGAAAAAGAGATTGGTCCTATTTACTTCCACACTACACAAAAAATAATCTCACCCCAACTTCCAGTAGGCTCTAAAATCATTACACATCAACAGATTCAGATAGTAAAGGATGTAACACCATATATGCCAACAGCAAAACGCTATGGACGGAGAAGAATTTCTGGCAAAAGAAGAATTGTAAGACCAGACCGCATTCCAAATATGAAGTCTAATTTTTCACTTGTAAAGTCAAATTTAAAAGACTATACCCAGAAAACAACAACAACATATTCTACAAGTTTAGAACCAAGTAAACAAAAACAAATGCTGTATTCTACATATCCTCCAGGAATATATAAAACCAGTGAGCATTCTTTGACCACAACTGCATCAGATCCTTTTAGGAATAAGACCCCTACTCAAAAAGGTCAAACAAAAAAAGTAAATACAAACATCACAAATAATAATGGAATATTTGCTGAGTTTGATAACCCAATAACGCTCGAAACCATCAGAGAAAACACGTCAACCTTACCTACTCTGCAAGTTCACACTGCAAAAAAAACATATCTGACAACCCATGTTCCAGGAACAAAGCTGCCTGTGTCAAATGAAGAATATGTTCTCTCTACATCAGCCCAATCCACTACAAAACCTAGAGCTAATTCAAAAGTATTAAGAAGAAAAATTCCTTGGCACAAATTGTTTGGAAACAACTCAAACATTCAAAAAGAGATATTAAAGAAGTTAAGAAAAAGTACAAAGCTAACATCAGAAAGTACAACAGAACAACCTTTCACTCTAACATCACCCATTTTAAAAGCATTTACATTCACAGAAGTCACCCCTTCATCTATGAGCAATTTACAGTACAGTACATCAAGAACAGTAACAAGCAGCCCTAAAATACAGACTAAGACAACTGTATTACCAAACATAATTTTGACAGACATCTTTCGTTTAACCAGTTCTACTACTGTTACCACATCAGGATATCAAAATATGACACACACTTCAAAAACAAAGTATTTTACATCTCCAACATCATCCCCAACTGTGGACAAGGCAGTAAAGAGAAAATTATTGAGAAAGAGACCAAGGAAGAAAACTTTGATAAAAAAGCCAATACATTTGGACACGTGGAAACTAGTCAAATCCAGCATAACTAACAACACACAATCTATATTGATGTCTTCAGAAGTAAAGGATAACACAGGCAGCAGTAGGACCAATAATCAAAAAGAAATAACCAAATCTCAGGGATTTACTCAACTTCCACAACTTTTAATGAAGACTAGTAATTATCCATATACTACATTTTATTCTAGCAAAGCCAATGATAATTTGCTACCCACAATAAAAAATGATATTTGGAATAGAACTTCATTTTTAGATGAAAAGTCGATAATGAAATATATTGATAAAACAGGAAAAAAGTATTTTACTAGTTATGAACAAGCAGTGACTACAGACAACCAGTTTAAAGACACTTCTATAACCACTCAACAAGAAATAAAACACATTCTACCCTATGAAAAGGACAGTATACCAAGCACTTTGGTTCCAACCTTAAAAACCTATGAAATTACTACCAAAGAGGCCATCCAATCACCCCTACCAGTAAAGAAAACCACTCAACGGCCATCTATTTTTACTGAGAAAAAGACTATGCAGAGTTTGGAAAATAGGCCTAACATGGAGTCTGCAGAAACAACTGTAATGATTACAACAACTTCAACCAAAAATATTAAATATTCTGAAAACTACACCCCTTTATTGACTAAACAACAACATGGAAAGAAAATTGGATTAGAAAAACCAGTTGCTATGACAACTACAGTTAGCCTCCTCAGCCCAGATTCTACAACACAAAACAGCAGATCAAAGCCTAGAATAATTGGAGGAAAAGCAGCAAGTTTCACAGTATTGGCTAATTCTGATGCTTTCATCCCATGCGAAGCCAGTGGGAATCCACCACCAACAATTCTTTGGACAAAAGTATCATCAGGTGAGCTACAGAAAATTGGCATAGATGTATTCATTTGGTCAATAAAGGCAGGGCCGCCATCAGGGGGGGACAGGGGGGACAAGTGTCCCGGGCCCGGGGCTGAAGGGGGGCCCGGCAGTGCTGCATTTTCTGAAGAGCCGGGCCCCCCTTACCGGCGCCAAGCCGATTGCTTTAGTGCCGATGCGGAAGTGCCGAACAGACGCGAAGGCAGCCGACACTTAAAGTCCTGAAGTCACGGAAATACCCAAAGTCACTAGGAGCCAGCACTAAAGAAAATACCTGAAGTCAAGCAAGTATACTGAAGTCCTGCAGCCATGAGTTCAATTCCACCAACACCAATGTGGGTTTTTTTTTTTATCCCCTGGCCTCAAATGTTTTTTTTTAATACTTTTTTATAGGCCCCTGTCACCAATTTTTTTAAAAAAAATATTTTACGGGGCTCTAATATTTTTTTTTAACTTGTTAACTGGGGCCCTGCCACCAATGTTTAAAAAAAAAAATTTGGGGGCCCCAATTTTTTTAACTTGCAAGGGGGGGCCCTGTTGCCAATGTTTTATTAAAAAAATATTTTTGGAGCCCCAATTTTTTTTAACTTGTAAGGGGGGCCCTGTCGCCAATGTTTTATTAAAAAAAATTATTTTTGGGGCCCGAATTTTTTTAAACTTGTATGAGGGGCTTTTATGGGGGGGGGGGCTTGCACCAATTTTTTTTCAACTTATAAGTGAGCCCTGGGGGGTTTACTTTTTTAGCGCTGATGTCTGTTTGGTCTTTTTAACTTTGATGTGGATTTGGCGGGGATTGGGGCGGGGCTTAGATGCCTGGGTGGGCGGATTTTGTTGTGCGGGGCCCCGTGATTTCTAATGGTGGCCCTGAATAAAGGTATGGAATTTCTTATCTAGAAACCCATCATTCATTGAGTTCTAATTAAGGGATCACCATTTCCCATAGAGTCCATTTTTAGCAAATACTGTTTATTAATATTTATTAATAAATAAAACGTAATAATATGTAATAATAAAACAGTATATTTTACTTTATGGTAACTAAGTTCCATAATCCATATTTGATCTTATTGGGTTTATTTAATGTTCAAAAGTACAATGAAAGTGTGTAATCCAAAATATCAGGTAAAAAAAACCCTTATCTGGAAACCTTTAGTTTGCAAGCATTACAGATGATTGCTCCCCTACCTGCATATATAATATAAGATATTATTTGCACACTATATCATGTGTGATCTGGATCTATAAGGAGTCATGCTGTCTCTCTAATCTACTTTTTGTGCCAGGGATTGCCATCTTGCCTGTTTTAAAAATGAAAAATTACTCAATGTATATTGACTCACAGTCATTGAAAGCCCAGCTAGTTACCTTTCATCATCCAACCCTGGCTTATAGGATAACAGTTTTAAGCAATGTATAGTTGAAGTTAGAGCAAACTAAAAGCACATTCAACAATAACTTGCAATACATTTTTTTATAGGTACTTTTGTAACTAAAACAAGACAAGTAAACAAAATGGAGGTTTTTATGAATGGTACCCTCAGCATCTCAAGTGTTGGCATACATGATGGTGGACAGTATCTTTGTGTGGCCAATAATCAGCTTGGCTCAGATCGCCTGCTTGTCACGCTGTCAGTAATAACTTACCCTCCAAGGATCTTGCAGGGGAGATCAAGAGAGATTACAATACACTCAGGGAACTCTGTCAATGTAAATTGTCAGGCTGAAGGTAGACCTTTTCCCACAATTACATGGACTTTGAAAAATGAGACCATTCCCTTTGGAATATCTACAAGCAATCGTAAGATATTTGTGCAACAAGACGGCACTCTCATAATCAAAGATGTAACCATATATGATAGAGGGATTTACAGGTGCTTAGCTACCAACCTAGCAGGAGATGATACCTTTACAGTAAAGATTCAAGTGATTGCTGCTCCTCCAGTTATTGTACAAGAAAAACGTCAGACTGTTCTAGCTGCTCCTGGGGAGAATCTAAAGATTCCCTGCACAGCTAAAGGAAACCCTCAACCTACAGTACACTGGGTAGTTTTTGATGGTACAAAAGTTAAACCGTTGCAATACGTTAATGCAAAACTGTTTCTTTTTTCTAATGGAACACTATACATAAGAAATGTGGCTTCAACAGACAGTGGTAACTATGAATGTATTGCAACCAGTTCAACTGGGTCTGAAAGAAGAGTGGTTAATCTCATGGTTGAGCAAAGTGATACTTTTCCTAAAATAACTGATGCATCTCCTAAAGCTACTGAGATGAACTTTGGAGACAAACTCATGCTGAACTGTACTGCAACAGGGGAACCAAAGCCAAGGATAATATGGCGATTGCCATCAAAAGCAGTGGTAGATCAGTGGCACAGGTAAAACCTCTGTTTACTCACAAACATACTTAATTAGCATTTTCATTGAAATTAAAGATTTGTTTTGCAGCATGTATGTAAGCTTGAGGTTATAAGCAAAATATAATGCAAATTTATTCAGACACAGTTTTGAATGTTCAGAAGGTGGCACAACCCCAACACCATAGGGATCAAACTTTGTGCTATTGTTCTTCAGCAATAATGGATATGTAGGTATTATAATAGCCACATATTAGCATCTGTATAACTACAGTACTTTGCTTGGCATAGTGCAATGTGGATTGTAGCTGCAGATGAAATATACTTGCAATATATTCCTAGGGACTAGAACCAGAACTGTGTTTTTTGTAGGCATGCGAGGATACTGCAGAGATCACTGCAATTACAATAATATATAACATGTTTGAACTAAGTACTTTTTCAAAGTTTTAAATACCAACAAAGATAACATTGTTTATTTATGCAGAATTATCTATCTATATATAAAAACTTGAAGGTTGCTTTATAATACATTCATTATTCCATTTAATATAGTACTATAGAAATAAGATAAATATGTGACTTATGCAACACAGCATTAAATACATTTTAAGGCAATAGAAAAGTGGATAAATTGCAGTGGATAAAGTGATTTTTTACTTTTCTTGTTTTCAGAATGGGAAGTCGAATTCATGTTTTTCCAAATGGTTCCCTATTTGTGGATTCTGTGAATGATAAAGATGCAGGAGACTACTTATGCGTGGCAAGGAATAAAATGGGAGATGACGTTATATTGATGAAAGTCAGTGTGACAATGAAACCAGCGAAAATTATTCAAAAACAACAGCTCGCCAAGCAAGTACCATATGGTAAAGATTTTAAAGTGGATTGCAAGGCTTCAGGGTCTCCACTGCCTGAAATATCTTGGACCTTGCCAGATGGTACCATGATAAATAATATTCTACAAGCTGATGATAGTGGAAGGAGAAAACGGAGATATGTTCTCTTTGACAATGGAACATTGTATCTAAACAAAGTAGGCATAGCTGAGGAAGGTGATTATACTTGCTATGCTGAAAATAAACTAGGGAAAGATGAAATGAAGGTTCACATAACGGTGGTTACAGCTGCGCCACAAATTAAGTTAAATATCAATACAAGATATGCAGCAAAGGCAGGCGGAAGTGTGATTTTAGACTGTGAGGCAAATGGAGAACCAAAACCAAAAATATTTTGGTTGCTTCCCTCTAGTGATATGATAGCAGTATCTCATGACAGATATTTATTGCATGAAAATGGATCTTTGACAGTAAGCCAAGTTAAATTATTAGATGCTGGGGAATATATGTGTGTAGCACGCAACCCTGCAGGTGATGATACAAAGCTTCTCAGATTAGAGGTACTTGCAAAACCCCCAATTATCAATGGTCTATATTCAAACAGAACTGTAATTAAAGAAACTGCCATTAAACACTCTAGAAAATTAATTGACTGTACAGCTGAAGGGGCTGCCCCCCTTCAGGTTATGTGGATAATGCCAGATAACATTTATCTAACTGCACCATACCAGGGAAGTAGGATAGTGGTCCACAAAAATGGAACTTTAGAAATTCGGAACATAAGGCCTTCAGATACAGCAGAATTTACTTGTGTTGCTCGCAATGATGGAGGTGAAAGCATGCTTGTGGTTCAGCTGGAAGTACTAGAGATGCTTAGACGGCCCATGTTCAAAAATCCATTTAATGAAAAAGTTATTGCTAAGCCAGGCAAAATGGCAATATTAAACTGCTTTGCTGAGGGAAATCCTTCTCCAGAAATAATGTGGCTTCTGCCAAATGGCACACGGTTTTTAAATGGGCCATCGATTTCTAAATACCATGTGGGAAGCAATGGAACTTTTATTATTTACAACCCAACCAAAGATGATGCAGGAAAATATCGATGTGCAGCTAGAAATAAAGTGGGATACATTGAAAAGCTTATTATTTTGGAGGTTGGTCAAAAGCCTAATATACTTACACATCCTAGAGGGTCCATTAAGAGCATCATTGGAGAATCATTGTCTTTGCATTGTCTTTCTGATGGAATACCTAAACCAAGTGTTACCTGGATACTGCCAAGTGGAAATGTTATTGATAGACCACAAGTTCAAGGGAGGTACAAGTTACTTGAGAATGGAACTTTGGTTATTCAAGAAACAGCAATAGATGACCGTGGAAACTACCAGTGTAAGGCCAAGAATTATGCAGGTGAGGCAGCTATTACTGTTGCAGTTGTGGTTGTAGCATATCCTCCAAGGATTACAAACAAGCCTCCACAAACTATCCATGCGAGGGCAGGATCTGCTGTACGTCTCAACTGCATGGCCATTGGGATACCCAAACCAGACATATTCTGGGAGCTGCCAGATCTCTCTGTATTGTCAACAGCAAGTCAAGGAAGCCTTACTGGAACAGAACTTTTTCATCCTCAAGGTACATTAGTAATTCAGAGCCCTCAAACTTCAGATTCTGGAATATATAAATGCATAGCGAAAAATCCTCTTGGAACTGACATCAGTAAAACATACTTAAATGTAATCTCACGGAGTAATTAAGGAAATGGGACTAAAAGTAACCAGAAATGACTAAATGAATAATGACACCTATGAAATATTTGGCATAATGCTTCTGCAACATATAAACATCAAGGCATACATATTTGTTAAGATCTTATATTTCTACCAGCATTATTTCAGAGATTTTATTTAAAGCACTTTCTCCAATCCTCTCATTCAACTGAAAACTGTGAAAATAAAGAGTCACATTATATAAAGTAAATATTTTATTTAGAAATCTGTTGTGTACCTTGTATGCTTCTGTTTTCAATCACATTTTCTACCAGAGAAGTGAACTTGGCCAAATAGCATTCTTTAATAAAAACACAGATCACATCTATTACAAAAACAACAAATCTGGGAACAGTTTATCATTGGATTCACCATATATGAAAGTAAATCAAATACAAATTCTACATTATGAGCAATTCTACGAATGTAAATAAATTCAAATAAAGTACTAATCAATTATTCCATGTACACAGTATAATTGACTCACATAAACTGTTAAGAAAGCAAAAAAATAATTAAGAACAGCTGAAATATACAAATGGGTTTATTTCTATGCTCTAACAATGCCACATAAGCACTGGTAAAAGTTTCTTTGAGTTTTTGGGTCAATATGGTTTAGTGTATCAATAAGTCCATTAGAAAATCCAGACCTATGTAGAGTAATTTGTGTTCTTTTAAACAAAGATCTGAAATGACATAAAGGTGTTGTGCTTGCTACCCCCATCCTTTTGTTGCAGGTTTCTTTCCCAGTGCCTTTTTCTTCAGTTATGCAAGGAGCATACACTACTGCTCATTTATGACCACAAATGCAGTGTGCAAATTGCAATATAGGGCACAAGTGGCTAGTTGTGCTGAAAATATACAGTGTTGGGTTGTTATTTATCTATTGATGCAGATAGCTATGGGAAGCCTGGATCAACTACCGCCTTTGAATTTACCAATATTACCAAAAGAACCAGTTAATGACCTCTTAGTAAAGCAGACTAATACAGGTATGGGATCCATTCTATGAATTACGGGATGACTCGTATGGACTCCATTTTATCCAAATAATCCAAATTGTTTTTTATTTTTAATAATAAAATAGTACCTTGTATTTGATTTGAACAAAGATATAATTAATCCTTATTGGAAGCAAAATCAGCCAAATGGGTTTATTTAATGTTTACATGATTTTCTAATAGACTTAAGGTATGAAGATCCAAATTACAGAAAGATCCATTATCCAGAAAACCCCAGGTCTGGATAACAGGTCCCATACCTGCACTTCCAAATTCATGCAAGACTTAATGCAATACCCACAACACACCTAAGAACAGGATGATTGGTTATAATCAGCTCTAAAGGTGACCATACATGGGCCGATAAAAGCTGCCAACAGACTGGGTTGGCAACTTATTGGCCCCTCCGACAGGCTTACTAGATCAATATCTGGAAATTGACACGGTCCAGTGATTCCACAATTGCATTAGCCTGATACTGTATAGCCCACCTCAAGGTGGGCATATCGGGGAGAGAACCTCTCGTTTGACAACATCGAAAAGTGAGCAGATCTCTCTGTTTATGGCCACCTTTAGCCAGCAGCCTAGACCAGTGGTTATATAATCTTGTTAGTGCAATACATTGTTAAGCTGGCCATAGATGCAAAGATACCATCATATGAAACAAAGGTGAAACAAATGATTTTCAGTGAGTGACATTTTTCTTACCATGGCAATCGGTCGTTATCAATGAGTGACTGTCACTACTATTTGTAACTATTTGTTATATTTGTTTCATAACTTTTGTACGATTGCTGTTTTATTAATCAATGGCCAGATTTGCCCTTGTTACTACTTATGTTAATCTGCATGGTTAATGGTAGATCATTTGACTGAAATGAACAAGTGTTCGTTGCACAGAGAATGAAATCTGCACATCTATGGCCAGCTTTACTGTTATAGAGAAGTACTTGTTTGTCAAGCATTTAGTCATAACCTTATGTTTTGGGCTTCTGTACCAGCCCAAAGCAACCACAACCCTTTTGCAGTAAAGATCTGTGTTTCCAAAGATGCCCCAGTAGCTCCCCATCTTATTTTCTGCTGATTCACTGATTCACATGCTCTGTGCTGCTGTCACTTACTTACCTTAGGTATTGACTATATACAGTGCACATAGAATAGAAATATCACAATAAAAAGCTGATTAGTAATACAGAATATTATTAAATGGCAGAGCAGAAACCTGAGCATCACTGAGCATGTGAGTGTCGCAGACACTTTCCAAGATGGCTACCCCCTGTGACAGGTTTGAAGTCCTTGATCAATGCTGCAGTTGAGAAGTTGAAAGTTTAGGCTGGTGCAAGCAAGCTAATTTGGAAAGCAAATAATGCAAAAACCATAAAAAAAAATTAAGAGCAGCCTAAAATTTGCTTAGAATAGGTCAAAGTATAACATACTAAAAGTTGACTCAAAAAACTTCCCCTTTCAGATTTCTTTACATTGCAGAGATGATTGTTTAATGTGTGAATACAGGTGATATACTTGCTGTTTTCACATTGGTTTGACATGTTCTCATGAAGGGAAAAGACTTGGGGAGGCAATAACTGCCTTAAATTATGAACCCAGTATGTTATTAAAAATAGGTTCTTACATAGTAAAGAATGGGGAATCAACCAATCATCAGGATTATTTTCTATACAGTTCAAGGGAATTACCCCCCTAGTCTTCAGAATCATTAAATGGCACTAAGTTTTCCTATGGGCAGTAACCTCTAGCAACCAATCAGCAGGTAGAATTTACTGGTCACCTGTTTAAAAGCAAAGATCCTATTGGTTGCTAAGGGTTACTGCTCCTCGGCAAACAGCGCCTTTTATTGCATATGGGGGAAAGAGTTTAAATTGTCTGTCTAAACTGTATTAATTTTGGGAGAAAAGGAACTGCAATATATTTTTATCTTTTATATTAGCAGCCCTCACATGGGATTACTTTACAGGACAGAGCCATAAAAATTCATTACATTAATGGCTTTTTCCTTGTGGATTTAGCAACAGTTACTGGGCTAAAAAGGAGTGCAGATGCATTTTGTGCCTTTGGTAACTGAAAAAAACAGAAGGTTCTTCCACAACAGTTGAAAATAAATGTATTATTATCATTATTATTGATTTTTTATAAAACAGAGCAACTGAATCTGCCAGCAACAATTAGCTAGAGTCGTCTCAGGCGATACTGTACATTGCATTTGTTGTAACTCATGGGAATCTGCATGTTTTAAGATCAATGAGACAGTTAGAATGTTTTAGGTGCTACATGTTCCTTTGTCAGTCATACTGGATTCATGGCCAATTTGCCACGCATTATTCACATGCATCATTTTTATGGTATTTATTTATTATTCTTTGGATCTCTTTCGTGTTCTATTAAACTCTTTGTTAATGACCCATAACCATTAAGATGATGGTCTCTACTTCTACCATATAGCAGAGGTCAAGGTAATGAAATGGTTTAGCCTCTTTAGGTATTTTTACTGCAGAGTAGTCTGTAATTTAGGATATTTTGCTGTAATGGATCTATTACTACTTCTGTCTAAATGATCTATTGTAGAGCGATGCATCACTTGAGATACAATACTTCTTGATTCTTCTAAACTAAAACTTTGATGATGCTTTGAATATTATATTTCTTATAATTTCTGATTATGCAGTAAAGTATGTTACTTTGTCAACAGGAAAAATATAATGAACCCAATCAGAACCGCACTTACTTACTTACTCCAAGCCACTTATCATACAGGTGCAAGTCGTTAAGCCTGTTCACAACGGCTTCTCCATGAGATGTAATATTATATTATTATTAACAGGAAAAATATAAAATGAATAGTAAGTTGACTGAAGTTAAAGTTTGATGAGCTGATACAGTGGCACAGATACAGATAATGGTGGCACAGACATGTAGCAAATACAGCAGTTTTCACTAGGTTTAAGACAATCCTTTCTGTTAAAATGAATGAAAAAAAAAAACTGTGGTACCCTGTCAGCCATTAGCCATTATATTTTACACTTACCCTTACCTGGGTGAAACATCATAATGTTACCAAGACAAGGACATTTTAACAGAAATAACAGACAAAAACAAACAAAAACAAAAAGTATTGTAGAAGCGATATTTTTCCTGACGAAGGGGCCTAGGTTCTACAAAAGTTTGCAATGTATTTTTATTGTTAGCCAATATCGGTATCACTTCTACAATACTTTTTGTGTTTGTTTGTTTTTTTTTTATTTGTTAATTCTGTTAAAATGCCAACTCCTTGTCCTGGTTACATTATAATTTTTCACCCAGGTAAGGGTAAATGTTTCTAAGTGTAAAATAGAAGAACCAAACAGAGAGCTTTCATCAGACTTTCGTTTTTACAAAATTTCACATCAAGTTATGATATATCACGTGTACATCTAATCATGCACAAGGGGAAGAGTGAAGCTCCTTGTATAAACAGAGCGCTGGTATGCAGTCTGTGTACTACCCAACTCTAAATCATTGTGCCTGCATGGAAAGGTTCCTAGGTAAAGCTACTTACACAACATTGGTAAAACAAAGTGTTTTCTTTCTCTTAGTTATATCTTCCATAATTTAATGACATGCCTTTGCTTTAATGGTCCCATAAGGAGCATGCATGTCAGACTGTCTAGCTTCAAACATCCATTTAGAAGTGAGGCATGCCACAGAGACTGCACAGTTCATTTTAGAAACTTGGTAAACAGAAAGCACAGCATAAACATGTAAAGAACTTCTATGCTGTTATTTATGGTATGGTTTGTCTCTGCTGGTCTGCCTGTCTCTCATCTCATGAAATGAGTTAGAACTGCAGGGCATTTTCACTTTTCATTCTCAATTCACCTAGAGGTGTCTGTGTTTATTTTAATAGCTCAGCAGTTTATGTGTGAGCACTAAACCTGCAAATCACAGACACCATGAAGCATGACCTTGGCATGTGGCAAATGAGGCCGCTTTCCCTATGTTCAATGGTGAATTATTTGAACATCGATTAAGAATATTTAAACCGAGGGAACATAGGGATTACCAGCAAACTAACATTGGCAAGCTTGGATGATTCATAACGCAAACACTTGGAAAATACTTATCAAATACAAATAATTACTCTGAACATGATTGCAGTAACTACAGAATGATTATATTTGAATCAGGTTTGTTTGGTTTTAGAAAACATTCCCAGTAAGGGAATTTCCACCATTTAATACAATATCTCATCAGTCCTATACATGAGGGCAGAGGTCCCCAACCTTTTTTGCTCGTGAGCCACATTTAAATTTAAAAAAAGAGTTGTAGAGCAACACAAGCATGAAAAAGTCCATGTGGATGTCAAATAAGAGCTCTGATTGGCTTTTTGGTAACCCCATTATGGACTGGCAGCCTACAGGAGAGAATGTTTGGCAGGACATCTGTTGTTTTGCAACCAAAACTTGCCTCTAAGCCAGTAATTAAAAAATAAGCACCTGCTTTGAGGCCACTGGGAGCAACATCAAAGGGGTTGGAGAGCAACATGTTACTCGCGAGCTACTGGTTGGGGATCACTGCATGAAGGTTTAACAACAAATAGTGTTAAATATATGTTTGAGTATGGTGCTTTGTTACCACTGCTGTTGAGAACATAAAGAAAGTTCTGATTCTGCTTTACTCACGGGCACAGCAGAAGTTTCATTTTCTTATTTTTATTTTTCCTGAAATACATTTCTAAATATTCACATATGTGCTGTGACTGCATTATTGCTTTGCTGCTGCTGGATTGGAAATGGAAAGCTGAAGCATAAGAATGTCTATAGACTATCATTTGCTTTTCTCTCTGGATGTATGGCTCAAATAAACAGTATACAAAGTACTCACAGCTCAGGATCAACCTCACTTTTTATCACAAATTGGGATAACATATTCCTTCTTTATTTCATCCATTAAAAAAGCTGTCAGCAATGGCACAGTGCATATTACACAATTTCTGCGAAAGTTCAGTTGATCCTGAGCTGTGAGTACTGTACTTTGTATCCTTTGGACACTGTTGCTGAGTGGGAGTGGCTGGGAACCTGCAGATGATTTCGGAGATTTGTGAGGTGAACTCTGTTGCATATTTGAATGGTCTCAAATAAACTGTACATTCCTTTTAAATATAGGGTTAGGGGCCCACCATGAAATCTTTGACCACTGGCAACTCTCCAAGCTATTGTTTCTTCACTAGCTTTCTTTAATCTCTTAATCACTTCTTCTTGCATGCAATAATGTATAATTTCATCCATTTCTTCTCTTTATTTTCATTTAGAAATTAGGATTGACATGGTATAGGCACACAAAGCAAATGGTTGTGTGAGCAGAAGCTCCAACTGAAACCTAGGACCACAGGGAGTTTTCCTAGTTTCCAGATAGGCGTGGGGGGGG
>CM044439.1:128543969-128571179 GCA_024363595.1 Xenopus borealis
TCAAACAACATAAAAGACGTTTGATTACATAAACAATGAAAAAAATAACTCAAAGGGAAACTGTGGTCAACTCTTTATAAAACTTCTGGAACAAATTAGTTTGCGCATATGGGCTTAGCCTTATGTCAACCAGTAAATTAACATACATCTGTTAATGGGCTGTTCATTGTTTTGCTTTTCTTTTACTCACTGGTGAGTACTTTCCCCAAACTGAAAAATTATGCTGACATTGCATCTGGTTCCAGGGACACTGGTATGGTGGGTTCATCTACTTTCTCCTCTTGTTCAGAAGGTATGGCCATAAGCTACAGGTTATAACTAGGTAGTTTGGGTTTGAGATATTTGTGGAAAAGGAGCAGTTGATGCTGTTCTTTGTACTTAATTGGTTTTCAATATGGACTGTTCCAAACCAAATCCATGACAGATGAGCTAGAGTTTTATGACCATCAAACCATGGCAAGACCTTCTATCTGTTTAAATTTCTAGTGCATAGAGATTGCTGTCATCATTAGACTGGGAAGAGACATAAGAACTCCAACAGGAAGCAACAAAGAGCAACAACTTTAGTAGACAAGATTGATGTGTATAGGAAATAGTACCAGCATTACACAAGAATGACTTTGTTGATCATTTTCTATAGAGTCCCCTTTTCTGTGAAAAAGATTATTGATTTATTGTTTCCATGATTATTGAAATTGCTGCTTCCAGAGGTCTAAAACCTCTATAATATGTGACTCAGGGACTCATTTCCCCATCTTTCCTACATAGTCTACCTAATATTGCCACTTACGGCAAACTATGACATTGTCTTCCAGCAGGACAGCTAATAGATTAACGGTGCAAGAGCCATAAAAATAGGGCCTACCACCTATGCATAGGGTGAAATACCTAATCCATGTCTCATAGGCTATGATGAAAATCTCTTACCTAAAAATAAAATGAATATACTCTTTGTTGAACCTTTGGTACATATTTGATGGAAAAAGAATACCATTACAGATTAGAGAAGTTCTTTTCGGAACTTAATTAATTAATCAGAAATTCTTTGTCCTTAAAATAATGGTGATATATTATAAAGATGGATTGACTACTAGATCGTACCTATGTGCCTCATTAGATATAAATGAGCAAAATATTTTAAATGCGCATAGTGACAAAAGGAAAAGACATGGATGCATGTTTTTATACATTTGCTCTTGCCTGGATCTCCCATGTGATGGCAGAACAGTTCTGGTTTTGAAGAGGAAGCAGCTGTTCAACCTTTTTTAAGTTCTCTGATCATTTATCAAGGTATTTAAGGCACCTAGGGAAAGCAGAACAAGCAAATGACAAAACCCTGTCAAGGTCATGTAGAAGACATTGGCAGATGTCTCAGAATTTTGAAATAATTTCCATGTACATTAAAAATATTTGATGCCAATTGGGTTTTTTTTCTGGATATTGGATGTTTCTGTAATTTGGATTTTCATACTTTTTCTACTAGAAAATCCTTTAAACATTGAATAAACCCAACAGATGGGCTTTGCCTCCAATAAGGCTTAATTATGCCTTAGTTTGGATCAAGTACAAGGTATCGTTTTGTTATTACAGAGAAACGGAAAATAATTTTCTATAAATTTGGAATTTTTGGATAAAATATATTCTGTTGGATGCAGCCTTCTATAATTCAGACATTTCTGGATAAGGCGTTTCCAAATAACATATCCCACACCTACAGCACTATACTAGGAAAAAACCCCATTAATCACCTTCACTGTAGTGAATAACAGATAGAATAATAGAAAATTAAAAGGTGTTTTTGGTCAACCTGATGTGGAGAGTTTCTAGACTGAGCAACTGAGAGAAAGGATGTCTAGATTGTATGCTAATGATGAAGCTGCATCCATAGTTGGAAGTACTTGACAACATGGCAGCCTTTTATTCTATGAAGAACAGTTGCAACATAATGGAAATTATTTTCTCTAAGAAGTTAGGCCAATGTATACGTTATTGCAGAGCTAAAAATGCATAGCCACAAAGTAAGTTCACTCATTGACTCCAATGCATATCCAATCACTACTAAGCATGGCAGAAAGCTAAGTTTTTGCTTACAATATATACTTTATATTTATACTCTATTCCTTTATAGTTTCTACATTTATAAAAGGTATTCTGTAAATAAGCACATGGCACTCTGTTGACACACAAAAGGTTATCTGTGGGATCTAAAACATGCCTATCATAACCTAAAATCCTCTGGCTGTGCATTAATATCCAAGCATGCATCTATACTGCAGAGCCCACCATGCCTGCTTGTGTGTGGTTGGCCAAGTATCCACCACCTTGTGCACAGTATCACATATATAGCCCTCTTAACCCCCACTTTTAACAGCTTGTTATATGCTCAGTATTTGCTTTACTTACATGGAATTATCCACTAAGTTGATTAACAGCTTCAGTGTACAGAATCCAACACACATTAAAACAAACATACAGATTCGTTAAAAACACCAATGTGTCAGTTCCAGTACACAATTCTACCTTTACTTTCAGTTCATACAGGATCTTTTGTTCTTCTGTGCCCCTTGAGACTCACTAGAGGAATAAGGTTCCATTTATTAAAATGCTTAGCATGTCTAGAACAGTGGTGAATAATTCACTGCAAGAAAAATAAAAGTGCAAGTGTTTCATCCTCAGAGAAAAAAAGCACATTTGTTAAGGGAAAAAGCCACAGTGCCACTGAAATTGATTTAGCTTCTCTCCTGACCCATAGAACAACTGCATGTCATATTTGCATGTCATAGTGGAGTTATTTTTTTAATATTGCCTGAACTCCTGGGGGATCTGTTGCTTTATTAATATTGTAGTCAGAGCCATACAGCTCCTTATTTTTGTGCCCAGGATTTATATGAGCCTTTCAGCTTTCCATGTCCCCTGGGCTGATAAAGAGCAGCAGCTGGGGGCCCATCCTAAAGGCTTTTTGTTAATGTATATTAGTTCTCATTGAGGGTAAACACTTACTAGTTGTTGTAGATATCAGTGATGGGTGAATCTGTGGCGTTTCGCTGAATTTTTTGAGAATTTCCCGAGACATTCACAAAATGACCAAAAATTTGCGAATGCCGCCGGCGTCTCAGTAAATTTGGTGGCGGGCAAAAAACGGGCACTGGCATTAATTTTTCTCTGCAGTTTCGCAGCGAAATTGTGCCTGGCAAACAAATTCGCCCATCATTACTAGATATTAATATGAATTATTGTACAACAGTGTTTTTAAATCTTTGTAATCATATTATGGGGTAACAGAGACCATGATCAAATGTTGGACCTCAATTGAGAGTTGAATCAAAAAGGTCTGCTTGACAGCAATGTTAAAGGGGATCTAAAGTTTGACTTTGAAGACAAAAACTACATCTAATTCTAAGCAAATGTTCACTATATATTTGTTGCAAAGTTTGTGTTTTCAAATTATTTATAAATGTAATCACTATTCAAAGCAGTATGTCTCATCTAGTTATGAGCCAAGGGGGACCCTGATCAAATGTTGAACCTCTAAGAGGGGCTCAAACTGCAATAGTAAGAAAACACTTTTTTATTACTTTTAGTTAAGCTCCCAGGACAGCGAATAGGCATTCACCATAAATCTCACCCTAACTGGCCTTTAGTCTGGGCCACACTATCCACTAGCCTTAGGCCCTCCTAGGGGGAGCAAACGCCACAGTTTGGGAACCACTTGTCTGTTTAATTGCTCACTTCTTGGGATTCTTTGTGGGAAGATAATTCCTTTTTACTAGGTTTACCTGGTAACTGTTATGCTTGTCAAAGAGTGAAGAACCCAGGCAGAGTTGGTACCATGTTAATATGAAATGTCCCAGATCAAAAGCTTCCATTATTTTTCTCCTACCTTATGGAAGCTATTTTCTAATTTGCCTATATAATATGTTGAGTCTGATGAAGCAGGATATTCATGCAGCACCCCTTATTGGCCATCTGGAAAAAGTCATTTCCGATGTAATCGAGACTTCTGGTCTGTAAAATATGATAAAATAATTGCAATAGGTTAATAGAGTATCCATAGCAGAGAAGTAAATGAAACATTCATATTTCTCTTGGGGCAGCAGTGAATATGAGAATTGCATGGTCCCCTGTTTCAATATATCTATCGACAGAAAAACTTAAAACAATACAGCACTGAAGCACTCATTTTGACTGAACTCAGATATTTGGTGGGAAATTAAATATATATATTTTTCAGAAAAGATATTCCAGCTTGTTTCTTAATTATTTAAATGTTATTCTTGTATCTCTGCCTCTCTACCGCCCCACTTATATGGATATTTAATTCTTTAACATAAACTTTGCTATATTTCTCTTTTTCATGCCAGTGTGAAGGAGATTATATAAATATGTCTTTTACTAGTGCAAAAGTTCTTGGAGATATATAAATGCATAATAATTGCATAATAAGACATGCCCAACACTTTTGGTTCACACTTCGCAACATCAAAGTAAATTAACTGTAGCCCCTGGTTAGGTGCTAACCATAAGGTGCACATAGCTCTATACTGTAGCACATTGATCCTATAGTGCAGCAAATGTTCAGTAGAAATATATTTTCATCATATTCCAAAGGAATCATTTATGAAACAATTGCAAAGGGCTAAGCTGGAAGCAAAAATGTTTGAACACTTTTCACAAGTACTGTGTTCCCATATGCACTCCTCACAACCAAGGCTGGACTTGGGGGCCCACCGGGCCTGCAAATGAAGGGCCTTCCTTTCCCATCCATTCCCATCCAATATCCAGTTCCCTGCCGGCTGCCCAAATAGTGGCGCTGCGCAGGGCACATGCGTGAACACGGTGCACAGCACACATGCGCAAATACAGTGTGCAGCACGCATACACTAACATGGTACACGTTCACATGCACGAACATGGTGCACAGTGTGCACGCGCCACCGGTGCCAGCCCCATTTATGGGCCTACAGGAGGTGTGGGCCTGCAGGAGCCCATGAGGCCCAGGACCCACCGGGTTTCTTCATGGTGTCCTGCCGGCCCAGTCTGACACTGCACACAACCTGTGTATTATACATAATGCTCATGAACACAGGAACTCTGGAATTAACATCCGTGTGTTAGTGTGGAGCCAACACACACCCATGACTTGCATTCAGTGAATCATACATGAAAGGGTCCGTTTACTAAAGTTCGTAAAAATTGTCTATAACGCCCGTTATCGCTGAGAATATTCTTGTGACAAAATTAATGCCGCTTGCATGTTTAATAAAGTGCCATGAGACAAATTTGTCTTGCGATAGGTGGCGTTAATTACACAAGCGTAGCAGTTCGTTTGAACGTTGTTTCTGGCTAATTGCAAGTTTTTTGGTGCTCATTTAGGTTAACTGCATAATCTGTTTAAATCTAGCATCTTTTTTTTTTTTTAGGCCTCACTGCCAATGGCCACACTAGTGAATATATAAACGAGTTTATCTAAAATAGTATTATTTACCTGTTTAAAAGGTGATATTAAATGCTTATGGGCAATTAAACTGACTCTCTGACTACTGTTCTTTTACTATACAGTTTCTGTCTTTTATTCACATAACAGCACTCTCTGAGTGGTGATCAAAATTGGCGATATATTTGTCTATATTTGGCGACAACTGTGGTGGTAATCTTTAGTAAACCTTGCCAGATAACTTACGTAGCATGAATGCAGTAATATTTATGTTCGCCAGAATATTCGCAATGACAGAAGTGCTTGCACTTTAGTAAACTTGCTCTTGAGGATTTTCTGGCATTTTTTCTGGTGCAGGCTATTATAGCATCTTAGTAAACTGACACCTAATAAGTTTATTGGGGATGCACACTCCGTAAGTGATAATTCTGACCCTCAAATGCAGTAAGAATAACATGAATAGTAACTTGCATGTGATTTACCAAAGCAGAGGTTGATTTGCATCCACCCTGGTGAACTGCAGGCAAGTTGCATGGCATGTTTTTTTAGGGGGCGTTATTTAGGGAAAAACACAGTAGTGTATGTAATAAAATAACAAAGATTCCTTCTTTGGTAAAACCAGAACTTTTAATTAATTAGAAATATTAACTGTAATTCAAAAGAGCTGGAGACAGTATGTATAGTAATCATTGCAATTGCAATCAAGGGTATAAATGAAACTCTGCCTCAGGTACCTGGGTAGTAACAGAACCCTCTAAAACTCTGTTACTAGATTTCTATTCACTTTATGTACAGAAAAAGAAACCGCACAAGTTGTGCAAGAATTTACCGTACCAGGAGATCTATATAAGGTGCACACAAGTGTGTTATTTCTTCCCCTCCTCGTCTGTGACAGGGGCTGCTTATTTTAGAAATCTCTGCTGAAAACTAATAGGATAAACAAAGGTTCGTTCAATCAAACCTAGCAAGCTTCAGTAGCTGCCAAAAGCTCAGCCATTTGTGTCAGACTAAGAGATATTTGCTATAATTTGCGTGAAAGATGATCTAGAGTCTAGACCTATGGCTGTGTGCATGGAAATCTCTCCCTGTAGAGTCCACAGCTGAAATATAGATGGATGGACGTGTCCCCTCAACACAACTGGCCTCAGCCTGCAACACAAATCTTAACATGACAGAGTAGAACTCACTTTCGGCTTAAAGGGGATGTGAACCCAACTACGTATATAACAATACCTAGTCAAAGAATATGTAATTCTAAGCAACATATTTTCAATATACATAATAGCTCAGACAGATACAGGTATGGAACCTGTTATCCAGAATGCTCAGAACATGGGGGTTTTCCAGATAACTGATCTAATCGATTTTAATGTTATTTGAACCCAATAGAATTGTTTTCCGACAAGGATTAATTATAACTTAGTTTGGATCAATTACAAAATTCTGTTTTGTTACAAAAGAGAAAAAGTAAATAACAATTAAAAATGTGAACTATTTGATTAATGTGAGATGGATTTTCCATAATTTGGAGCTTTCTGGATAATGGATCTCTGGATAACAGATCCCATACCTGAACAGGATTCAGTAGAAATAACTTTCACAAATACTTTTTAAACTATTGAACACTTGTAGTGAAGGTGTATTGGAAATTTGCTGATTTAATTACTTTCTTATGTTTAGGTTTATGTCCTATTTTATTGGCTTCTCTACAAAACTGGGCCTTTCAAAGTAAAAGGAATAAGGAATTAATCTCATAGCTTTAGACAATTTTTATGCAGTTTCTCTGAAGTTTACGCCACCATTGTCTGTTGCTATTCTGTGTCTTGCCTTCATCAACCTATATCATAATATAACACACAGGAACTATTAATAGCCAATCCTCATCCTCCTGCCCACCTCCTGCCTACACCCACTCCATGCCCATACTCCACCCACTCTTGGTCTGACTCCACCCATTCCCCACCCAACTCAACCCACTTCCCCGCGCTGTGACAACTTGCGCTCCCATACCCCCGCCGCAGGTAAGAGAGCTTGTTGTTATCTATTGAAGATGGCCCCCCTGTTCCTCAGGCTCCCCTGTAGCTGCGAGCTCTGCTTCCACTATACATAAGCTAAGTAAAGAGTGATTGAAGTTTATCAGAGCACAAGACACATGACTTGGGGCAGCTGGGAAATTGACAATATGTCTAGCCCCATGTCAGATTTCAAAATGAAATATAAAAAAATCTGTTTGCTCTTTTGAGGAATGGATTTCAATGCAGAATTCTTCTGGAACAGCACTATTAACTGATACATTTTGAAAAAAAAAAATTCCCCCATGACAGGATCCCTTTAACCATCACATAGAGAATTATGGGTAGAAACACTCAAACCCCTTGATGTCCCTCTGGCCAACTACTGTATGCATTCCGAACTACTGCTTTACACAAACAAAAAGTCATAAAGCCAAACTTGCAGACAACCTGTTTTAACCTTGTTAAATTTCATCAGTCCAGAACGTGACTCCGCCCCCCTCTGTATGCAGTTTTCAGCCCGGAAATTAGTGGTGCGCAAGCTGCCGGGTGCCCTGAGGGGGTGTGGCCCTGGCCCAATCGCCCCCCCCCCTGCTCCCCCGGTAGTTCTGCCACAGACTTGGAGAGTGGCGATGCAAAGGAACCATCAAGGGGAGAGTGGCTAAAAGGAGCCAAATAGCTCTGCAAAATGCAAAGTATGCAAGGAAAGCCAATATAAGTCGGAAAGTATGTACAAGACTCATGCTACACACATATCACTTATTATACTTATGGTTCTATAACATGAAAGATATGCCCCCTCCTGGTAATACTGCATTATGACAATTTCATATACTGTAAATATCATAATACTCACTTGGTGTAATGATCCAAGTGTAATGACCTGGATGAGCCAGACAGCCCAGTCTGCAGTCCACTGTGTGTCACTGCATGTGTCAAACATGCTCCCAACCTGTGGCAGGGGAAATGGAAAGAATATTTAGCATAGCAGAACCCTGAACACCAAAAACTAGCAATAAAGCTGTTAAATGTTATAAACACTGTTTCACTTATTTGTTGTGTTGCTATCACTCCAATTCCTTAATTAAAATTACATTTTCTCCTATAAACAAGTGAACTCTGCATTCGTCCAATTATCCCTTAATCCTTTATCCCTGAAAAAAGTAACATAAAAAGTAACTACATGTATCAGATCCATTATAGAGAAACAAATTAACCAGAAAGCTAAAAATTGCATAAAGGCCATCTCCCATTGACTCCATTTTAGTAAAAAATTTTACTGCTCAGTCCAAAAATAACCTTTATTGAAATAGATCGCTTTAAAAATGTAGGTTCTTTTTTTAAGATTCTGGGAAGCAATTCCATTAAACTTATATTGTCTGTAAAGTCAAACACGAATAAATAAATATAAAGAAACAAAGGAAAAACGAAAAGGCTGGGCTTTATTAGAAACCACTTAGCTATAAAATATTTTATTGGGATATTTAAAATTAAGATCAAAGTGGACTCTCCCATTAAAACAAGGTGGGAGTTAGCACAAGCTAAACAATTCAATCAACGAGTTACCAAATCAAGATGTGGCTGTAAAGTCTTGTGCATCATCTGTTTTCCCATCATCTTTGTAGTGTTCCTCTCTCCAGTTAATCAGAATCTAAAGAAGACATAAGAATATTGTTAAGAAGCACATATGTGACCATTCTTGAGAAGCAGCAGCCGTTTGGTCTGTTTATGGGAACAAATGGATGGGCTGGAAAGGGAAGCCTGCTACAGAGAATTCCTGAATAAGGGCTCATGACTGGGTGGGACTATACTGCCAAGTAGGGGGTTAGTAGTGAGGCTTAGTTACAGAGTTCTTAGGGGTAGAGTTTAAGAGTTTAGTTTATCTGAGGCAGCAGCAGTTAGGGAGGGTATCCATTTTGGATAGTGTTAAATGAGTCCCACCCACCCTCCTCTGGATCAACTCTTTGTGTTAGGTGTCCCAAGTGTGGCCTGTGTTAGTAGGATAAAGGTTAAGTCAACATGGTATGGTGTGTGTTCGGAGCATTTGGTTAGACTACAGTTGCAAGGACGGTGGCAAATCCCAAGTTTGCAAGGGGACTTGGTTAGTTTTTTTCCTCTGTAAGAGTCTCTAAGAGATGGATGAGCATCCAATCAGGAATAATAACCACCATGCTGGAAGTCACGAGCGGTTGGTGGCTGGTACCATTGACATGCACCTAATTTGGGACTATTGCTAGGGATCTGGCAGGTGTTGAGTATTGCCTACTGTTACATCACTGTTGATATTTATTGTTAAAACACTGTTTAAATCGTATGTGCTTTACTGTATATTTATGGTTATGTTTTGTTAATACTCATGCCTTGTAATAAAGCAAACTAACAATGATTTCAATGTAAAGTAAGTGTATGGGTTAATTATTTCTAGGTCAGTCGTTGGGGAAAGGAGGCAGGTATTCAGCCCTGCCCATGTCAAGTCATGTAGCCCCTGTAAACTATAAACTGACAGCTTACACCTGAATCCACTGCTGAATGTGGCTGATGGTATTTCATTGTCTGCATGGACCCCCCATACGATTTAATCATTGGCCTGGAGCCCACATTAGCCAAAAACATTTGTAAACAAGCAATATCTACCTGCTAGAAAGAGAAGGTGCTTGTATTGTTTATATTATTTGGTAGTGTGAGTGTGATTAAGGTTATCCATATAAACATAAAAAGATATGGGATCTGTTATCGAGATACCCGTTATCTAGAAAACTTACAGCATGGCCATCTCCAGTAGACTCCATTTTAATCAAATAGTTCAAATGTTTTAAAAAATTATTTCCTTTTCTTCTATAATAAGAAAACAGTATCTTGTACCTGGTGACAACTAAAATATAATTAATCCTCATTGTAGGCAAAACAAACCTATTGGTTTTCATTCATGTGCAAATTATATTTTAGCAGATTTAAGGCATGGAGATCCAAATTATGGAAAGATTCCTAATCCAGAGAACCCCAGGTCTATACAAAGACATGTGTTCATTTTTAAACACTAGTGTTGTGTACAAAGAGCAGTTTGAGTATGTTGCAATGTACCTGATGCAGTTGAAAGAAATGCAATATTAAAACCATGTGTAGCCTGGTGAGCTGCTGCACATTACAAATACAAACAAATGTGGCTGTTCCTTGGGGTTTGATATTCAGCTTTATTTACAGTATGTATGGAGTAATCAGTCTTCCTCTATTAAATCCTAATATAGTTCCCTACACAGCATCATTAATAATCATTATTAATATAATATTTAAAGTGTGTCTATAAGGAAGATGCTGCTAGAGTAAAAAGCATTCACAGTTTTGCACCTTTATCATATTAATTTGAATTTCTTGCTATCCCATGAGGTTATTAACAGTTTTAGTTTTTCTTTAACAAGAACAAATACTTAGTAACACAGTAACATGCATAGTAAGTTAGGTTGAAAAAAGACACATGCCATTCACTATGGGCTATATAAACATACATATATAGTGTAAATAAGGTTTATATTGCCCAACATATTTAGGATATTCACCCAAACATGCTGTTTCAATTAAAGGCTTTTCAGATAACAGGACCCAAGATTTTCATTTCAACTTTCCATCTTCGTTATTTCAATTGATTTTATCATGCTTTGATGAGCTGTTAATTCCATTTTCAGCATTGCCTATGGTATAAAATCCATGTCTGCAATGTCCATTTTCACCAACTAGATGGCAACATACACTTGGGAGCTGGTGTTTAAACACAGTAGCACATTTGTATAGTTGTATGTGTGCCAAGAATGCACTAAAATGCAGCTGTGATTATTTACACAATTTCAAGGAACAAAGGGTACATTTTTATACTGCAATAACAAACTAAGAGCATTCATATCCTGTATTTTGCATAATAAAAAAAGAAAATTGTAGCCTTGTTTCTAAAAACTGGTTGCACGTGCTTAAAAGCTCTCCTAATGCTACTGTGAGTAATAAAGCAAACAAAAAGAGAGTAAAACAAGGATTATATTAAGATCCACAGATGCTACAGAACTCTTCATAGCTGAGTCTTACCATACCAAAGTCTCCATACTCTTCAAGAGGAGAAATTCATTTAGAATATTTGTTCTTGCATGGAAAGTTTTTACTAGACTCTTTAATGACTGGTCTAAATCAGACCAGTATTTTTATCAGTTGTCCCAGAGTCGTATAGCATTAAGCTGTGTACACAGCATTTGTATGGCTTTAAAGAATGCAAATATTACTATTATGAGCTGCTGCCAGAAGATGGCGATCACAAGAAGAATAAATCGATAGGACTTGTTTATCTGGGAAATAAGTAATAATTTCAATGGATTTGAATGCAATTAGATGGGTAGAATGTAGCAATGCTGTGAAACAATGGATATCTGTGCAGCAAACAAAAATACAGCAACAGCTTTATAGTAACTCTGACAATAAATGCATCTCAACCGCTTGCTACACTAAAGAGTAATATCTGCTCAGTTAATAAAAAGACTGATAAAAATTAGTCACTTCTGATTGAGAAGAAGGATCATCAAGAGCTTGTTTCATATTTGTGGAGGAATGGTGCATGGCATTTTGGTCACTTTAGTCTGTACATCCATATAGATGTAACTAGATTCTAGTAGATGTAACAGCATGTTTACTAAGATTGGAGATAAATATCTGGAGAAATTTCTGGAGATGTTGCCCATGGCAACCAATCAGATCTTTGCTAACTTATAGGTGGCTGTTTAAATCTAATTGCTGATTGGTTGCTATGGGCAGCATCTCCAGAAATCTCTCCAGATATTTATCTCCAATTTTAGTAAACATGCCCTTACCTACAGTAAGGGAAACAACCCACCACCATTAGATGGCACATATATACAGACCTGAGGGTCCATGACAGATGAAGGAGAAGGTGCAAGCCATACTAGTATCAGGCTCAGCATCTGGCTCTCTACAAGCTATAATAGTAGACCCTTTAATAAAGTTGTTCTTAAGTACTTAAACCCCAAATGATTACAGTGGTGGATCCCAACCTTTCTTACCCATGAGCCACATCCACATATGCAAAGAGTTGGGGAGCAACACAAGCATGAAAAAAAGTTCCTAGGGATGTCCAATAAGGGTTGTGATTGACTATTCAGTAGCACTTGCCTCCAAGCCTAGAATTAAAAAATAAGCAACTGCTTTGAGGCTACTGACAGCAACATCCAAGAGGGTCATTGGTTGGGGATTATTGAACTTTACAGTATTTGACAGGGACTTTTGGGCAATCACTTTTATAGTGTATGTCCAAATATTCATGAATACCTGTCAGAATATGAAAAATACCATTTTACTACAGGATTGGGTCCACTTTTATTTACATTAAGGAGTTCATAAATGACTTCTTAATGTAGCTGTAGTTCCAGATGACACAAAATGTTGCAGCCCAACTAATTCCATGCAGGATGTGGCGTCCTTGCAGCAGGATCTTGACTTAGTGGCAATCTGGGCAGTTTAGTGTCAGATGAGATTTAGGGGGTTATTTACCAAAAAAATGTACTAAACCTTTTTCTGGTTTTGTTTTGTGTAAAAATCTACAATTTATTGAGATATATCATACCCCAAAAAAGAGACTCCAAAAAAATTGTACGATTCGAACGATCAAGCAGGACTTAGCCTCAGAAGCCTATGGGCAGCTTCCCATAGGCTTCCATTACAATTCTGTAGGTTCAATCTGGCGAAGTAGGCAGTCGAATAACTTTAAAATTTTGATTCCTACGATAATCGAATGATTGAATTATCGAATATCCGATCATTCAATCTATTCGATTTATTCGATATTCGATGATCAAAGAAGCCAAATTTTAATTTACGATTTCACGAAAAATTTGTACTTCGATCATTTCACGTGAAATTCATAAATTTGCCTCTTAGAGTTGAAATATTTCTGGTCAGGTGATCTCTGAGGCAGCACACAGACCATCACGAAATGGTGGTTCAAGGCAAGAGATGTAAAAGGGCAATATTTACTTAAATATATATATACCAGGTTGGTAAGATTCTTTAATATGTTGCTCAAGTATTCATTTTCAGGGTATAGTTTTCCTTTAAAGGAGAAGGAAAGCTACCGAAGCAGTTTATTGCCAATAGATTAGCCACAGTAGTGCCAGCTATAAAACTATATTCTGAAGAATGCGTTATCATACCTGAGTAAACAGCTCTAGAATCTATTTCTGTTTGGTGTGACATTATTTCCTGCCTGAGTCTTTCCCTGCTCACACATAGCTCTGGGCTCAGATTACAGCATGGAGGGGAAGAGGGAGGGAGAAAAGGGAGGGAGAGAGGAGCAAACTGAGCATTATCAAGCCCAAGCCATAGCCCAGGAGGTTTATGCTGAAGACAAGAAGTCTGATACAGAAGCCCATGTGTACACAAAAGAAGGAAAGAAATGCAGTGCTTCTGTTGACAGATGACTCAGAGCAGCACTACTTCAAAGGAGAATTCAACCTGTATATGAAAAAAGCCCTCCCCCCTCCCCTCTGTAGGCCTCCTACCCCAGCCTACCTGCCCCCCCAGGCAAATGCCCCTAACTTGTTACTTACGCCTCCTTCCAGGTCCTGTCCAGTGGAGTTCACAGGCGTCATCTTGGCATTTGCAGTTGGAGGAATCTGCCGGTACGGACCTACTGCAAATGCGCCCGAAAACGCTGGTCAGTCCAGGAAGAAGAGCAATTGTTTTGGTCTTCAGCGCTCAAACGGGACATTACTGATTAAGAGAGGTTCCAGAGAAGGGCAACTGCACTGGTAAAGGGTATGGGAAATCTCAGGTATGAGAAAAAGCTTGCCAAGTTGAGGTTGTTCAAGCTGGAAAGGTTCTTGATGGATAATATGATAACTATGTATAAATATATAAGGGGATCATATAATAATCTCACTCTTTCTTTATTTAACAGTAGGTCCTTCCATCTAACACAATGTCACCCATTCCGATTAGAAGAAATTAAACTTCTTCTAAATATTCAGAAGGGGTTTTCTACAGCGAGAACTGTAAAGTTTAAGATAGTTTTAAGAATGGTCTGGATGTCTTTTTAGCAAGTGAGGGAATACAGGATTAGAGAAGATAGCTCATAGTACAAGTTGATCCAAGGACTGGTCCGATTGTCATTTTGGAGTATCTCTGAGGCAAATTGGAGAGGCTTCAAATGGGGATGTGTGCATTCCTCTGGATCATCTTGCACTTAGGCAGTTAGCAGTTGAACTTGATAGATGTGTCTTTTTCAACCTACTGTAACTTACTACTGTATGTTACTATGTTTGCTGAGAATTGGCTACCGATCCTTAGAACCACAGAAGATTTGTAAATGAAGCATTAGTATTTGCTAGAATGTCACACAATCTACTAGCAGTTTGATTTCTGAAATCAGCACAAACACTGATAGCTTTAATATTACTCTAAAATTAATCATTTAATAGTTTTACCTGGAATTCATTTGCTGCTTTCAGGTTTAAAACTCCCAAACATAGTTGCTATTTTATTGACCACCACTGGAATCACCAGATTATATCTTTAAAGGGTGGGAGGTACAACATGGTGCTGGTCACAAAGCACACAAAGACGAAAGTGAATATAGTGTAGTATGTCACACAGCATGCTTTCTCTAAAGCCTCCAGGACCTCTTTCATGTGGAATGTCATGCACACAGTGCTTTTAACAATTAAGGGGCCCCTTCTTCTCTACACCATCCAGCATACAGTGCCCAAACTTCCAACTACTGCTAGCTACTGCTATAGCAATGGAGGCAGCCTCAAACACATACATCATGGCATAGGTGCAGGTAAATAACTGTAACTGTAAGATTGGAATTGGAGAAGGAGAAGACAGGAGACTGAAATACATTTCAAGAGTGCTTTTATTCAGATTATAAAATCCTGGGATAACAAGATTATCATATTCATAGGGTGTATGATGTTACTTTTAGAAATAGAAAGACCTGCACTGATTTTGTTAACACACTGGAATAACATTGCAATCATTAACTTTTTAAAAGGGTTGAAAGTGACCCTACACTATGACGTGGAAGATATTAAAGCAGTGGTGGTCAAAATGTATAACCCTAGTGTATCCCAATGGGACATTACCACAGGGATCTCTCTTTATTTTGACGAAGTAAAATTTCTGCATAATCTGGTAAACCAGTTTGGACTCTGGGTACTAGGTACTAGAGCACAATATAGAGAAATATAACTCAGAGATGGCCTCTTGCTGCAGGACCATCTAAGGAAGCATGGACCACATCCTCACTGTTGGAAGAAGTCTTCAATGATTCTTCACAGGGAGATTACATCCTATCGGGGGAGGCTTCCCTGTGCTCAGAATTTCTGGCTTCTGTGGCTTTGATCCATCAGGGAACAGCATGGACCCTAAGTCCCCATTAAGAACTTCCTTTCATACTTATACTTTCACCCATCACAGTATTCTCCCCTTAACAATTAAGTCTAAGGGGCTGATTTATCAAGATGTCCCTCATCCATCCCCAACATCACCCCCAGAAGTTAAGTGTAGGTAATAGTTAGAACCACCATAGGTATCCATGCAGCAGATACAGAGGCTTAGCAATTGTATGAAGGGAAAATAAAAGATACTGTACAACACCTGCAATGGAAGATGGAGAATGCAGGTGTAGGGGACTGGTAAATTAACCTCCCAGTATATTTAGCAGGCAGTCCCTAAGTGTAATGGACACCTAAGTGGGTCCTAAAAATACATTTAGGAGGGGGAACTGTTTCATATTCCTGCTCTAATCCAATCCATGCCCCTTGCTGTTACTCATAGTGAACAGTAAATGGCACTGTGTTAAAGTATAAAAGGATTGTAAGCCATGCTTCCAGATTCCATCTTGTGCTGGCTCTGGCCTGAGCAAGCAGGCTGAGTTTGAGTGGAACCTAAACAGGTCAGGCATAGCAAGGATAGTCTACTCACAGTTATAGGTCGCTCTAGGAGTGACAGATAGATAGGATTATTTATCTGAGCAGTGTGATGCTCCTACAAGGATTGTGAGTGGGATTAAGATCCCAGGTACTAATTGCCCAGGGTAGGGACTAAGTGTACAGACCTAGGATTAGAAGTGTCTCCTCAGGTTCCACTTAGGGAAAAGGCTGAAAGCTGGGTGTACCTCCTCAATGCTGCATATATATTGTCTCCCATGTGTGAAGGGAACAGTCTATGACTAAAGGTGTTGTGAGTTTTGCCTATCCACTGTTGATCCTGTATGTGATTATGTGGTTGATTTACACTCCAGTGTGAATTATCTGTTCAATAAATATGTTAATGGTTAAGTTATAAGAACCACTGGCGCCCAATTCTTCGCACCCTGAATACAGTTACAGTTGCACTACACCCTGCCTTCACTTCGCTGCAGGGGCTTACTCCCTAAGATTTAAGGTCTCATCCGGTGCATACATATTGGGAGTGGAGCTCATAGTGGAGAGAAAGGTGCCCTCAATTTACTATAGCGCTACACAGGGAACAATATTTTTGATCAGTATAAGTGGAAGCGAATATAATAATAATACACTGCATCCACAGCAAGCTATTTAAAATGATCGGTGATAGCGCAGAAAAGATTTTGATGTTGTGCATCAACAGGAAAAGTGTCTTCTTTCTATGCTTTCATGTTATTTCAATTATTTCAATATGATTTATTTTGTGTAATTGAAAATGGTATCATAGTCTCTAGCCATCAATGGCAGAATATTAACAAAATATTTTGGACACATAAGAGTGACTTTGCTTAATGAAGAAGGGCTTGTGGTGTAATGAAAGGATGTGGAAAAAGGGAAACCAAACATAATCAAGAAAGCATTTTAACAGCTGAACAAGTGTATGAATTGTTCCTCTTACATTCATATGCTCTGTGAGAGCTTGTACACTGTTATACATGTATGAGTAGAGTGTGTGAAAATATAGAATATGCCATTCAATGTGTAATTATTTTATGAAGATGTTTGGGACATCTTTAAGTTAAGAAAATGCAATCTATTTAAGATACTAAGGACCGTGGACACTATGATTGAGTGTGATATTTATTTATTGAAAGAATTAGATAAAGGGCACGTTGCATTTTGAGGTTTAATTATACAAAATGTAAGACTGCAAATAAGCCAGGAATTCGCCATAATCACATACCTTAAATAAGTATCCTATTTACCATTCTATCCTGAATGAAATACAGACTAAGGATATGAAGCAATAAAATAGAAGAAACACAATGTGGCAACAAAGTACAGAGAAATAGTTTTTGTGCACTCACAGAGCGGTGTCCTCATATTTTCATTCCATCCCATATAATACATACATGTAATACATACATTTACTGTAATTACAATGGGACATTGTAAAAGAAAATAGTTGACAATAAGTCATTATTATTTGGCATAAATGCAGGTCTAGGCTATTAACTGTTTTGACTGGTCCATTGCCTTACTTTCCTGTAATTGTTATTGTCTGGGATGCACTTATTGTTTGTTATTAATCTATTACTAGTTAATATATTCATCACTTTAGACAATATCAGGCTGGACACTTATAAACACTCTTTACCTCATATAAATATTTTAAAGAGAACAAATGTCTTCATGTGAACTTTCCAGCAATTGGAAAGCATCACCTCACTAGAATGTTGCTGTTTACACAATGGTGAATAACAAGCCAATAACAAAGAAAAGGGACAGAACATGTAAAAACAAGAAGTGTAAGTGCTCACCATAAATGAGCATGATATCTGGCAGATGTAAAGTAACAGTTATAACACAGGAGAATGCAGAAGGAAGAGCTGACATGAGCTGTATTTAGAGTAAGTACCGTTATCTATTGTATCAGTGGTTTTGTAAGCTTTTGTAAGTCTTTCACATGGAAACTGCTGTCTATACAGGGGGTTCTTAGCAATGTGTCTACTGACTTTCCTATATGCTAAAACTCAGGGTAGTCATTTTGTTACGGATTTGTAACGTCAATTGTCATACATTGACCTGTACGTCTCCAAAACGTCTCCTTAAATAGCTGCATGCCACACAGAGACCTTGACGCCATATAATCTGCAAAACAAACCTTTTTTTCTGTGTGGCATAGGGGAATTCACATAGTGTGACATTAAAGTATCTTAACAACATATTGCTTCTCGGGAAAATATAACAGCCAGTCAAAAATGGGCCAGAGATAACTGGATATTACCCCAGTTCCTATGGCACAAATCACCATATAACAAAAATATCCCTAAGCTCAAAATTTAAAAAAAATCTATTTTTTATTCAAAAATATAAAAAAAATTCAACATACTGAACCCATGACAATCACATGCTTTATTTAAGGATTTAAGGGGGTATTGGTTCAGGATCACTATAGTTTTTTGGAGAGATAAAATAAGAACAAGAGCCAGATTTTCATTGGAGATGGGTCTGCTGATAATGTCTTTGTAGTTCCTTAATATCACCCTATACCATATATTACACTATATTAATTACGCCAGAAATGTATTTCGATGTATTATACACAGAAATTGTAATCACCATATACCATATATTATGGTATATTAATCATATCAGTAATTACTTTTCATGTATTACACAAGGACAATTATGTTTTATGGGTTTTTACATGTTTTTTACATGATGTATTATTTAGCCTGATTGATAATAGGACTCCTGAAATGTATGGCTATAACAATGTATACAGAAGAATGGTGAACCCATTTTGTTGGTTTTAAGTCAATTTGGGAGGGGTTATGTCACCTATGATTTAATACCGGAGGGCACAAAATGTAAGGTGGATTGTCATGAGGTCAGTATGTTGAATTTTCTTTAATATTTTTGAATAAAAAATAGATTTTTACAAATTTTGATCTAAGGGATATATACTAAAGTGTCTTGGCCTCTTCAATCTGCTGTTCATCATATTTGTCATGGCAACTTGGCAAGATCAAAGAGACGTGTGACTGATTATCAACCATTTCCTACTATACAAGTATCAGCCATGTTCATCTTATAGTAGAACAGAGAAGGCATTTGCTTCAATCCCCAAGCTTCAGAATACCTCCAAGGAAACAGTGTGGTACAAATGACATAAAAATGATGGGGGGATAAATAAAGAAATGGAGTAAATATTTGATGGAAAAAATAAGAATGTTTGATACATCATGAATATAAGACAAGCTTGAAGGTGGCATCATATTTTGGGGTTATAATTCACTGCACATCAGCACGCCCTACCAATTGTCTTTTATTCCTCTGTGACTGAGTTACTAGTTAGGTCTAGTCATTCATAACAAGTAGAATTTACTGGTCGTATGCATCTGGTTGGTTGATATGATTTATTAAACCTAATGAAGATGTTGCCACATTTATTACAAAATAGAAGTGTTTTAAATGTTTACATAATTAAGGTCCAGCCAGTGGGCCTCTAGCTTAACATTGTCATAGGGTGCTAAGGGTTATAGTCCAAAAACATGTGTAGCACATAACAGATTTATATAATTTTTTTCCTAGTTTGGGGGACAAATCTTCATACCTAGAGCCACCCTCTAAGAGTCCACCCTTGAGCAATTTATTATATTATTAACTATGGTTACTTCACTTTGTATATCTACTCACTGCAACCACTGTGCAAAAATACAGTGCATAAGGTATTTGCATGTTTTGCCACTTATTGTGCTGAAGTATATTTAGAGACTGAAAAGTAAAAATAGAATACACCATGACTGCAGCATTTAGAAGCAGACACAGTTGAGCAGAACATTTTCAAAGTCTCTCTGGCATAACTTCTGGTGTTTGATGTGCAAGTGACGTCTACACCCAATACTTTAGATGCAACTGTGTTGCGTTGAGAGAATCCTGGACAGGAGGTGGTAGCTCCAGGATGCCCTGATTGCCCTGCATCAATAGTTGCAGCAGTGCCTGATTTGAATGGATGGCAGAAAGACTGATCGGCAATGAATAAACGTGGGAGCACTTACCAATCAGAGATCAGCTCCAGCGTGCTGCACAAACACTGCAATCCCACACAGCCAGGTTCCATATAGAGCACAAGAAAAAATGGAGCACAAAAAGATCCCATTATTCGTCCGTTAAAAAATAGAATTTTTCTCTGAGGAAGTGGCCGGTAGCCACGAAATACGTAAAGCAGGCAGCCTGCAATATGTTCTGGGCATGCCTTCACCACAGGTCCGGACTGAGAATAGGTCCTGGCATTTCAGGTTCATAGAGGCCCAATCAGCCCGCACAGAGGCCCAAACCAGCCCACTTAATACTGACTTTCTATAGCAGCCCCTCTGGCATTTGACAGAACAAACAGATTGCCAGTCCGGGCTTGCTTTAAAATTTTTAATGATTGTTTCATAAATTTCTATTTTTAACAGATAAATAATAAGCTCCTTTGGTGCTCCGTGTTTCTTGTGCTCTATCTAGAAAGACTGATCGGCACTGTTTGCAACTATACAGAAGTGTGAATAGTGCATTTGGACACAAGTATCTTTAATGAAAGTGCTTTTATTTGCAACTCCCTCACTGTGCAGAAAATCGTTCACTGTGTTTGAAGACGTAAATGAGCCCTTGTGCATGTTGTACCTTAAGTAAATGATCATCCAGGATAGTGCTGAAAGAGCAGTGGAAGTGGCACTGCCTACACTCTGCTGCACTACATAAACAATGGGTGGGATAGAGTTCAGTTGTGGTAGTCATCACTGACCTTATGCTGGATTTGTAAGGTACAGATTACACTGTCCCTCTCTAACCAATGCTAAAACATAGGCTGGGATTTTGTGGGATTTTAATCAGTCTACTCTTGCTAACTATTAGTCTATGCATTCGAATTACTTGCTCTTTATTCAGGTCTGCATGGAATCAGGATCTTCTCCACATAAATTTAATATATTGTGATTCCACTAAAGATTGCAGTATTGTTCTTACTTTGCAAGCAATGTGGTTTGCAAAAGCATTTCCTCCAATAATCAACACTACCTGACAATAATTAGGTCCCCTACATTGAATAATTTGGGCCAGGAAGGTCATCCACCTGAATTGTTTGGTTGATGGGGATGGCAGATGAATTTAGACATATGTTGTACTAACAAAGTCTAATGTATTGTAGCTTATCTACAGGAACATTTTGTCTTACAAGCAATGTGGTTTGCCAAAGCATTTCCTCCAATAATCAACACTACCTGACAATAATTAGGCCCCCTACATTGAATAATTTGGGCCAGGAAGGTCATCCACCTGAATTGTTTGGTTGATGGGGATGGCAGATGAATTTAGAAATATTTTGTCCAAAATAGTGATATTTTAAAAAATGTAAATCTCTAGTAAACCTTTATTTCAAATACACTTAAAAACTGAAGATGATTAATACTTAAACAAGTTTATTGGAAAAAGGAAAGAAGTAAAACCCCTCTATCATTTCTACTACATCTATATCCAGGTCACTCCACTTAGAACTCTATATTTCCTTACGTGGCACCAAATGACTAATAAGGTTTTGTATTTGTAACTGTGCTATGTTGTATAATGTCATACTCTGGAATTCCATCCATGATTTATAATTAAAATCCGTGTAAATAAATTAATTATAGAAAATAATTCAAAATCAGGAAAATTTACTTAATTGATTAATACCCTAAAATGCATTAATTAATCAATCAATTGTGAAGGGTAACTAAATTAAATATAATTGAGTTTATATTCAAATATATGAATGCTAGTGCTAGTGCTTACTTAGATTAATAGTGTGCTTGAAAGATTAAAGAGCCAAATTCATAAGATGCCCTAAATAATTATTCCTTATATATGAGAGTTCATCATAATCAAAAACATAGGGAAAACTGATTGCAATCTCAGATTCTGAGAATGAGAATTGATAGAGGGGTTTTACTTCTTTCCTTTTTCCAATAAAATAGTGATATTGTTACAAGTGTATTGTTATGTTATACTATCTGTCTTTATGAAAAGACAATAAAAGTCAAATAACAATAAAAAGACAAGTTTATCATCTAGGCAAATGATACCTGCCAAATATTCATATTGATCTTTTCTAAAGTCAAGGTCAAACAAGTGTTAGATGGAGAACTCACATCAGAAGTGTTATACTGTTATGGAAATGAGACTTGTGAAAACTCAGTGGCACTAAGTGGTTGCTCAGTTGTAATAGACACATTTCAATAGTTCTTAATTCTCATGTATGAAAAAGTTTGGGAACCGTCTTAATTCTTTGGAGTGTTGCTTATCATTGGCTGAGCTTTCAAAGTAGCATTCAGCAGAGACATAAAGTTTATTGGATTAACAGAAAATATGCAATATGCATCAGAACAAAAGTAGACATGTCCATATATTTGGGCATCCCAACAGTGAAATTACATCAATACTTAGTTGATCCTCTAGACATCTCTGGAGTTTCTGGATTCAGGATTGCTATATTTTTTACCATTCATCCATACAAAATCTCTCCAGTTCAGTTGAATTTGATGGCTGCTGAGCATGGACAGCCTGCTTCAAATCATTCCATACATTTTCGATGGTATTCAAGTTGGGGAACTGTGACAGCCATTCCAGAATATTGTACTTCTCTCTTTGTATAAATGTCTTTGTAGTTTTCAAAGTGTGATTACGGTCATTGTACGGTCATTATTGGAATATACAATCCCTGCATACATACAGATGTTCTTTGTGCAAATTGTGCTGAATTGTAGAATGATGCATAGATCTCACATTTGATTTAATTTAATATAACTTAATAACTGGGTTATTAGCAAGGAACACTTTGACAGAGAGATTTAAAGTTGCTTTGGAGTCAAATTCAAATGCAATAGTGAAAGATCTCTCCCAGAGTTAAAGTATACAAAGTATGTTACCATACTCTGAGGAAACTCCTCAGCATAGTAGAATACTGTGCTTTAGAATTCTCAGCCTGGTATCTTGTATCTTGGAACCCTACCTGGTCCTCAACTCACCCTCTGAAATCCCTGCACTTGTGGTTCACATTCCATAGGTCCTAACCCAACCCAACCCTAGTTGAAGGAAAGGACTGCTCACTACCTTCCCTGAGCCTTCTCTTTCCCTTCTAGAGCAACTATAACAAACTGGCTATCACTAGCTATCCTTTTATAAAACAACTGGAATCCTGAGCCTATCAGAGAGGTGAGGTCCCAGGAAAGACCCTGAGCAACTGTTCCCTTTTTTATACTTTTGAAAACTGACCCCTACTGGGCAACAATAACCTAGATCAAATTACAGCGGACCCAGGAAGGGAGTCATGTTGAAATACTGTATTCCTAGTAAAAAAAATATGGTCATTTGCATAAGAAAGTGTATTTAGGAAACTGTACATGCACTTGTAAATCCCTTTTATCTGATACTGCCTAGAGATGTGCAGTATGTTACCAAAAAATCCTTCGCCCCAACACAATACTATTTATAATATATAACTGGTACTTGTGTTATTTTTGCCCAGGTGCATACTTTCATTTAGTGAAATCCCTTTGCAAAGCAGCAACATCCTGCATATATCTTACAGATTATTTTTGTTCACAATAACTTTTGAGAAGATGAAATTATCCAACTTGATAATTGTCTTCAGCAGGCAAGAATCTTCTTTATCAAATCTGGACCACCATAATAAGAGATCACCAAGGTTGCAGCAAGAACACCTACCTACCTAAAGTTCAAGTATATAAATTAATACGTAATTTTTTCTATACTACCGACAGCTAAATGACCAATATTGGTAGAAAACGTCTATCTTACAGTGCCTAAGAACTACTAGATATCTACGAGGCTTGTTACAATATTTTGTTGTTAATAAGTAAAATTGCCTTGTTGTTGCCTAGCTTGTTACGTAGATTCTGCATGATGGTGTTTTGTTAAAAACTCTTCAAAACCGTGCACTGTCTTCTTACGGTTTAAAATGAAACTAGCATGGTAATGCCTCAGCGTCGCCACAATGTACAGATACATACCAGTTGTGTAACTTCCTGCCAGGCTGAACAATTTCAGCAACAACACTACTTTTACCTTGATCACCTCATTTAGCAGCTGCCAGAGAGGAACAGGAGTGGAACAAAGTGTTATAGTAGCAGTGTTAAGAAACTGAACAGTGTTCAAACAAATAAACAAATGTGTTATATTATGTATACCCTCAAGCACGTAGACATAGGGGTATAGTAATTACAAATGAAGCACATTCAGGTGCAAAGCACATTGTCTAGCAGCTGCTGACAGGTCTCAAGCTGGTTTGGATTTTGCAGCATAGAATTGCATTCTCTGAAGTGATGAACAATTTGTCTAATGTGTGAGTCTGTGTTTCATGAATGACAGGAGAAACATCACCTGCCTCAATGATAACTTTCTAGTTTGGTGGAGGAGATATAATGGTCTGAGGCAGTTAATGCTTTGCACAAGGGCCCCTTGTTTTACCCAAAGCAAAATTTAACCCCAGGGTATACTATGAAATTCAGAGTTTTAAAATTTGTGGCAGCTGGTTTGCATAGATGAGAACACTTATTCAACCCAACTAAACCCCCCGGCAGGGTAAACTGGAAAGGTGACCGCAAGCCAGTCCTGTTTGTCCAACATCAATATCCAAACAAACAAACTAAGGTGAATAGAAGCAAATCCAACCTGACAACATTATACCATTCATATTCCTATGAATAGTATGAAAGCAGCATGGTGCAGTTGCAAAGTTATTAATTATAGTCAGAGATCCTGACAGCAGGATATCCTAAAATCCTAAATATACAATGTAAATATGTGAGAAGAAACATTTGATTCTGACAATCATGTCTTTTGCAACTTGTGATTTGAGTGATCATGTATGGGTGCTATAATATTCGTGATATACGTTTTACATTATGTCTGCAGACTTATGGGTTACTAAACTGGTAAAAGGAATGGAACAGAAACTATGAGGGTAGTCTCTCAAGGTAGGACTTCAATGTTATTGTTATTTTCATTGCTCTTTTTAGACCCTCAACTATATGTGTGTCCCTTTTGGTTTCAGTTAGTCTGTCTGCCATGGTTATTCATTCCCCTTCAATGGCCTTTTTATAGTCCAAATACAGAAAACCACAAAAAAATTAAAAAAAATTAAGATCAACTGCAATTTATCTTAGAATTAAGCTATTCACACCACACTAATGGTTATTTTTAAGGTGACCAAATAATTCACATTATTTAATATACAGGGAAACCTCAATTTTGCAACTCTGATTTTAAGTTTTCCTTTTTTTATTTTACACCATTTTTTTGGTCTTTATATATAATGCATAATTCATTTCCCTGCTTTTGCACCAATTTTTTCTTGCCCCCTGAAAAAGGGGAAATGGGGCTTGGCTGTACTTTTTTGCAACTCAAAGTACAGTACAAAGTACATTGCTGTTAGTTTATGATTATTTTATTAAGCCTGTACTTCTGGTCATACCTAGCAGGTATAGTATCTAATGTTCTGTGGTGGTGATGGTTTTTAGATATCCTTTGATATGGCAGGTATACATTGACCTTTCTTCCACTGCACACTGTCTCATTCATATTAATAGGCTCAACAGGTACAATGATGACTGATGCTAAAAACTTGTGTACCAATATAGTAAACTGTGCGGCACCATTTCTCTAACGATCAGTGGCTTAACTACTCGCTGGTGGGCCCTGGTGCAGGATTACCATCCGGGCCCCCCTATTGGGCTCTCCCCCATGAGTTAGAGTTCTCCTAGTCTCTCCAGTGGGCCCCGAGAGGGAGCGGGCCCTGGTGCAATTGCACCCCCCTGCTCCCCTGGTAGTTACGTCACTTCTAACGATCAGCTTTACCCCAGTTATGTGCTTGGGATAAGACCTTAATTCTAAGGGGTTGAGCCCTTGCAACAGTGTGGAGGCAACCTAAACAGAGAATGTATTTATTAAAGAAAATGATTCACATTGGAGTTAAATAGAAAGAGCAGGAACATGGAAAAATTGTGGATAGGCAAATACTCATGCATACCAGTGGTCAGTCCCTGCAGGGAAGAGAACTTAAGCAGCACTTGCAAAAGTACACCCAGCTTTCAGCCTTTATCCTAAATAGAATCTAGGGGAACTACTACCATCCTTATGTCTGTACAGTTAGTCTCTACTTCTGGGCAATTGGTACCCAGGATACTAATTCCACTTACACTCTTCATTGGAGCTTCAGGCTACCCAGATAAATAGCCTATCTATCTGTCACTCCTAGAGTGACCTATGAGAATGAGTAGCCTATCCTTACTGGACCTGACATATCTAGGTTCCACTTCAGTCTTCCTGCCAGCTCCACATGGCTGCTCAGGCCTGTATACTTTAGCAAATCTACTGGGTACTTATTGAACTACAGGAGCACTGTATTTTAGGAAACAGTTTAGGTGTCTATAACACTAGGTGACTGACTGCTAAGTAGTAATGGCAGACCAATTTACCAGCCCCCTATATTTGTAACATCTCATGTGGTTTGTACCTAGAGGTTATCATTTATTTAGTCAATGAGGATACTCATTCACTATTAACATGTGCTGTTATGAATAAAAGAAGTGTTTACAGAAGTATACATGCTGATTAAATAAATATACAGTATAAGGCAGTGCATCAGTAGCAGATAAAAACCACAGAAATGTGTTAAAACTTTCATAAGCTGTCACATTTTATAAAATACTAGACATTAAGGCCGTTAAATTAACGAGCGCTAGAACATATGTAGTCAAACATTTATAAAAACAGACTTGTT
>CM044439.1:128579352-128595707 GCA_024363595.1 Xenopus borealis
TCAGGCAGGCAAAGGTCAAAACTGGGTAATCAATCCGATAGGATGAGGCAGAAGAGGTAGTCGGAATTTAGGCATGGATCAGAATACGGATGTCAGAATAGTCAAAGCCAGGCAGGATCAAACACATAAATCAGGAAACAAGAAGCTTAATAGCACAGCATACAAGGCACCAGGTAAAACCTATTACGGAAATGAGTTCTACTAAATGCTCCCTTAAGTACTTTTTACTTTGGCGCCATTGCGTCCTGATGTAATCACGCAGCGCGAATACTCCTTTAAGAGAGCTAAGACGCACGCGCCTAGAGACCAGGAAGGAGATCAGGAAGCGGAGCTGCGCACACAAGCAGCTTGTGGCGGGCGTCCCCACCGAGGGTCCCTGCCGCCCCTCACTAGACCACCAGGTACGGATTTCCTTACAAGTTCAGTGAAACCTCAATTTTACATCCCCTTATTTTAAGTGTCCCCCTCATTTTACATTGTTGTATTGTGGTCCCATCCATATGTTATGCATAATACTTTCCCTGATTTTACATTTTCCCGGATTCTACAACAGGGGTTCTACTGTATAACAAGAAGTGGAGAAACAATAGCTGCTTCAAAGCTGTCTCATTCTCAAAGCTTGAAATCAGGCACAATGCCTACACACCAATATTAAAGCTAAAAAAATACATATGTTGGTTCAAGAATAAAATTTTAAATGATAGAGTGAATTCTTTGCAATGTAAACAGTGTAATTTAGAAATAAAAAGTAAACCATAAAAATCATGACAGTATCCCTTTAAATAAACCCAATATGCCAACAATATGGATTTATGTAGCTTAGATACTATAAAGTGCAAGGTACTGTTTTATAATTCGTAATAAGTATGAGGACCATCATTAACCCTAGACAAATAAATGAGTCAGCACTACAAGTAATTGTACAGGTAAGGGTAGAGGCAGACGGGCAGATTCAGGGAGATTAAGTTGCCTGGCGACTAATCGCCTCTTCTGCGGGTCGACAATCTCCAAAAACTGCCTTCTTCCTGCCTTTCAACTGCTTAAATCAGAAAAAGCCAGCGCAATGCACTTGTGTCGCTCCAATTCCCAAAATCGCCTCACGAGGAAACTTCAGGCAATTTTGGAAATCGAAGCTCCACAAGTGCATTGCGCTGGCATTTTCTCATTCAAGCAGGAAGAAGGCAGTTCAGAGAGATTGTTTCCCCGAAGAAGAGGCGATTAGGTGCCAGGTGACAAATCTCCCCAAATCTGCCTGTCTGCCCCTACCCTAAGGGATCTATTATCCTGAATTCTTGGGACCCAGGGTTTTCCAGATAAGAGGTCTTTCCATAATTTGTATCTCCATAAGTCTGCTAAAATCATTTAAACATGAAATAAACCCAACAGGATTGTTTTTCCACCATTATGGTTCCACGCTGCTTAATTATTAATTATGAATTATTATTTAAAAGGAAATACTTTTTAAAGTTTTGAATTATTTGCTCAAATGCACTCTGCTGGAGACGGCTTTCCCATAATTCGCTCTGAATATATCTGAGTATCGTATCTAATAAAAACAAGCAAAGCACAACATTATATCAATTCAATTGTTTAACAGTTTAGTATAAAGCAGAATACTAGTCTAAATGAAGTTTTCCAACACAAGGGCATAAGCAGTAATATCTAAGAATAATTTAACATATTTCCCATCACTGTATTAAGCTCTCTACAACATGTACACATTATTGCGTGCTGCTGATCTTTATCTATTCAAAACAAAGAAGACTTCCAAGGTTAAACTAATAACTGGCACATGCCCCGCTTTTCAAATGCACATAATTGTTTTAGCCAGAATTTATTACATTAGCAGGGCCATTAACAAAAGGCAGACCCTCAACTTTTGTGCACTACTGATAAAAGAGCAGAGAGTTCTGTTGGAACCCTTCCATTTAAATATCAATGAGAAAGATTAATGTCTGGCTTCAGGCAATTAGACAAAATCCAGTCATATGGTAGCATTATATTCTTGGAGCTGTACAATCTGTCAAGAACTCAAGAAAAACAGAAGTCTGAGAAGCTCTGTTGTTACCTGTAGAGCAAAAATCAATCTGTTGTTAATATGTCATGAAATCAAAAATTAGCTGGACATAGTGATCCAAAGGAAGATGGTAATGAGTCCCAGAAGCAACTCTTGTAATTTGTTGCAGTATATTTGAAGATATATTTGAACAGCAAATTAGAAGGTTACATTAACCTCTATTACTTTGAAAGAACTCTAAGTAAGGTGAGTACGATAATTGTTTTCTTTTCTAAACAGCTAAGTTGTATTGTGTTGGTTAAGTAAGGCATTTACCTTTGATACAGTTAAATTAGGAGTTCTTTAGAGATGAATGGATGCATGATGCAGCTTCCCAAATTGATAGAAGAATGGCTTGCTTTATCATGTTTATGCAATGAACTATTCATTTTTCCCTGCAATCATGATTAGTTTCTTTTTTTAAAGAAGTAATTTCACTCTGTGTTCTGCCTTTTGTTTGAATTGATTGATAAGGAATTTTAATATTTCAGTTGTACAATGCAGTGTTCAGTTGATAATGTTAAAGCTGAAAATGTGAAATATTATATGTATTACCCTACCCTTTGTAATTTTCTTACTAATTACCCATGTACACTTGCATCTTAGTTACACATACTTTACACATGGCACACTATTCACTTTCATGGAATAATTCAGGGGTCCTCAACCTTTTTTTACCCATGAGAAGCATTCACATGTAAAAAAAAAATTGGGGAGCAACCCAAGCTCAAATAACAGCTGTGATTGACTAGAGGGTAGGAAGCCTACAAAAGGCTCAATTTGGCAGGACACCTGGTTTTTAAGCAACCAAAATGTGTCTCCAAACCAGGAATTAAAAAAATAAACACCTGCTTTGAGGTCACAGGGACCAATAGCCAGGGGTTGGTGAGTACCATGTTGCTCTGGAGCCATTGGTTTGGAGATCATGGGAATAATTGGTGTGGATGTATACATCAACGGTTTAGTGAAGTCTTCTGCATCTGTACATATATGTTTACAATAAATAATTTAATTTCCATACCTGTAGGTGTAGTTTCCCATGTCTGCATTAAATTCAGCAGCCCACTATAATCATGAGCAAGGTATTTGCTGTCATATTAAATTCTCTTATTTATGTGAAAATCAAATAAAATATTTCAAAACCAATGAGGAACTAACCATATTGTGTTAGTTCCTCAAAATCTATTTTGTGACCAAAACAAAAAATATTTTGTGACCAAGAGCAAACAGTGTACAGCATTGTGTAATAATATAAATAAATAGTAGAAAGTACAGTCATTTTTATCAAGAATAGGGAGAGGGATTTTAAATCAATGCATGGTTTTGCATGTGACATATATATTTAATTATTCAAAGTAACATAGTACCGCACTCAGTGGGAATACTTGTGAACAAAATCAAAATTTATTGAAAAAATCCAACGTTTCGAACACCAAGGGGCAGATTTACTAAGCTCGGGTGAAGGATTCAAATGCAAAAAATTTGATTTTCTAAATTTTTTGGGCTACTTCGACCACCGAATTTGCTGATTCGAATAAATTGTACGATTCGAATAAAATTTTTTTTGACCATTTGACCATTCGATGGTCGAAGTACTTGCCCTTTAAAAATGTTTGCCTTCTTCGCCAGATTAAACCTACCGAGTTGCTATATTTGCCTATGGTAAGCTCTCTAAGTTTTTTTTTTTTATCGAATAGAAATCATCATTAACACAATAGTGATATGATGAATCCATATCTAACATGTTTAGGGACAGATAAGTACTGCCATCATGTGTTTCTGATGACTGACTATAACAGAGCATTATGTAGATCTTATCAACTGGTAATTTACAATTTCTGAGGCATAAAAAGGTAAAGTTTCATGCCTAAAGGAGCTTACATGCTGGCAACACTAATCTACTCCTTGTAATGACCTCCGGGTATATGAGAGGTACATCATTTTAAAATGAGAATAATAATGGAGTAAAGTAAATTAAGCTACACATTAATCCCATATCTTAGTTTGCAATTCTACTAAACAAATACCAGTCATATCTCTCTCTTTGGGTCGCTGACTTTGTCCCTTCTAAAGCAAATATGCAGTAATGGCAGATCACTGTCTATCCATTTAGTTTTGCATTTTAGCTTCTTAAACTATAATGAACACATGAAAGGTTTATGGACAAAGGGGCAATTAAGAGACACTCAACTCAGCAGTTGCACGCACAGGATAGGGAAAGTGTGAGACAACACAAAAGCTTCATTGAAAACAGCTGTAGAAGACACTAATATATAAAGACTATTTACATGTTTTCATATTGATTTCTTCCTTCAAGATGCAACCAATGCGCAGGCATATTCTTTCTCTATACAAGCTAAAAATGTCCTATTGAAGGGGAACTAAAGTCTAAAGTAGAATAATGCTAGAAATGCTGTATTTTGTATACTAAACATAAACATGAACTTACTGCACCAGAAGCCTAATTAAACAAAGATCAAGACATGTGCACATGCTCAGTGTGGTCTGGGCTTCAGTTGGGAGTTTGAGTTTAGGGATTGTCATAAATTATCAAAACAACACAAGCCAAATAATATCAGAATATCAGAATATGCAGACTGTACTGAGTCTGTGGAATCTACACGTTCGCTGAATTTTCTACAAGGAAACAAACATACAGTAGTTGCTTGAGTTCTGGTAAGTAAGGTGGGGGCTTTGAAAGTATAATCTTTTTCCTTCAGAGCAGTTAGGGACCACCTATGTGCAGCAGTCAGAGCAAGTAAAACGAAGGGGGAATTTCACTGCATACAGTTAGGCTTCTTATAAAAATGGTAGACATTTTTAATCAAAATATGTTGGAGATAGATTTCTTTTTCATTAATGAAAGTAAAAATGGGATTTTATTTCTTTGTCTTTACATCCCATTTAATTACTTGCTGTTGATTTTTCAGCTCCATCTCATTGCATTTCTTGTTACTGAGAACTGCTATTCTGCACATGTTCAGTTGAAGCATAAGAATAGTACTCGATAGTAGAGTAGTATGAAGATTTAAACTGTTCTGTTGATGTCTGTAAAAAAGTTTCTACTCACAGGCATGCATTGCTCTATGCTATGCTGATGAAGCTTTTCCTATAAAAAAAAAACCCTAAAAAGACAAAACTGGTATCAGACATCCTAAATAAATCATCTTAATGGTGTCCATTGAGCAGCACCAGGTTTTCTCTGACCCTGACATGATATTGGGGGATCAGATTGCTTTCACATACTCATGATTCTAGAAATATACACAAAACTTTTGAGGAAAAAGAGAATTTTGTCACTTCCCATACAGGGCTATGTAATACAAAATATCATAGGCAACAGGGCAGAGATTCTTATTGCTTGCTATACTATATGACTGCTAGGATCTGGCCTCTTCACCATCCTATAAGCAAAACATAAATAAACTTAGCACATTATTTTGTTACATAGGTTACATGGATCAGTACCATACCCTGTTCTGTACACCTTGAATGGACACATTTAAATAAACAAGAGGTAAAATTAGAGATATAGGCCAAGATTCAATTCACGAGAAAAAGATTTATTGCATGAAACCTTGTGGACGAGATTCAATTTGAAATGCAATTTAATTCAGAAAAACGTATCTCACTGTTTATCATGTGAAAAAAACTGGAACTGAAGTTTTTCTCCTCGAATTGAATCTTGCTCATGAGTTTTCATGTGATAATGTGCAAAACAGGCATGAGATAACTATTTCTCGCTAAATTAAATCTGGCCCTTAGAGTGCAGAAAGGAAAGGGAAAAAAAATCTTGTTCTAAATCTTATATATGGGCTTTTAAACCTGATTCTCAGGGGACCAATGTTAAGTTTGGGTCTCAGCTTTATGATGAAAAATAAATAATGTGCATTATTTAAAGGGGTTATTCTGAGACAATGTGCATTTGGTTATCATTTTTTATCATTTGTGGTTTTTTAATTATTTTAGTAAACAGCCCACAACAATTTTCATGGACTGTGCAATGAGGAAGCCAGTGAACTGCTATTAACAAGAAGGAGAACCCGCAAACCCTGTTTTTATTGATGCCGTTTTGGGGCCCTGGAACTTTCTCCTGCAGGACTAATCCTACTACTGACGTTGTTCCAAAAAAATGTTGGTACAGACAGGGTTCAGGCAAAACATTGTCAAGCAAAGGGTCTTGGGCAGACAGAGAAGATTCAAAGTCAGCATCAGGCAAAAGTCAAAATCAGAGTTTAAAAAATAAGTAGAAGTCCTTGAGCAAGGATCAGGAACACTGAGCCAGCTTGGGCAATGCAAAACAATTTAAAAACACCTTTTATTTTAAAATTTCACAGCAAAAGTGACATCAGATCATCTGTTAACGGCACTGCGCAATGTCATAGTGCATGCCTGGACGCACACCGCACAAGGATGCGTGCTGAAGCAGAGTGGAGCAGACGGGTCCAGGAGCCGACCCACCTGGAGGCATGTGCTGGATTACCAGACCCCATAATAGTATGGCTACGACATTGAGAAGATGTAGTTGTTTTATTAAAGATTGTTGTCATAACAGCAGACAACAATCCCTGTAAGAGGGGTCCAGGAGTGGCTCAAACTGATGAGAAATGTCAGCATATGTTTCCAAAAGGTTCAAATATAGTGTATTTGTATTACAGACAATGTAAAAATTCCTGAAACATCGTCACCTACAAAATCACCAAAAACTCTAAGTTTAATTGCCACTGAAACATAGGTAATGTTTTAAGCATATTGCAAAAGGATGGGGAGGGAATATGAACTCTCACCCTATTCCCAAGAGGGCAACTTGAACAGCGTTGATCGTGTATTCCCTGAGAAAAATCTTCCATACTTCCTGTTTGTGTTCCAAAAAAAAAAAATAATATGAATATGATCCACTATTAATAGATATATTTCCCTGAGCAGTCTGAGAGGTATTTATTCTGATATTCTCACAAAGATTAAACATTTTTATCAATCAATAAAGCTCAGGAAACACCTATTTTTTTAAAGTGAAAAAAGCTCATTTAAATGCATTAATATATCATTACCTATTAATTAGTAAACAGCAGTATTACGTCTAAATGATTCAACAATAGTGATAGGCGAATTTATTCGCCAGGGGCGAATTCGCGGCGAATTCCCGCGATTCGCCGCTGACAAAAAAAATTGGCAAAAAAAAATTTGCCGTGCAAAAACGAGTCGCACGTCGTTTTTGACGCGACGCGCCGAAAACGACGCGACGCGCCGAAAACGACGCGACGCGCACCGAAAATGACGTGACGCGTCGGAAACGACGCGATGCGCGTCAAAAGCGACGCGTCGCGTTTGACGCGCGTCAAAAATGACGCGCGAATCGTTTCGCGAATCCCCGCACTCCCTGGCCTTCCACTTGCTGTATGCCCGGTGCTTAATGATGGAGGTATCGGCACCCTCCCAATCCAATAGGTACAAAATTCAATGGAACTCGTAGCAGGTGCAAGCAGGGTCAAGCCCTTGTGTTTATTCATGAACAAAGCAATGTTTTGGGGTAACTCACCTTTGTCAAGCATGAGGCAATTTTAGATGCAGGTATGGATGTGGGTTGGTGGGTCAGGGATCAAGTTGGGGGTCTTAATTATAACAAGTTTTACTCATTTGTACATTTTTAAACATGTTTTCTGCCCCAAAGCACAGCTTCGCAGCTCAAGCTCAAGCCATGTGTAGCAGCTCAGGCTTGGAGAAGGGGCAATAAATGAACATGCTAAGCCTCTGGGAGTGACCAGTGGTTGCAGTGTAGTGTGTGATGTTAGGTTTGGGGTGCAGTTAGGGTACCATGAAGTATTAAGATAGGGGGAGCTGGCCACAATTTTAAATTGGTCAGCATAAAGTAAAGTCCACTCCAATCCTCCCTAGTTGTGCCTGCACCTGTTATTAATTAGTTAGTTAGACAGTAATAATAATAATAATAATAGGGAAGTAATAGTGAGGTAAAGAAATCAGTTTCCAAAATCTTTTTGTGACAGCTCTTAGCTGGGCCCTTGTCAGTCTACCAGGAGTGTGAGTGGGTGCCACAAGAAGGTTTAGGCAATAGTCTATCCCCTAAGGTGGGTGGCCATAGTTGGTAGTATTGGTGAAAACCTGACACTGGATATGTATTGGGCCCTTGGGAATTATTGGCCGGCAGCAGCCGGCTATTGGAGTGATACTCAGGGCCGGATTTATATAGTGGGCTCCCCTAGGCTCACTGGCGTTCATTTCCCCCATCCCCTCCCCTATATTCAGGCAAATTTCTGTCACTGGGACTGGAGCAATGGGGATTGGTGCATGGGAAATTTAAAAAACGATCATATCTCCTGCGTATTCCCAGTGTTTCCGAACAAATGTGGGTGTGGTTTGTCAGCATGCCGCCCCCTAAAATCCTGCCGCCCTAGGCCCGGGCCTAGGTGGCCTTTCCACAAATCCAGGCCTGGTGATACTGTGAAGGGTGGGCAGTATGTTTTCATATGTTTTTCATATTGTTAGTAACCAATATAGCTGTAGCTAGTATGACTCCAAAACAGGATTGTGTCACACGTTTTAATTGTTAGTCATTTAGGGGAGCACAGGGTAGTCGATGCAAGGTTTATGTGCTGTTGTCGGTTGCCTCAGCTAAGGAACCCACAACAACATATTGTTTATGTATCAAATATGATGCAAGATACAAGACTGATCAGCAATTCATTGATTTGTATTACATAACGACTCAGAAAGAGTGTAATCAGCATTAGAATTTAATAATGTTCCCTGAAGTATCAACTTCAGTATTGCTTTTATGACTTCCTAACGTAGCTTCTCAACAGCTGCTCAGAGCTCACAGAGCACGTGTGTCACTGTCACTTACAAAATGGCTAAGAAAAATCCAAGATGACAAACTCCCGTGCACAACTTTGATATCCTGGATCATTACTATTACTATTAAGAGGATCTGGGCTGGTGCAATAAGTTCAGAAAACATATATTTTTTTCCAATTTGGGGTTCATGACTTCTGCAGAATAGAGGCTACCTAACTTCTTACCATTCCTAATGAGTTTCTTGTTTATAGTTAGCAATAGGCCTTTGGCTATTTTTCTTTGTATGTTGCTTCTACTAACTCTATACAGGAGAACCATCCTCTGGTTATATTCATGACTTGAAGACATTTCCTACAAATGTGTGTATACAAAAGTATGAGCAATTGCTCTCTGGGGAGAAAAAATGTTGTGTTTAGGGCAACACAATGCAGCTTGTAAACTAAGTAAATGAGGGGATACACTTTAAGGCATTGGTGCTGAACATGTGGATCAGGAGACCATGAGAAGTAATCTAGGATTGAAAATAAGGTGCTGTCATTACACTTACCTTTTCTAGAAATTTGTTTTAGACCTTTACAACTAAGGCTGTAATGATGGAGTCAAAGAAAAGTGATCTTAAAGGGGTGGTTCACCTTCAAGTTAACTTTTAGTATATTGTAGAAGGGCCAATTCTAAGAAACTTTTCAATTGGTCTTCATTATTTATTTTCCATAGTTTTTTAATGATTTGCAATTTTCTTCTGTTTCTTTGCAGCTTTCAAATGGGGGTCACTGACACCATCTAAAAACAAATGCTCTGTAAGGCTACAAATGTATTGTTATTGCCACTTTTTATTACTTATCATTCTATTCAGTCCATCTCCTATTCATATTCTAGTCTCTTATTCAAATCAATGCAGGGTTGCTAGGGTAATTTCTACCCTAGAAACCAAATTGCTGATACTGCAAATTAGAAAGCTGCTGAATAAAAAGCTAAATAACTCAAAAACCACAAACAATAAAAAATTAAAACCAATTGCAAATTGTCTCAGTATATCAATCTCTACATTATACTAAAAGTTAACTCAAAGGTGAACAACCCCTTTAATAACACTGCTCCCCGTGTTTATAGAGAGTGAAAGATACATTCTAGAGCTCTGAAAATGCATAGTTAAGTGGCTCTTTGTAGTAGCCATAAATGTATTATACAGTGTACTTTAGCAGATTGCTAATTGCTTCCTGAAATTATTGTTCTATTCATGTGCCAGTCCATTTCAACCTCTAATCTCTGTGCAACACATAATAACATAGCTAAAATCAATTTGGTGTATTGATTTTTTTCCTGGTTGCTTGGAAAAATTTGTTTGGCATAGAGACCTGGTCAATATGGTTTTATTTCTACCTTTACTACCCCATTGTTTTTCCAGGAACAAGCAGCTCATAAGAGCTCAGTATAAGCAAGCCCTTTCGAACCCCATAGCAGGAGTTCATTGTACTGGCAAAGGCTATTTGATTAACTGCTTTCTCTTCCTTGCTTTGAAGAACCAGAAGCTTGTGTTCATGATTAAACTGAAAGTTACATAAAATAATTAAACTTTCTATATTTAAATGATGTACAAGGCCGCAAATGTGCTATTTTCTTATGCAAGGTATGTGTCTGCTTTAACAAAAGAGTTACACATATAAACAGGCTAACTGAATGCAGCAGATAAAATGTGCTTGAAACATAACTTTTTCTAGCCTGCTTTTCTCAAATGTCTTTATTGCTGGTAGTGTCTACACATGCATAAAGGTAACTTTGGGATTTTCCTAAAGTATCCTCTTCCTCTTTTAATTTTGTGAAGCCCTCATCAGTACATACATTTCATAATGTAATTATTACAAAATTAAATACATTCTCTCTTCTGCTTTTTATGAGAAATCACGATTCCAAAAGCAGAACAGTTACAGACCTGCATGGTGTCATCAGAAACAGCAAATTCCGTACTGTAGTTAGATTAAAATAGTTTGGTTATAGCCTTACATCTAGAGTAAAAAAGAACTGACCGTCTATGTAGCTAAGCACACTTCACATTGACATTGAATGGTCTGTATAATAAGCGACAGGCAATCAAAGGATAAATAAACCTTTAAAAAGAGTATTATAACATAAAAGAGTATATAATGTGCTTTTCTATGCACCTTTGCAATTTACATAATTTTTTTTAGTTTCAGCACTATTTAATAATTGCTCATATAGTGGGGGTCATTTATAAAGCCCATGGTTTTTCCTGAGCGCTAATACATTGCACTGCTCTGCCTGTCTTTCCAGTTTTTGTGAAGTCGTATTGTGAATACATTTTAAGAAATGGCTTGCAAATGCAAATGTGCACATAAATATTTGCAATTTTTGACATATTTAAAAAGCTCTTATAGACGTTAGCATTGCAGAAACAAAATTGCAATTGTGTTTGCACACTTATTTAGCTTTGTAAATGTAACCATGTGCAGGGCAAATATATTCACTGTGCAAACCAATCTACCCTGTGTAAAGTTTATAGTGACTTTTGTTGCAACAGTTTCACCTACCGGTCAGTTTTTGTAACTGTACAGTCAAAGAGATATACTGTAACTTCAGAAGGAAAACAGAGAAGTGTTCTGATGTTGCACTGATTAGGAAAGAGATCAGAAGCCTCAAATGCCTTTTTCCATCAACTACACAACATACAGGGTTTATTCCCTACATATTTGTATATTAATATACCTAGGTTTTTCTTATTCCCTGGTCGAATTTTTTGCCATTCGAAATTTGACCCTTAGTAAATCTGTCCCTAAATGTTTTTTTGTTTATTGTTTTTCACTGATAGTTTTGCCAGTGTTATGATAGATACAAAAAAAGGTTATTTTCTTTAAAACCCTTAATCTAAAAAAAACATACCCCCCTACCCTACTTGAACCCCTCCTCCCTTCTCCCCCCCAGCCTAGGTGGTACCCCAGGTAAATGCCCCTAACTCTTTACTTACCCCTCGGTGGAGATTCTATGCAGCAGAATTTACGGGCGCGATCTTCTCTTCAGAAATCTTCCAGCCTTCTGCCTCGCATTCTGCAATTTCTGTCACTTTTGGTGCATTCGCCGATATGCTGCGTCCTTGCAAAGAATACCGAAGAGAAGAAGATGGTGCCCATGAACTCCACTGCACAGAATCTGCACCGAGGGGTAAGTAAAGAGTTAGAGGAATTTACCTAGGCCTAATGCCTAATAAATATATTATATGTAAAACTTAAACAGGTCAACAAAAATCATTCATGATCTGTCAGTATTTGCACCCCTTGAAAATGGGGTGATATTCATTACAGCTTTGATGTGAACATTTACCACAAAAGGCATCTGTTTAATTCTGCAACATAAACTAATCATAACAGCTGGAAGTGCTAAAGTCATCATTTTCTATTTAAAACAACAGTGAGCACTCCATGTTTGCCTGATCTCGAGCTAAGTCTGTGAGTCATTCATTATCAGGAAGGAAAAAAAACAAAAAGAGAAAGAGAGAGAGATCAAACACTTCGAGAGAAAACATCTATTTTTTCCAAAAGAATAGCACCAGGAGGAGAAATGTCTTACTTTATTATTTCAAAGAAAAAACTCTAATAAGGTGCATAATACTTTAATGAACTCTAACAACAAACATATATGATAATGGGAAAATACAGCAGATTATTTGATTAGTATAATGGACTTTTCAGTGACAGCACAAACTGGCTCCTTTGGGCCTTTCAAACAGCTCTTTGATCAGCAAACCTATTACTGACCCCAACAATGAGAAATGCTGTTTGTCTAGAATGCATTAATTACTATATTAATTGGCACTTAAGTCAATGATAAATGATTCCACTGATTTTACAGAAAACGAATTACCCTGCATCAGCCAGCTAATTTTTCAGTTCAAAATGGTCAGATGGCTTTAAATTCCATCAATTCTTTTTGGTTTCAATCAGTGCAGTAGAGTATGGCAGAATATTGTACATACTGTAAGTAGGTTATAGGTATCAAATATATACTGTACCAGCTAAAAATAATGTAGACAGTTCAATAAATACAAAGAACTTCAGGTAAATCTCTTACACCTGAAAGGTATAATCTATAAAATATACAAAATCTCTTAGGCTAAGTCCAGACGGGGAGATTCGATCCGTCGCCTGGCGACTTCTCGCCGCGACGGATCGCCCCCGAATCTCCCCGAATAGCTAGGCACCGGCGAGGCTTAAAAGCGCTGACGCGTGTTCACACAGAGCAGTATCAGTAATGGAGAATCAGTAATGTTTTGCTGACGCTGACAAAGCTTGTGATACGGCATCTTAGAATATATATATATTCATCTCCAGCTTCAAAATAAAGCAGAAGTATTAATGTCACCATCTAAAACAGAAACTGTGAAAGTAGTAAGGGACATTTATACTCAGCCAAACAATGAACTTGAACATTATCTTCAACTTTTAATATTTGGATTTTCCAGAAAAAAAGAGCAGCCAGTACTTTACTATTCTGAATGGAAAGGAAAATATAACACTAAGTACATGAACAAACTCCCCATCCTGTATCAAAAAGAGCTGGAAAGATTCTACAATGGAATATTCAGGTAATGTTAGTTCTCTTAATAATGGCTTATACTTTGATTTTTTTACTGCCAACAGCTTCAGTTTATAGTCTTTTTTCTGTTCTAAGTAAAAGTTCAATACTAGTGTGAAATAAGTAACAGGCATTCTGATTAAGTCTGTCTTTTATTATATTATGCTTTATTGTATTGTATTGTATTGTATTGTATAACTTTATTTGTAAAGTGCTGTTAAGGAGCCGCAGCACTGTACAGTGCATAAAAGTACAATATATATATAAAAGTATACATGGCGGAGACAAATCACATAATAAATATATACAGAATCATAGGACAAAGAGCTTCAGTGCTATGTGGTAAGAGACATAGTGAGAAGAAGGACCCTGCCCCATAGAGCTTACAGTCTAAGTGGATGGGTGGCTAACATACAGGTACAAATTGGAGATGGAAAAGTGCACATGGTATGGCATAGTCAGTAGGCACAGGACTAGGTTAATGTTCTACTGCTCTAAAAGATAGGCTCTTAATTTTTCCTTGAAAAATTGAGAGGATTCCTTACAGAGGAATTCAGAGATGTAATTCCAGATGTAAGGTGCAGCAAGGTAAAAGGGTTTGAGAAGAGAGGTGGCAGTGCATGAGGATGGTGTGAAGAGAAGGTGGCTCTGAGAAGAACGGAGAAGAAGACCAGGAACATATAGCGAGACAAGAGAAGTAATGTAGCGAGTAGCAGAGGAGAGAAGGGCTTTGAATGTTAGTGGAAGGATTTTATATGTTATCCTTTGCTAAACAGACAGCTGTGTTAAGGATTTTATTTGGGGCTGAGCAGATTCCCTTTTAGAAGAGAACAGAAGGATCCGGGTAGCAGAGTTTAAGATTGATTAGAGGGGAGAGAGATGGGAGTCAGGAAGACCAGTTAGGAGGAGAATGCAGTGGTCTAAACAGGATAATAAAATAATGGTGTTTTTTGGATTAATTTGCAAATAGATTTGTTAATCATACACAATATTTCACAATACTTTAAAACACTTTTTGAGAAAATATTGTGTATGATTAATAAATCTATTTGCAAATTGATCCAAACTACACCATTATTCTATTTTCTATATTTTAACCCTGTGGGGCTTTGGGGGTTTTTGGTGCAGTAAGGGATCATATTGCTCTACTTACTTGGTGAACACCTATCTAGCCACACACTCTATACTAAACGGGATAAGATGAGGGCATGTTTTGGCAATATGTTATGCTGCAATCTTTCCTGCAATAATAAAATCAGATGGGTAGATGGTCATAATGTAGGGCACCTGATTTATGGACAACACTTTAGGTACATTAAGCAGCCAACAAGGCAAGATGATAATAGGGAAAATTAAGAAAGAAATGCAAAGTTGTGGGTAAAGCGGAAGCTAAAACATTGGAAAGTTGTAAACGCCAGTTTGTTTTGAATAATATGTAAATGAACTGATTTACAAACTAAACAGCACCAATGCAGTTGCTCATAACAGCCAATCAGACCTTTGCTTTCATTGTGTAAATAGCAGTAGGGGTAGCTGCACTAATGCAAACTAGTATCTATTATATGCTTGTAAACGAGCCATTAAATGCTTTACTCTTGCTTTTTTGTTTAATGGATAGCAGTTCCTGTCCCTTGGGAGCTAACTAACAGTATTATTTTTTCTTTATGTGAGATTTATTTTTTCATGTTCTTTATGTATTTAGATGCCAGCTAGTTTATTTTATTTAAAGAATGCCTAGGGGCAGATTTACTAATGGCCTAATTTCAAAGTGAAAACACTTGGAAATTCAACCATATAATTTTTTTGGGGCGGTCATTTGATGGAATGGGGGAGTGTTTGATCGAGGTCCCCCATAGGCGAAAATGGCAATCGGCCAGCTTTAAGGTGGTGATTATTTTTCACATGATGTAGTCAGAATAATGTCAATAATAATGCCAGGTGCACCACTGAAAGAATAGCAGGGGGAGTTAAAAGTATACATACACCTTCCAGGTTGTCAGTACCTTATGTGGTCCAGAACCCTACAATAGACATGTAACAGGGATAAAACAATAACCTTTTTCCTTTGCCAGTATGACAGTCCTTTCACTGCAGGCAAGCAGGGCCTGGGGGAAAACTACTGCCAGTCTATTTTCCTTGGTGGAGCTCAATGCTGCTTTTGATAGCTAATGCTCATGATAGCTAATGCTTATATAACAGTGGCTATCCTGCACACTAGCTAACCTTGTTCATGGGGCTCCTGTTTTCAGGGATTGTACCTTTAGGGCCATAAGCTGACCATACACGGGCAGATGAAGCTGCCGATATCAGTCGTTTAGACTGATTTACCCCGATATAGCCCTGCCAGTTAGTGGCATAGCAAAGGAAGATCCGCTCATTTGGCGATGTGGCCAAACAAGCGGATCTTTGCATCTATGGCCAGCTTATCACTTCTGGGGCCTTGTTGTGTCCAGGCTCAATGGACATCCACCCAGATACAACTGCTGCAAGCCAAAGAGGAAGGACTTCACCCTGCAAAACACTATGTTACAGTGATGCAGGATATAGTCATCAACCTATGGTCCAATGAACTCTGTATGTAAATAAGTACACATGGTTACATTGATTTTAACCCAGCAACAAGGAAATGAGTCACTGGTAGAGGCAAGAATCCATAGGGTACATTAACCTATGGATACCTACATTCACATTATTGGTCTGATTGTCACAAGCGTGCGGCGCTCCGTGTCCCTCCAGCCGTGCGGATCCAAAATGGCGGCACCCTGTAGATGCACTCGTGCGCAAGGAAGCCGGCGCTAGAGCGCCGGCGAGATGACGTCACACACTGTGGCGCCAAATTCATAGTTAAAAGGATGCTGAAGACCCGGGTTCGATGCCTGAGTATAGCTCAATATTACATTGT
>CM044439.1:128636023-128662719 GCA_024363595.1 Xenopus borealis
GGGCTGTGGTTGCCTGGGGCTGGTACAGAAGCACAAACATAATGTACAACATTTCTAGCTACTTTTTAAGATAAGCTTTAGGTATCCTTTAAAGTGGAAATCAGAAATAATGCAACATTACTAGCTTTAATACAAGCACAACCAAACTGTGGCACTCTACTGCAAGTTACTGCCAAACTGTAGAGCTGTTTATAGCACTTGATTTAATCTTCAGTAGAGACTAGATGTCTCTAACAACACTTTAATTATCCCATAGTGGTAGTTTTAAGCAGCTATTATTTTACAGCTTTTTCAGCTTGGATATGTTAAAACACATGAGACACGTCTTGTAGGCAAGTACTTCATTTAAACATATCCTGCCGGCTTCATGTTGAAACCTGTCGCTTAAAACCTGCTGAAATCACAAATGACACGTTACTTACAAACTACAGAGGTAAGACATGTGCTTCGCTCCGATGCACCTCTGTGCAATGCCGTTTTAAAACTTACATGGACATAAGGTTATTTTTATGATTCGTACAGTACCACTGAAGGTTTGCAAGCTGATTCCATGCAGAAGGTGAAGGTGAGTCTTGCTTTTAAAATTCTACCAAGATTTTGTAAATGTCTTATAGGTTGTGCTAACTCTGCTCCACTGCTACCCCTGCCCTATTCCGGTGCAGAATGCTGAAAAAGTCCCCTGTGTACTCTCATGCATGCTTACACATTTTTAATTGAATGATTTTCTGTAATAATAAGAAGAAGAAGAATTATAAGTCAGAACACCTAGTCTTTCTGGTTCCGTTTAGCCTGCAATTTTTCTGCCGCAGCAACCATAAAAAACCAAGTAGCAGCAAGTCTTGAGAAATATTTTCAAGGCAAATGATCCTTACAAAGAATGATGTAGATGACTGCTACAAAAATACCAGGCATCACATAAGGTGACACAAAAGTTTCCATTCCAGAACCCCTTCCAAACCCCAATTTTCTGTTTGGCCAAGGTTCTTTAGCCACTTTATTTTTGAACATGTGCCACAATCAGGAGTATAGTTGATCAATATATTACATAACACCCCAACAGCACCCAGTTAGCACTTGGCTAATTTCTTCAGAGCTGCTTCCTTGTCATTCCTGTTTTGTTCTAGAATTACATTCAATTGCATTGCCTGCTCTGTTTTGTAGATTTACTTTACTACTAGTGTTTACTACTAGCCATTGCTACACATGCACCAGTTTCATAAAATATGATCAACATTAATCCAAATTGATGGTATATTGTGTAATTTACAGCCCCCCATCCTCATAGGCTTCCTTGTGGTATGATGACATACAAATGTAGAAGTTGAAACAGAATTTTTAAGACCATCATCTGACCCAGAAATGTGCAGGCCTACGATTCCCCTGTGGTTGGAACAGAGCGATTTTTAACCAACCACATATGTGTGTACACCTTGGAGCTGGCTAAAACCCTTGGTCTACACGGCCAGCTTAAGAAAATCCCCTCTCACCACTAGTTTCAGAAAAGAAAAGACAGAAAAACGTTTTCAAAATTTTCATTGCTGTAAACAGTATTTTTCATTTTTCACTGTCAACTGCTGTAATATAGGGGTAAACCTTTATCAATAATAATAATAATTGTATTATTATTCATTATTATTATTATAATCAACAACTAGAGAGACATTTATCCCTGAATGCTGATCTAGGCAATGTTGTTAGCGTTAGGAGGTCTTCAGCCCAAAATGCTGTCCAATGCAATTCTAATTGATCAGCAAGATCTTTGTATCTCTTTCACCAAGACTGAGTCTTGTCTGTCTGCTGTCTGTTTGTTCATTCTTAAAGATGTTTGCTGGGCAACAATGCCTATGTTTGCTATAGAATGTTTGCCCACCAATATAACTACATCAGGGACTCAAATAACTCAAAATCTGTTATACTTACTGAAACATAAGGTTTAAATCACTATAAATCATATATATATATTGTAAATCATTTAAACAAATTAGAAAATATCCACCATGCTACAACTGCTTATGGAATCTTATTGATATTTTTGGGGGGGGGGGTTTGTGGCCAAGACAAAATGTACCTATTGAAGCTATAGTGAAAAAGCAGAAAGAGGGGGCATAATCACCAAACAGACACAAGTGGTGTTTAACTGAAATAAAACAATACCATTACAGCTGAATGATATTCTGCTTGTCATTAGCAATACTTGCAACAACTCTTGGGTCCATAATAACTGCCAATGGGTAAATGAATAATGTGCTTGGTTTGAGCGAGGGTGGCTAAAAATGACCAACTTCTATTTTTTTTTTGCATTTAGCTTGTAAAGGCTTGCTTTATAGTAATGTTCTTCTACATATTTATTTCCAGGGCTGAAAGCTGTAGGCAGAGTTCAAGAAAGGCCTCTTAGTTCAGCATGCCCAACTAGGAACTGCAGACAAGAGACATGGACTTAGTTCTGCAGGTGAAATCCCAAGGTAAGATGCACAATATGGTAAACATTTCTGTGTTCAATAGAGTTGGGAATTGATTATAAACTGGCATTGTCTTTTGAATAAATACTTGACTAAAAGCTAACTGCTACTTTTAAACTTTAAACTTCATTCTAGTACATAACTTTATCAGTGGAATTGTGATAAATATTGAGTTATGTATAACTATAGAGGTATGGGATCCTTAATCCAATAACCCATTAATCCAGAAAGCTCCAAATTATGGGAAGGTCATCTCCCATAGACTGCATTTTAATTAAATAATTTAAAAAAATTTCCTTTTTTCCTCTAATAATAAAACAGTACCTTGTACTTGATTCCAATTAGGATATAATTATGCCTTATTGAAGGCAGAACAATCCTATTGGGTCTAATTTATATTTATATTATCTTTTAGTAGACTTAAGATATAGAGATCCAAATTACATAAAGACCCCTTATCTGGAAAATCCCAGATACCGAGCATTATGGAAAACAGCTCCCATATCTGTATATTATTTCAGTTTTTTCCATGCATGCATTGCAGTACAATTCTAACACTTGGACATTTAATTTCCTAACTACACTCCCTATTAGTCTAACACAGAAACACCCATATGGGTTGTAACATGACCAGAACTATTTCATCTGAATGAAAGATTAAGCCTGAATGACTTGAAATGTAGCTGTTTCTTCTGTGTACTGATTGCCGTAACTCAAACATTTAGCAAAGGGTTTGTTAATCCCCTAGCACTAAAACACTTCCTGTTTCCATATAGTATTTCAGTTTCTATTTGGTCATAGAACTGAGAGCATTACTTTCTAAACAATAGGGCATTTGCCTAGTTTAGACTCTAGCTTGCTGTATGAACGCTATCAGTTTGGTTCAGAATGGCATTTGTAGCAGTCACTAAGAAATAACTAGAGAATCAAACATAGACAAACAATGCTTAATTTGAAAGGGATGTAAAACCCTCAGAAACAATACACTATTATTAAGCATTATGTGCTTTCCTTAGAACTTGTATTTAACTTTTTTTTAGCCATTATGAACAAAAAGAGGTATTAAAAGCCTTAAATTCCTTCCCTTTACAACCAGAATAAGGAGCAGCCCACGCAGGGAGGAAGAACATTTTTAAATGCTATCCCTCTTCTTAAACTGCATATAGTACCACTCTTTGGAATGGGGTAGAAATAGTCTAAAATACTAATAATATTTCTCACAGGTACATCTACAGATGATTCCTTTTAATTTCTTAAAAGATATCATCTGTAGATGTGACTGTGAGAAATACTATAGCTCAATGAATGTCATTTGCAGCCATAGATTAAAAGCCAGCTATCTGAACACCACCCACATAAGAACACTAAGATTAACTCCATGTAAAGGCTTGCAGAGATCAGTCCAGGCAGTAAATGTATCTCAAGTTCAAATAGGTTGGGCCACTTCATCATTCAAGTTCACAGAATAAAAGAAGATAAATATGTTAGGCCAGAGCCACTATACAAGGCGGCAAGAGAAGAACCAGACAATTGACTTATATAGAAAAGAATTCGACGAGCATGAAAAGTGCAAATAATGGGCACAATCCACCAATATTTTTTTTTTGCACTTTGCACATTGCCTTCTTCCTAAATGAATTGTGTTTCCTTTGCATCCAACCCTCAAGAATAAGGTTCTGCCTGTGTTTCGCAGCACTTTTTTCATTAGGGGTTTTAAAACATGATACTGGCCTTCCACCATTTTTTGGTAAAAGACCATGGGGCATATTCACTAAAGAGCAAATTGTCGCCAGCGAACGCTTCAACTAAATATTGGAGAATCTTTAGTAATAATCAGTAACTACCAGAATAGTCAGTCATAGAGGTTATATTAAAGGACCAGTAACATCAAAAAATTAAATTGTTTTAAAGTAATAAAAACATAATGCAGTATTGCCCTGCACTGGTAAAACTGCAGTGTTTGCTTCAGAAGCACTACTATTGTTTATATAAATAAGCTGTTGTGTAGCCATGGGGGCAACCATTTAAAGGAGAAAGGCTCCAGTTATACAGCAGATAACAAATAAGCTTTGAAGAACATAATGTTATCTGTTATCCATTACTTATCCTGTGCCATATAGCCATTTTTCAATTTCCGCCATTGCTACATAGCAGCTTGTTTATATGAACTATAGAAGTGTTTCTGAAGCAAACAGATCCATTTAACAGGGCAGGGTAACACCATATAATATTTTCTTTACTTTAAAACTCTTTTGTTTTTTGGTGTTACTGTTCCTTTAAGAAAGTGTTATGGAAAATGGCCAGACTTGAACTTTTACCCTATCAGAATTGTGCAGGGAAAAGTACTGGTCACTTAAATGCATTACAGGAATTTCAGGAGTAAAACAGACTAAGCAAGCTATTGCACATTGTGTGTCTATTAATGTTTATCTAGTAAATAGAAATTATCCTGTCTGAGAATAGGCATTTCCACCTGAGCAGTAACCCATAGCAAAAAAAAAACAGTCTGTGTATCTGAATGACAATATCTGACCAGTGAATGCATATGCAACAGGTATGGGACCTGTTATCCAGAATGCTTTTGATCTGGAGTTTTCCAGATAACAGATCTTTAAACATTAAATAAAACCAATTGGCTGGTTTTGCTTCCAATAAGGATTAATGATATCTTAGTTTGGATTGCGTACAAGGCACTGTTTTATTATTACAGAGGAAAAGGAAATCACTTTTAAAAATCTCAATTATTTATATATAATGGAGTCTATGAGAGACAGCCAGTCAGTTAATTTGGAGCTTTCTGAATAACGGGTTGCCAGATAACTGGTTTGCGGATAATGGATCACATACCTGTAATAGTTTTTAGTGATAAATATGCAAGGTAGGCCAGAGCACTAAGAAGCAAAGAAAGCCGCTCATGTTATATTAAGTTATACAGTCCAGAGTCGCAAAATGAGGGATGGATTAGACCAGAATCATTTCATAAAGAATCTGCAAAAGTGTCAGACAGTTCAGAGCCAGGCATGTAATTCCCCAGAGTCATATAGGCTGCTGACCCAGCTCTTCCATTACCAACTAAAACCCTGTTTGCTATAGTTAGTTGGACTTACAGTGTGACCTTTTAGGTTAGAAAGGTCAACCAAAAGTGCCTTCTCAACAAATGCACAAACAGGGAGAAAAACATAAAGTAGGAAAAAAGAAAAGGGTAGTAATGATATTGAGAAGAAAGTTAAAGGAACATTAACACAAAAAAAATTGTATATAAAGAATGACAATATAATGTAGTTTTGCCCTGCACTGATGCAACTGGTGCATTTTCTTCAGAATTACTACTATAGTTATATAAAGAAGCAGCCGTTCAAGCACAGGATACACATTAGATAACAGATATGTTCTGAATAATCTCATTGTATACTATAGAGCATATCTGTTATCTTCTGTGTATCCTGTTCCTTTCTCTTTCTTAAGCAAATACACCAGTACTACTAGTGCAGCACAACAGTAAATTATATTTTAGTTACTTTAATACACTTTAATTTTTTGGTGTTACTGTTCCTTTAAATGAGAAGTATCAGGGAAGTGGAAAAATAAGGTGAAAGACAGGAGGAAGAAAGAAATAAAAAGTAGAATGTAAGGGCTGAGAAAAGGGAAGACATTTAACAGGAGAGCAGTTGGGGGAAGAATAAAGACCAAAATACAATATGTATACGAACAAAGAAATCAGTGAATAAAAAGTGTAAGACATTACAAAAACTGAAGATAGAAACAAATGAGATACAAACTGTTTGTGAGCAGTTCCCCTGCCCGCAATGCTATTGTATTTTAATAGTTAACAATAAAATATTTATTTTTATTATCTTGGTTTCCACACACTTCTCGAGATTTTCTTGGAGGTACCCATCTTCGCATTTTTTTGGATTGTTGTTTTACCGCTGCCAGAGCAGTTGATTTTGGTTCCTCCATTCGGCAGACCATTCATATGGACTCATCGTTCTCTGCTTCGTCGCCTCCCTCCTTTCAAATATTTTTTTATTAGCCCGCCACACTGGGCCTTTTTCTCTGGCTCATACCAAGATAAACAAACAAAGGGTAGAAACAATGGCTGAAAATATAGTATATCTGGCAGGGAGCAACAGCACAGGCACCATAGCAAATTAAAGAATTGCAAAGAGAAACATAAAGCTAAATACATGTATGCAAGTTGAATCTTTAAGGAAACCCAGAGTAATTTTCCTAATTAACACAGTGTTTCAGGTCACATATTGTTCATTTTGACATTTCCAGGGCCGGACTGGGAGGAAAAAGCAGCTCTGGCAAAAGTATGAAAGCAGCCCATGTATTCACACGCATGCAAAGCATGATATATAACATATATTTCCAACCCCAAGATTAACTAGAAGTAGTATAGATATTTTAAGATGGATTAATGGCCCTATACTTAAAGTATATTCTAAATTTTCCTTAGTGTGCCCCCAGCTAGACCATGCACCCTGGTAGATAAGAGGACTATAATTGCCATGTGTGTCACAGGGCCAAAGTGTGTCATACTTGAAGAGACTAGACTGTCTCATGCAATTAATGCTACATATCACAGGTTTCTATATACAGGCTGAAGTGATTGTTCTGAGCATGGATCCTCCAGTTGCCAAGATACCTATCATAAGCATAAGTGATTGGGTACATAGCAACTCTAATATTACTAACTGAAGTTGGTCAGAATTCCTGGTACATGCACTAACAAAATGCAGGCATGGGTTTAGCTGTGGCTGGCTATTACGGACAGCTCATTTACATTTCTAAAGTGATTAGCTCATTAACATATCAAAGACATACCTAATTTGCATTTTTAGGTGCCAGTCTGGGTATGTATCATACAACTGGCAAACAGCATTTTTCTGGGTTAGGGGTTTTCAGCGGTTCCATGTTTCAGCCTTTATTTGTGTGTCCCAAAATCTGTCCCATTTCATACTATCAAAAGACTACTGAACAGTACATTGTGTCAAAGGAGGAAACATTAACCTATGCATTTTCAAGGAAGATGAGCAGAGCCTGCTCCCAAGAGAGAAACCATATATAAAAGTAGGTCTTCAAGGGTGCTGAGCTTGGTTATGCTGTTTATCTGCAAACCTGATTGGTTTACCAGCCAACTTTGGGTTCAGGCCCACCTACTGTAAGGTTTTGCAAGGCTGAATATGTAAAAAACTATTATTGTCTCCTTTAAAAGGAAGTTCTCTTCACTATTCAAAATGTATACTGGGCTATCCTCAAATGAGGGCCGCTTGTGTTTTAGGAAAAGTTGCTCCTTACCTGTGCATGTAAGAACTTCAAAGTAATAGTTTATGTGCAGTACAAAATCGTATATATCATGTTATCATAGTGGATATGCTTTGGTCCTTACTAAAGTTTGGTTAGGAAGGTTGGTTAGGTTGGGAAGAGGAGCTTCAGAACCAGCTAGAGTGTGCACAACTTTTTAAAGAGTTTAAAGTTGTTTACCTATTTATTTTTCTAGTTCTGGAGTGTCTTGCAATCATCTTTCTGGTTAGGTTGTCTGTTCTTTGGACTGTGCTGGTTCAAGAGAGGAAAGTGGTGAACATGTTCATTTGCCTCACCTTTCCCTTGCTGTGTTGATTTAGCTCTGTATTCTCTGTTAAATCAGTCACTCTACAACTGCAAAATAATGATGTCAAACTCTGTATTGCACAGATGTCTTTCAGTGTTACAGTATCAAAGGTGAAGTGTCTCATGTTTCTTTATTAATTGGTTTTGGACCTTCTACAAGATCTTCTTGGATACTATGACTTCATAGTGTGGAACAGAGATGTAAGATGCAAGATGTGAGCCCCAAAGTCACATGGTTTCTTTGGCCATTCTTTCATGACTACACTACAGTTTAAACAGAGTGGCAATAGTTCAGCTATGCCTATTAGTGGGCAATCTAAAGCTCTGGAATTGGTAGAGCAATTAAAACCAGTATCATCAGGTTACATGGCACCGTGGTGATTGAATTATGTTAAGATTAATGGCTGGAAATTGCTTCGGTGACAAAGTACTTTGAATTGCCTTGTCTACCATTCCCATAAGGGGTAGGTTTATCATAGGTTTATTTATTTTATTGCTTTTTTTGCACCTGAGATTTATACAGTTTATACAATCACATAAAGATTATCATCAAGACAAAATCATAAACTTGTTTTGCCATCACATCAAATTTGATCATATATATTAATAAATCAGCCTTTGTGTATTTATAATGTTACTTAATACTAAAGTGGTTAAAGAGGTCTAGCAGACACCAAAAAGCTTTGCCATTCTTTCTACATTTATGATGGAGTTACATGGTGTGGCATTGAGTCACACCACCATCACTTTGAATGTAAAGGGAAAATATTGGGCATGCTCCTTAACCATTTACTACTAGTACTACTTATAATATAAACTGGAAGAATGAAAACCTTTATAGATACAGTATAGACACATTACAGGAGATTTGCTAAATGCAGATTGTAGCAGTTATTTTATCATCTGATCAGATATTATGGAAGATGCCTTTTGAATCGAAATAACTGTGAGGCAAGCCACGGCTAGACAAATGCTGCAATATTTCCTGCCACATGTCTACCGGGAAGATATCAAACACCATTACAAATATTCCTGTGGCCTAGACAACATTATATATTTACAGATGCAGCCACTGGGATTTGTGAGTTAAATGTGTCATGACTCAGGGTTAATTGAAGAAACTGTGTTATCTAAAGTTATCTTAACTCATTTAATGCATTTAACCTTTTCATTAGCATACCAAAGCTCCATTGTTTTCAATGGTGAACTTTTTAATTGGATGGGATGCTGTGACACAATATTCTGTGCTAAGTGGGATAAATGGGATAGATGAGTTAAGTTTTTCTGTGTCAAATGCACAATCCAAAGTGGCTTCATCTGTAAGTCAAATAGTGTAACTTTGGCTTTTGAACTAAAAAGTCTATTACTGCTGTATACTGCTGTAGGTATATCATCTACCGCTCAGTGCCTGTTAGTTCTTAACCCAGAATGTAGAATCAGTAGATTGTCCCTTAGACAAAGAGAAAAGTCTGATGTGCTGTTTATTATCACTATTTCTAATTGCACACAGGCATGAGATTAATGATATCATGTATTTATTGACCTCTAACTGCAGAATGTGTGGTCAGTGCATGTGTGTTGAATGTTTACCACTCGTAAAAACCCTGGGTAATGGTGACTATATTGTTATATCATTTAATGCAAAAAACAAGTATACACTGTGGTAACAAAAACCACGGATAACAGAAAAGCTCCTCTTAGTGCCTTGAGGGCTGCCATTCAGAGCATAGATTGGGGCAATATGTTTTCAGCTAAAAACACAGAACAGAAATGGTTGTCATTTAAAATTATATTAAATTGTTACTGTTCTCAATGTATTCCCTTAAGGAGTGTGTAAATGTAGAAGCACCAAGAATCACCCTATGTGGCTTAATATAGAAGTAAAGAAGTATAGGAAAGAGAAAGGCATTTAAAAACTACAAGTCTGTGGGGACAGAAGCTGCATTTCGTGAATAGAAACACTATTGTAAAAGTTGTAAATCAGCAATACAGAAGGCAAAGAAAGGAAGGAAATGAAGAGTGCATTGCAGCAGAGGCTAAGTTTAACCCCAAAAAGTTTTTAAAGTATATTAAAAGTCAAAAGATGTGGGTTGAGAGTGTTGCTCGTTTAAATAATGGTACCAATATGGTTGTAACAGATACAGAAAAGGCAAATGTGCTAAATCAGTTATTTTCTTCAGTGTATACAATAGAGGAGTCTGAGTTCCAAGGGTCACTTCATAGCTGCACTGATTGCTCAGCTCAATCTAGTCAGTGGCTGACTAATGGAAATGATTCATAAAGCTTTAATAAAAATTAATGTAAACAAGGCTCCCGGGCTAGATGGCATACATATCCAGGTTCTAAGAGAGCTTAGTTCAGTTTTATTTCTGATTTTCTCAGATTTGCTTTTATCTGGTATGGCACCTATGGATTGTAGAAAAGCTGATGTCATTCCAATATTTAAAAAGGGATTATGATCTCAGCCTGGCAATTATAGGCCAGTAAGTTTGACATTTGTGGTGGGCATATTATTTGAAGTCTTCTTAAGGGATCACATTCAAAATGTTGTCCTAGTAAATGTCATTATGAGCAGTAATCAGCACGGCTTTATGAAGTATAGGTTATGTCAGACAAATTTGATTGCTTTTTATGTTGAGGTAAGTAAGATGCTGGACAGTGGGGGGCAGTAGATGTGATCTATTTGGATTCTGCAAAAACGTTTGATACTGTGCCCCACAAACAATTGCTTTATAAATTAAGGTCTGTTGGGCTTAACAAAGTCATTTGCATATGGATACGAAACTAGCTACAGGATAGGGTACAGAAGGTGGTTGTTAATGGTACATTCTCTGCTTGGAATAAGGTTCTTATTGGGGTTCCTCAGGGCTCAGTATTGGGTCCACTTTTATTTAACTTATGTTAATTTAATCTGGGTAGCTAAGTGGCAGATGAGATTCAATGTTGATAAATGTAAATTCATGCACCTGGGATATAAAATATCCAAGTCACTTATATCCTTAATGGGACTGCACTAGGCAAATCCTTTATGGAAAAGGACGTAGGAGTCCTTGTAGATGATAAACTTGGCTGTAGCAAGCAATGCCAGTCGGCAAATAAGATATTGAGCTTTTAGAATCAGGGGTCATTCTTCCACTTTATAGAACACGGGTAAGGCCCCATCTAAAATATGCTGTACAGTTTTGGTCTCCAGTGCTCAAACAGGACATTATTGAATTAGAGAGGAAAATCTTAGCTATTAGGAAAGGCTGTCCAAATTGGGGATGTTCATGCTGGAGAAGAGGTGCAGAAGGGGTTATACAATAACTATGTATAAATACGTAAGGGGATCATATAATAATCTCTCTAATGCTTTATTTACCAGTAGGTCTTACCAGCTGACACAAGATCACCCATCCCGATTAAAAGAAAAGACGTTCCCCCTAAAATTCAGAAGGGGTTTTTTACAGTGAGAGCTGGGAAGATGTGGAATTCTCTCCCTGAATCAGTTTTACTGGCTGATATATTAGATAGCTTTAAAAATTGGTTGGATGGCTTTTTATAGCAAGTGAGGGAATACACGGTTATGGAAGATAGTACAAGTTGATCCAGGGACTAGTCCGACTGTGATTTTGGGATCAAGAAGGAATTTTTCCCCCCTCTGAGGCAAATTGGAGAGTCTTCAGATGGGGTTTTTTTGCCTTCCTCTGGATCAACTAGCAGTTAAAATAGCAAGTTAAAAATAGAGGTAAAAGTTTCAACTTGATGGACGTTTGCTTTTTTTCAACCTAACTTAATTAGTTACTATAAAGTACACACATTGCATAGTAGAAGGAAAATAATGATATATAAATGATATAATGGTTTGCAGCCAACTAGTTACCATCCCCCATGGGAAGATCATTATTAAATGATCATTATAAAATGTCTTAACAAGCAATTGGGTAAGCCCCTGTCTAAGCTCTGTGACTGCCAAGAAGCCCAGTCTTCCAGGAATGTGATGTGTAAACAGTGCCTTGCCTGTACTTGCATGAATTTCTCTACTGAAACTGTTATAGTGATGGGATCAAAGTGGACATACCTATGTATTACCTAGTGATGGTAACTGCTAGACATACTATTAAACTGCTTTTGTGTACCTTCATTGGATAGTGAGAGCCACATTCAATTCAGTGAGAAAAAGTTGTGTCAAGGTTTATCACGTGAAAACTCATGGAGCCTTTCTCCAAATTCATAATTCATAAACTTTCGATCCATGCTCCTGATATCAATATTCAGGGGAGTTCTATAGCCTTCTCTTAATAACTACTACTTTATTTGCATTAAGATGTTCTATTATTAAGGATGGAGCAACTGGAGTCCAAGCAAGCCAAGATCATAGAATTAGCAGTGCCTATTTAGGCTCATTTTATGGAAGGTGTCCGTAACTTATGATAAAACTCGTTAGGTATAGATTTACCTAGTCTAAATAACTATATAAGAAATATGTTATCAATATGAATATTGACTATAAGTTGAATTATTCATAGCAGGTCTCATGCTTCTTGGGATTTTTTTTTTCTCTGCCCCACAATTGTGGTGCTGTACTTACTTGCAGTGTTTGAATTGGAGTTAGAAAAAAGTTCCAGTGTTTAATACTCTTGCATGATATTTTACAGAAATAAAGAAGTGGAGGCATGGCATCTAACAACACTGCCAGCACCATTGCAGAGTGTGAGTCCAGGAACCACCTCTACTGTTATAATTGCTAGATTTATAACACTGGGGACTGGGGAACATGTTCTGGCCCATTGGACAGAAGTTCATGGTCTGTATCCAGAGCTGGTATAGCAGCAGTGGTACATACTGTATTGTACAAGCTCTAACTTTCAGAAATGTCCTTTAGGACAAATGATTTAGTACAGCTTTTTGAAGACAACCAAATCCGCATGATGTCATTCCTTAAAGGGGTAGTTCACAATTTGAGACAATATGCAATTAGTCTTCAGTTTTTGTTTTGTGTGGTTTTTGATGAATTTAGCTTTTTGTTTAGAATCTCTTCAGATTGGAATTTCAGCAATCTGGCAGCAATCTGGATCAGTTTACCATAGCCACCAGGAAATGGTTTTAATTAGTGATGGGCGAATTTATTCCCCTTTTCGTGAAACGCCAGGAAAAATTTGCCTGGCGAAAATTTGCCGATGCACATGTCCAAAAACAGACATGCATCCAAATCGAGACACCAGAGGCATTTTGTGAATTTTTTGCCGTTTTGCAATTTTCCTGAGAAAGTCACAAAAAATTTCGGCAAAGCAAAACGCCCCAGATTCACCCATCACTTGTTTTAATAAGAGAGGGCCTAAATTGAAAAAAGATAATGCAGGATAAAATTCTACCATCAAATTTTTTGGGGGGGGGTCATTTTCGATTGAATATGTCCGTTTTCTATTGAAAAAAAAATTATTTGAATAATTCAAAATCCTTTGAATTCCTAGGAATTTTCAGGACAGGTTCTAGGAGAGGTCCCCCATAGTCCAAATTGGCAATTAGGCAGCTTTATAGTGGTGAATAGTAGAATTAAAAGGTTTTTTTTAAAGGGCCAGTATTTTGAAATTCAAAATTTTTAATTTTCGATTTTTTTCAAATCAAATAGAATTTTGGCCTATTCAAAGTAGCCCAAAATTACATCGAAATTAGAATTTTTGAAATTCGAATATTCACTTCGACACTTCAAGTTAAAAGTTGTTTAGAATAGGCCATTCTATAGCACACTAAGGGGCAGATTTACTAAATTCATATGAAGGATTTGAATATTCCCACAAATAGTCTCGAATAGTATCAATTCGAATATTCGAATATGCAAATTAAGTATTTAATATATAGTCTATATATAGAATATTCGAGCGCATCGAATAGATCGAATAGATTGAATAAATATATATTCGAACTTGCCCTTAAAATTTTTATTCCTACTTCACCAGATTGAACCTACCGAAGTGCAATAGAAGCCCCCTAAGTCTTTTGCCAAGTTTCAATTGTACGATCGAACGATTCGAACGTTCGATTCGTACAATTTTGGCGAATATTCAAACATTTTTTCTGCGACTTTTCATAGAATCGTTCGATTGTACGATTCTGGTGAATAGTTGAAAATGTGCTCCAAACTAGCGAATATTTTATTCGACTTTGGTGAATATTTATTCGCCCAATATTCGCCAGTCGAATTTGATGGCTAAAAACCCTTGACAACTCGACCCTTAGTAAATCTGCCCTTAAGTGTTAACTTAAGCTCTTAAAGTCAGGCAGATATTATTGATTTGGAGGCAGCTCAGTTCCAGAAAACTCTTTTTATTATCATATAACCAGTTCAGGCGTGCTTTACTGATATGACATTTCTGAAGATAATACAGTAAACTGAACATTAACTGACTGTTAAACTAATAAACGAAAATGTATTTGGGTGTGTATTGCATCAAACAGATCAGTATCTATTAGGTGTGAAACTCAATAAAGCAGGGTGGGGTGTTCAGTATATTATTTTAGGGCAGTTCAGTGCAAGGGCCAAATGTTCCATATTAAATATTCACAGCAGTAAAAAAAACAGCAATGTGATTGATCAATTATTATTCACATTTTTTCCAGAGGGAAAGACAGATGAACATCACATGAACATGACCAGTCCAAAAGGAAACTCAACGGCTTTCAGCGAACTTGCAACAATCATCTTTCCTGTGTTATACCTTGTGATATTTCTGGGAAGCGTCATGCTTAACTGCCTTGCTGTATGGATTTTTTTCCACATCAGAAACAAAACCAGTTTTATCGTCTATCTAAAGAATATTATGGTTGCAGATCTTTTAATGACAGTATCATTTCCATTTAAAATTATACAAACCTCTGGAATCGGACCATGGAATTTCAATGTCTATCACTGCCGATACAGTAGCATTTTGTTCTACACAAGCATGTACATCTGCATTATCTTCCTTGGACTTATCAGTACTGACAGATACCTCAAAGTGGTAAAACCGTTTGGGAGTTCCAAAATGTACAACATTAAGTTTACAAAGGTTGTATCTCTGATGGTTTGGTTGGCCATGTCCTTTATGGCCATGCCCAATGTCATATTCACCAATCTACAGCCAACTACAGACACAATAAATGACTGCATATACCTAAAAAGTTCTTTTGGGGTCAAGTGGCATGAAGCAGTGGTTTATATTGATACCTGCATTTTTTTCACTGTGATGGTAGTCCTAATTGTTTGTTACATTTCAATTTCCAGACACATCCAAAAATCCAGCAAACCCTTTGTCAGTTGCTCAAGCCGGACGCGTAGGCACAACCAAAGCATCCGCGTAGTAGTGGCCGTGTTTTTTATTTGCTTTCTGCCCTATCACTTGTTTGGAATGCCCTTTGTGTTTAGTGGCTTGGACAAAATTCTGGATAAACAAGTACATACCATTTTACTTTACTGCAAGGAAGCCACGCTCTTTCTCTCTGCCTGCAATGTATGTCTGGATCCTATAATATATTTCTTCATGTGCCGATCCTTCTCACAGAGGCTGTTTAACCAGTCTGGCTTGAGGTCGAGAAGCGAGAGCATCAGATCTCTGCAGAGTGTCAGAAAATCTGAAGTGCGTATATACTGTGAATATACAGAAGTGTAAATAAGGCAGGTAAATATCACATGTAAATATGTTTCAATAAAGGAATTCTATTTTCATTTTTTTGTTTGTTTAAAAGGAGTCTACAAAAAGAAGGATTCACTTTCCTTGTAATGCTCAGTTAGAAATCTGACTGTCTCTACTCTCTAATCTGTATACAGGTATAGGACCTGTTATCCAGAATGCTTGGGACCTAAGGTGTTCCAGATAACAGACCTTTCCATAATTTGGAACTTTATCCCTGAAGTCTGCTAAAAATTATCTAAAAATAAAATAAACCCAATAGGATTGTTTTGCCACTAATCAGGATTAATTATATCTTAGCTGGATATAAGGTACTGTTTTATTATTACAGAGAAATGGGAAATATGTTTTTAAAGATTTTAATTATTTGAATAAAATGAGTCTATGGGAGACAGCCTTTCCATAACTCTGCGATTTCTGGATAATGTATCCCATACCTGTATCAGGAGATATCAGTGGGATACAAAGAAGAAAAAAAAGAAATCCTAGCCTGGCATTATACTGCAGCTGCTGACATAATCATACAGAGAATATGCTTTCAAAAGTATGAGATGGCATCAACACCAAACAATCTGAAATAATTCTTTCTTTATATAAGGGACCTCCAGCAGTCCAGATATGGCTGCCAAAGATAATGTTAAGGCCTACAGTTTGCCCATGGGCTAGATTTATTTATTTGTATGTACAACATATATCAGAATTCCAATACCTATGTGGAAAAAAAGTAACACACTATAAAAATTTCCATGACCATTTAAATAATGGGCTTAGCTATGCTCCAGACAATTCTATATTAGATTTTGGCTGTAAAGAGGAATTCAACCCCCCCGGGCTCTAACCCCTACCTTCCACACCCCGTAGGCTCCCCTCCCTCCTCCCCCCAGGCCTACTTCTCCCCCCGGGCTATTGCCCTTGAGTCACTACTTACCCCTCTGTGTAGGTCTCCTCCAGCGAAGTTCACAGGGGCCATCTTCTCTTCCAACCGCTTCTTCCTGGGCCCTCTTCTCTTCCAATGGCTTCTTCCTGGATCAGGCGTGCACATGCGCCATTGAACTTCACAGGAGGGGACCTACACAGAGGGGTAAGTAGTGACTCAAGGGCAATAGCCCGGGGGGAGAGGTAGGCCAGAGGGTCCTAAGGGGGTGGGTGAAGGGTTAGGGCCGGGGGGGTGGAATTCCCTTTTAAGGTTTCACTTGCTGAGAGTTTTCCTGGCTGTGTTTGTTTGGGATCATTGTCTTGCTGAAAGGTCCACCCTTGTTTCATCTTCAGCATTCTGGTAGATAGCAGCATATTCCTGATACATCTATCCATTCATCTTTTCTTCAATTATATGAAGTCTGACAGTACCATATGCTTTTTTTTGGTGTTTTTGGGGTGATGTGCAGTGCCATTTCACCTAAAAAAATGGTGGAAGTTATTTACCAAAATCCAAATTTATTTCATATTTAATTTAAAAAGAAACACAATCAAACTCCCATGCCCAATTTTAGTTTATTTATTTAAAAACTTGATTTAATCGGATCACAAAAAAACTAGATATAATCAAGAACACATTGTTATGGCTTTTTCCCGAATTTCAAGTATTTGCCCAAAAACCCTGAACCCGGATTTTCAGGTTCAATCCAGCAGAAACCACGAAAACATCAAATTGAGATACAGTAGGTGCCTCTCCCATTGACTTATACACGATTTCAACATGTCTGAGATGGCTTTCTGAAGCATGGGGTGTAATAAATCTCAAGTTTTCCTCTAAAAATTTGTTTTCTAGTGGATTTTTTAATGAATAATGCTTGGCGTGTGCTATGGCATCCTAAAAGTCTCATCTGACCAGACTATATTCTCCCATAATTTTATTGACTTGTCCAAATGTTGTGCAGACAACTTTAAACAAGCTTCAAAGGTGAGTGTGCATAAAGGCCATGTCAGTTGAGTGCATTACCTATTGTTTTCTTTGAAACAACTGTACCTGTTAATTCAAGGTCTTTCGGGAAAGTCTGATTATTCTTTTGATTCTTCTGTCAGAAATCTTTCAAGGAGCACCTGATTAACAGAGAAAGAAGTTTTGCAGATTAAGTTTTGCAATCTTCCTGTGTATGGCTAGTTGGCATGTACCAAATCCAGGATTTGGTTCAGGATTCGACCAGGATTCTGCTTTTTTCAGCAGGATTCTAATTTGGCCAAATGCAAATTAGGGGTGGGAAAAGAAATCACGTAACTTTTTGTCACAAAACATATTCAGCAAAATCTTTCATGAAGGATTCAGGGATTCGCCCGAATCCCAAACAGTAGATTCAATGCATCCCTAATGGCTTGTAACTTTAGATTATTTCTGCAGGAATTGTATATTTTTAAGATGGCTGTGTATAAGTTTAAGCACTGCTTTTATCTCCAAACTACAAAATGTACAGTTCAGTAAGAAAAGGGGATGAATAAAAGTGTTGCTTATTGAGGAGAGCTTATTGTTATTGGCAAAGCAAGAGAAGGGCAGTGTTTCAGAGATAAAATAAAAATGGAAAATGTACTTTGAACTGCAAATGAGTGGTAGGAGAAAGACACTTGTGCATCAGTTCAAGTCTATATATAACCTGCCTAACTTCTAGTTGACTTTAGTTAACTTCAAGATGGAAATCAGACCAGTCCCTGAATCAGCTTGTACTAGGAGCTGTTTTAAAACATGACATCACAAACAAAAAGAGAGAATAAGCTTTCAACCTTAGTACATTTTTAACTGTACAGGTATGGGAGCTGTTATCCAGAATGCTTGGTACATGGGGGTTTGGATAAGGGATCTTTCTGTAATATAGATTTGCAAACCTTAAATTTGCTAAAAATCATTGCGACATCAATTAAACTTAATAAGATAGTTTGACTCCAAAAAGATTTACTGCAGAAAAAGGAAATCAAATTTGACATTTTTAATTGTTTTCTTAAAATGTAGTCTATGGGAGATGTCCACCCTGTAATTCAAGCTTTCTTGATAATGGGTTTCCAGATAATGGGTCCCATATCTATACTAGCAATGTATTTAGAGTAGAAATGCTGCAGCAAGTCTTTGTAGGCATCAGGTTAAAAAACAAAATGTGATACGTTTAATGGCTAACTATACAGAAATGTTACAGAACAAGCTTTCTGGACTCTAAATAGGTGTGGCACATGGAGTAAGTTTATCCATATTTCTTTTCTGAGTGCATTTCAAGTTTGCGCCAGATTCAGTTCAATGAGAAAAGGGTTTATATTATGTGAAAAGTCATGGACAAGGTACAATTTGAGATGCCAAAAACTTATCTCAAATGTAAACTCTATTGGCGTCTATGAGAATAAACCTGGAACTGAATTTGGAGTTCTTTACTCCTCGTACTGAATCTGGTCAATGACTTTTCACATAATAAACCGTGAGATAACTTTTTCTCACTGAATTGAATGTGGCCCTTTGCCTAATAACATATATCTCGTACTGTAGATTAGATTGCAGTCTTACTGCATCTTTATGTAAAATGATTTACCAGATCCAAGTCCATAAGGAAATTACTGCATAATATGAGGACCATAGCATGGTCTTCTTAAGTTCCTTTCCTCCACCCTTAAAATCTTTTGTTTATTTAGCAATGGAATATAATGTTGCATGCCTTAACTTGATTTCTATAAAACAATTTCTAGTCAGGTACAGAGAATTACAAATGCATGCAGCATTTTACACACATTATTCCATGGACTTTATATCTGAATTGGAATTATGTTCATTCCTCCGACAGAGACACTGTATCACATCTAATTCTAATGGTACACATAATGCAGTCCCTGGCAAACTGATGTATGACTTGTTTAAATAGCTTCTGGAGGTTACAGGACAGGCAACAACCGAAATATAGAATGGAATGGATACATGAATGTAAATATAAATAGAACATAACACAATCATGTCCAATAATAAACTTACTATTCCAAACCTATTGTGAGGATACCTGGTGGTCTAGGGGGTCCTGTGGGCCGGTGGGGATGCCCACCGCATTCTCTTCTGTGTAATGATTCTAGTGTCGCATCCTGCACTTCCAGGTTGTGATGTGCTGCTGCACATTATGTCATTGCATCGTGGCACAAAGTTCAGATATTTAAAGGTCCAGACACTTTCTGTGCATTGCCCAACATAAAAGTCTTTTCATAGTTCCTGGGGGCTTTCTATTGTATTCTGACTTATTGCTGACCCTGCCTGTCCCTGACTTTGTCCAGTTAGCTGTCTCTCATGACCCTTGCCCGTGTATCGACTATTCATTTAACCCTGACTATGCTTATTGTTCTCTGTTCCAGTATGACATGCAGTTCCCTTGCCTACCCAGAACTCTCTTCCTGGTCCTTTCACGCTTAGACCTGGTGGCACCCGAGTAGCTGAGGGCTTCTCCCGAAGTCAAAGGTGGCTGTGTGCAAGACTGAACTGTAACCTGGACATTGCGATTTGTTCTGGTTTTCGGGATGCTAATTGTAACACCTAGACCCAAACTTTTAGTCATTTATTACAATTTCTTTCATTCTATACCACCTAGAGCAGTGATCCCCAACCAGTGGCTTATGAGCAACATGTTCCGCACCAACCCCTTGGATGTTGCTCCCTGTGGCCTCAAAGCAGATGTTTATTTTTTAATTCCAGGCTTGGGTGCAAGTTTTAGTTGCATAAAAAAACAGGTGAACTGCCAAACAGAGCTTCATGTAGCCTGCCAGTTCACATAGGGCAACAAAATGGCTATTTTGCACCACCCTGGTACATATTTTATACTTGCGTTTATCCCCAACTCTTTTTACATCTGAATGTGGTTCATGACTTAAAATGGTTGGGGGCAACTCAGCTACGGTATAATGTGCCATGTGCCATACATGTAAGGGGGTGTAAAGTGATGAAAGTATTATGTGTATGCAATTTTATCTGTTTGAGTCACAAAATGTGCAGTATGTAAAATGTATGTGTGTTTAAAATGTGTTGTATGTAATGTGCAAGAATGGCCACTAGATGGCAGTGGAGTTCCTAAGTTAATTTGCAAGTGTAATTTCCACCCCAGCCACCAGAGGGAGCTCTACCACACAGAAGGCTATAAAGGAGGTGCCCCGCCCAAAGTGAGCAGTCTTGATGGGAGGCGGGACCAAACTAAGAACAGCTAGTCGGTGAGTGAGACATCATCATCGTAGACAGGAGGAGCTAGAATAGGCAAGATCAAAGTGAGCGAGTACTAGGTACTCGATATAGGTAGGATATTAAGTAAGGGCAGTTTGGGCTCCATCAAGGAGGGAAGTGGAGTTAGATTCCTACGGGCACTCCATAAGTCAGGGAATTAGCAGTAGTTTAGGACTAGGTAGTGAGGACACCTGGGTCTTTGACGGGAATTGGATGAAAAAAGGTCCTAACCTGGAATAGTGAAGGGGTATCACCGGAGGTATCTTCAGACCACTAGCGGTTAGTGGTGGATACAAGTGGCAGCATATACCGGATCACTGATGGTTGGGTGTGCTCCAAGTTCCTAGACATGTGTGCCTACTGAGAGCTGTTTTCCCTGAAATATTGTAACTGCATGTGTGGAAATAAGTCTGTGCTGAAGTGATGGTAAAGGTGTTTGCTATGGAAGTGTCTTGGAGTTTTTACATCATATAATAAAAGTTTAAGTTTGAAAAGAATTGTTTTTAAATTTTCTAAATTTTTTTATGTGGTGAATAACATCATCGGGGTAACTTCCCCTTTAAATCTGGAAGCCCCGCCCACATACACACTGCTAGCCTGCATATAGAAATGCCTTAGTGTCTACAGACAAGGCTTTTTTCTTACACATTTAGAGAAACAGTGACTCACAAGTTTACTATCAAGATATTGGTTGCTGGTTACTCATGTGATTTCTGAACATTTAGCAACAAGCACAGCAAAGAGTGAAATGTTCTTTCCTATCAAGAGAGTTACTCAAGAATTCTCAGGCTGCACTAATAAATCTATCCAAAAATGTCCATCTTTATTCATTGTGAGTGCCCTCCTCATTTATATTTTCATATATGATCCCAGCAACCAACCCAGCTGCTGCAGACTCAGCCCTGGCTCACTAATCATTAATAAATAGCAACTGTAAATAAGCTTATGTTTACAATCCCTAGAACTGCGCTATTCGGCTATAACAGTGTGCTATATGTTGCTATCTGCTACTTTGTGGAAAAACCAGGGCTCTACTCTCAGTTCTGACATAAGAGAAACGATGCAACTCACCTGTGAGAAAAGGATTCAGAAAATGAATTTCAAATATTTCAAGTACAGAATGTAAACTGTCAAATCCAAGTGGCACACAGTGGTTTACACCGTATCTCTGAAAATTGCAGATCTCTGATCATTGCAAGGTTTCTTTTTCATTTTTGCCACTGGACTGTTCCAAAACGAAAAACCGAAACATTAAGTACTGAAATCTGCCACTCTGACTCATAAAAGCTGCTGTGTTCACTCAAACCACAGGCATACGTGCTAGCTTACATCAACCAATACATTTTTTCCACTGATTTCAAACATAAAAATATTTTAAATATATCCTTATAAACAGTGCTTAATGATGTCATCAGTTATAATCAGTGCTTAGTCACTGAAGCGTGTATAATAAAAACATGATGATAAAATATGATGATGTTAGAAGTCACGTTGGAGTTCCATATTTATTTCTGATGTATGATGGGAATTTTCCTAGAAACATAAAACTGCACACTAACAGGGGAAATTCCATAGTCAGTATGAAAGAGAAAATGACTTCTGGCCATTACATCGCAAACACAAGAACAAAAAGGAGATGTGCACCCAAAATGTTTTTTTTTTTGCACAATAAAAGAAAATGTAATTCTAGGTCAGTTTCCAATATAATGTATTAATGATATAACAATGGAAAGCATTTTCTCTTTGTCCTTGCTATTGCCTTTTCAGTTTGCCAGACAACACAAACAGTATAAGAATCTGAAGTCAGCTCCTCCTGCCAAGAATCCCGTTCCCAAAATGCCTTGCACACTTTTGTTATTCTATTTCTTTGCATGTCTCTTGCTCTTTGAACATGCTAGGCATTGTGGGAAATGGAGTCCTTGCTGGAGGAGACATGACTACCAATGCAATGCTCCAATGGTCTGGGTAGACGAGGGAAGATGACGCGGACATTGTAGTAGTTAGAAACCTTTCCAGTAATTGAACAGATTCAATTCTGCGGGAAAATGTTTTATCATGTTGACAAGATTCAATTTGAGATGCAATTCAATTCATAAAAAACGTATCTCACAGTTTATCAAGTGAAAACTCTATTTGGAGAAAAAATTTTCCTCCACTAATTGAATTGCGTCCATTACTTTTCACATGATAAACCACAAGATTTTTCTCACTGAATTGAATCTGGCCCAGTATTTACGAATAACATTAAAATGATCAAAAAGTTCTAATAAACATTTTCATTTATTCATATCTGATCTGACAATGACTGGATTGGTTACAACGGATTAAGCAAATGTCATGTGATAGAGATGTTCATGGTCAGCTGATGTCTAACATCCCCATATAGCAAAGAATAAATAAGCAAAGTCACCACATGCCCAAAAATCAGCTTCAAGCTAATCAATAAATCATAACACTGAATTAATAGAGAGTTTTCAGACAGGGCAATGGTGCTGTGTTTTATGCTTCAGATACTATGAGCATTATATGATCAAGCAACCTGTTCTATTATCCATGTAAAAAGGGGAGGAACCAGGGCTCAATCTAGCAGAGGAACTGAACAACACACATCAATTTGCTCAAAAGACTGGGAATAGCTTTGAAAACCTACTGTATTCAGGATCACACACTGGAGTTTTGCTCTGGAACAGGTAAGGATTTGATTGTTTTTAAAAGTAATTTTATGTAATATTATAGAATTTTATATGATATTTATTTATCTTAATGTGAGAAAATTTCCCCTGCATTAGGAACACTAATATCATCAGAATATTGAAAACGGAAAACCACCTCAAAGCAGAAAAATGTTTTTAAAACAAATTCCATATTGCCACCTTGTGGTGATGCTCTCTTAATTTCTCTGCTATTTATTAGCAGAATTACAAAGAAAAATGGAATCAAATGGCCCTAGAGAAAAACAACTATACATTCACTGAATAAAGAACAGGATTATAATTGATAGACAGTATGGAAAGGACCCCATCCAGCAAGTGGATTGAAAGAATGTGTAATTTTCTTACACTCAGCAATGTTGTAACAAAACATTTGTTCAGCCACTAAAAGAGGGATTTGTGTTTCTCTGTCATTTTTGCAACTGTGTGACTCCAATTCGTTTCTGCTGCAGTGGAGTTTAACTTGGAGAGCCTTTCGGAATCAGTGAGCACAAGTGCATTATGGTACTTTTGAGTTGAGAATTCTGTATTTTTAATTGCTACAGGTATGGGATCCCTTATCCAATTCCCATTATCCAGAAAGGCAATCTCCCATAGATTCCATTTTAAGCAAATAATTCAAATTTTTTAAAATTATTTCCCCTTTCTCTGTAATAATAAAACTGTACCTTGTATGTGATAGTAACTAACCTGCATGTTGGTGGCAAAACAGCCCTGTTGGGTTTATTTAACCTTTAAATTGTTTTTTATCAAACTTGGTGTATGGTTATCCAAATTACAGAAAGATCCCTTATGTGTAAAACTCCAGGTCCCAAGCATTCTGGATAACAGATCCTATTCTTGTACAAACCAATCTTAATCAGTACGGTGAGCTACTTGCCTTATACAGCATGTGAGAATATTCTGGAAATGTGACCCATGAGATGTCCTGTATCAGTGTATCAGGATTATTGGCATTTGGGGTGTAAATGTTACATTAAACAGCCTACTTAATTTTAATATATTATTTAAACAGCTGTAGCATTGTGTGTGCTGCTCTATAATAGGGTCTATTTTATCAGAAGCTACAGTAGTTATAGTATGTTTCTGGGTTGTGGGAGGAATCCTGAGCACTAAAAGGAAACGACACAAACATAGAAGGCATCATGCAAACGCCAAACATACAGCTCCATGGTTGGAAACAAACCCAAGATTCCAGTACCAAAAGAGGGAACAATTCTTTACAATATGACACTAAGGGGCAGATTTACTAAAATTCAAATTCGAATTTCGAATTTAAAGGGGAAGTGGTCGAATTGCAAAAACATTAGCATTCAAATGTTTTTTAACGCAATTCGACCAATCGAATGATCGAATATATAAAAAATTTGATCATTTGATTAAATTGTCAGATTCAAATGATTTTAACCCTTTGATCTAATTTTTTATATTCGATCACAAAGAACTATAAAACACCTATTCGGTAGATCCAAGTTGGCGAACTGGCCTATCGATTTTTTTTTTTTAAAGGGGAAGTACTTAGAATATTCTAATACAATTAAATCCGAATTATTCGGATCGGTCGAATTTTAAAAATTCGGTTGTCGAAGTGTCCTCGTTTGCATATTCAAAATTCGAATTCGAATTTTTTTTTTAAATCGAATCAAATTTCAAATCCTTCATGTGAATTTTGTAAATGGGCACCTAAGTTAAGAGAAAGTAATAAAAATTTTAGGAAGAGAAATTATTTGAATAATGCTTATTGCAGGATAGTTAAATGGCAAGAGATACTTTGGGAAAGTAACTGCACATACACAGCATACACACAGATATAACCTACATAAAAGCTCGATGGCCATCAAGCAGTATCCGGTCTGTAAGTCCATGTCACATAGCATCTCATTTTTTGGGGGGGTTCTATGCAGCTACTACTTTGGACATTCAGATCACTTTCCCGCTTACATGAGAGGCAATAATCAGAGATGCACATGGACTAAATAAAACTGGAGGTTCAAGCAGTTGCCAGTTTAAAAGCCCACATAAACCTTTGTTCTGTTCTGTGACAACATTGCCATGTAAGTGGTAAGTTTGTAATGAATTAATTGGAGAAGATAAAGTGAAGAGTAGTATGTAATGCAAACATTTTATGGTTAATTTTCCAAAAGTCCCCTTGCTGTATAGATTGAGTCTTCCTAACCCCGTTAATAACCACAGACAACAGAAAAAAATCTCCCTAAAAGTTATTATTCTCTAAAAATAACATTGCTATAAAGTATCATTTTTACTGGCCAAGCTGGTAAAATATTGGCTAGGGACAGGGAGAAGTAGTGGGTGAGCAGAAAGAGTGAGGGGAAGAAAAGTGGAGAATTTTAATAAAAAAAAGTAATTGTGAAAAAGAACTGGACTAAAATACAGAAGGGATTAGATGGGGACAGTAAATTGGACAGCCTAAAAGGAAGCCAGACACAGGGAAAATACAGAAGGGGAAAGTTCAGATCAAGAGAATAACAATAAGAAAAATTGTAAAGGACAGAGGGAAAACACTGGGAAGAAAATATTTAAAAACAGATAGAGAAGAACAGGATAGTGGACGCATTGAGAGAAGAGAAAGCAAAGGGAATAACAGAGACAGAAGAGTATCCAGGTACCTCTTCTTATTTATATACAATATACATTATTACATTGCCAGTAGTTATGACAATAATGTTTTATCCTAGAAACAAAACAATACATTTGTCCACTTTAATCTAGAGCAAAATTTGAAATAGGTTGTTCACCTTTGAGTTAACATTTTGTATGATATAAATCATGATATTCTGATGTACTCATTCACTAAACAGAGGGAGGTAAATGATTTTCAAACTCTTACAGCTATTGGTGACAATTCACTAACTGGTTCAATCAATATGTTGTACTCCTTAATTACGAAATTTTGGATTTTGCGACAGCAATTTATTTATTAAAGTGCAGTGCATGAAAAAAGCATGGGTCTTTGACTGTACAGCTCAGTCTCTTCTGCCTGTGGAGCTGGCACCACCTATGTGCTTCTTTTTCTATGACAAACTTTATTACCATCAACACATCCTTCACTTTTTAACATTTTAACATCAATGGTTAATAA
>CM044439.1:128722994-128738298 GCA_024363595.1 Xenopus borealis
AGTTTCTGTAGGTATGACCAACCTTTTGGCACAAGTTACATTTAATATGTTGGTCACAGTCTTTACTTGTGTGTCCTGTTCCTACACAGAAAGCACATTTTTTCACATTACATTTACTTGCTAGGTGCGTTCTTGCTCCACATTTGAAACATTATCTAGGTTGAGCCACATAGTAGCATACTCCTCTGTCTTTACCAATAAAGAATAATGTGGGCAGATGGCCCTGTAAATATCCCTCTGATTTCAGCTTGACCTGTACTTTGTACCCTCCTACCCAAAAACCTTCCTCATCGTAAATTTTGATCAGGGGGGATAATACTGTACACTGTCTTTTCAACCAAATCAAGATATCTTCTGGATGTACAGTTTCATTTTTCATGATTATAGTAATATTCTTTAGTTCTGGTTTTGAGATTGAAATCACTTTAAAATGTGCCCATTCTTTAGATGTCTTTGTTAGACTATATCTTCTCCGAAACTCTTCTAATCCTTGGGATAATTTAAAGCTCAGATGAAATTCTGTATCAGTGATACTTAGTAAGGCATATACTGTACATCCTCTACTACAAACCCAAGTATCTGTTTGACTAAAGTTTTTTGCTACATAACCATCCCACTTTATTTTTACAGCTCTTCTATTTGTACCTGATCTGATTCCTTTATACCTCTATTTTCTGTGGGAAAGTTTTGTGTGTCAGGTTGTTTAGAAGATTTGTTAGGTATAGAGCATTTATCAGCCTGTTTTGAAAGAAGGAAGTTTGTGAACTGTTTGGAGAATGAGTTTTCAGACTGTTGTGTGGGGGATGTGTTAATTGAAGATGTAATGGACTGTGTTGCAGGACAATTATCAGTCTGTGAAAGAACATTTAACCCTTCCACTTCTGGAGTAGAAACATTTACTGTTTTCCCAGAGTTAGGAGTAAATTCATTTCCCTGTTTCAACACAACTTTTGTTCCCTGAGCCTTTTCTAATGACATGCAAGAAACATTTTCTTTCAATGAGAAACCTTAAAATGTCTTTCCAATTCCACATTTTTTCACCTACTTTTCATTTCATCAAAACGTCTTTTATTATCATACAGTTCTTTCCAAGGTTCTATAACGTCCAGTATAGCTTTCACTTTTTATTTAGGTAGGCTAGATGCCTAATTGCTTCAGCCTTATATTGCCTTTTAAGCCTCTAATAAGTAAGTCTATACCTTTCATGTGAAAACATGTTTTGGTTTTTTTTAATGCATCAGTTAATAGTGCTGCTCCTGTAGACTTCTGCACTGAAATCCATTTCTCAAAAGAGCAAACAGATTTTTTTCTACTTAGTTTTGAAATCTGACATCTTCTAACTCCACGTTGAAGAAATTATGTAATATTTTATAAGCATTTATTTAGGTATATAAAATCAGTGGCCTTTCTGTATAATTGTATAGCATTTAATACGCAAATACAAATTATTCAAAGTGGTGGAATGAAGTCAAGACAAAAGAGGATTTCTTGAAAATGTTTCAACACTCATCTGAGTGGCTTCTTCAGTTCAACTGAAGTGGCAGAGAATTCCCTAACATTTAAACCCTTGAGGGTTATAAAGTCATAGACACCCAAGCTGGAAACAATAATGGGCAAAAAGTCCAATGTATGATTTATAAGCTCCAATTGCTATCTTATTTCTTGATGTGTTTTAAGTAACAGTCTCACCCCCCTTTATTTCATCCTTTGCATGGACTGCCTATGGATGTTTGACAGCTCCTGCAGGTTATACTTCATAACAACTAGAAGGCTGAAGGTATAACATTCTTTATAGATATATATGTTTCTTTTTAAATATGTAGGGTTGCCACTTGGCCAGTATTGTGACTGGATCACACTCTCGCATATCTGTGACACCTCATTGAAGTTCAATGGAACAATTGTGATTGGATTTTTTATGACTTTACTACCCTGAAAGGATTAAATGCCAGGGAATTCCCTACTACTTTAGTTGAACTGAAGAAGCCACTGGGATGAGTGGTGAAACTTTTTCAAGAAAAACTCTAAATGTCCAGTTGCCATGATTATTTATACTATCTACTGTTTATATCATGACCCTCAAGTTAACTTTAAATATGTTATAGAATGGCTAATTCTAGGCTAATTTATAGTTTTTTTTAATTATTTGCCTTCTTCTGACTCTTTCCAGCTTTCAATGGGGGTCGCTGACTGTGTATTGCTATTGATACTTTTTATGACTTAACTTTCTATTCAGGACCTCTTCTATTCATATTCTAGTCATTAAATGAAATATTCAATACATCAAAATACTTTAATCAATACTATGAAAAACCATTAAAATCGAGTAGTAAATAATAACTATAAACTACCTTGTGGCCATAGAATTTAATTAAGAGAAAAAAATATCTGACAAAAGTTTGAAAAGAAAAGTAATATGTTAATGTGAATGGGATAGTTTAAATTCAGACTACACCAATGACAATACTTTCCGGATCCCCAATTCTTTAAAGGTTAAATAGCTCTGTATTGAAATAAGAGTATAGAGCTATATACACACAAGTAAGGCGGGGTTGGGAAATCCCTGCAGGTTTGAGACTGAATAAACATCTTAACAAAAACAAGAAACTTACAAAGAGGGGAGTTGTAGTTCCCGAATGGATTAATCTCTACCCCCCCTCCCACTAGCAAACCAGTACAACTGTATCAAGTACTAACTCCCAAATCTAATTAACTCTTTAATGCTGGATAGTAATGCATGAATGATTAAAATGTAACTTTTAATAAATAACATTAAAAGGCCTTCACTGCAACCAAACAACAAACACTGGGCCAAGCCCACACAGCACACCAAAAATTATATACAGACTCACTCAGAATATGCAGACTGCACTGGGTCCTGTGTTGTCATTTGATCGAATGTGGATTTTATAGTTTTTGTATTGTTTAATACAAACTTTCTCCAGCTCTGCAGAGCCAGTGGCTGCAGCAAAATAATCCTCCAAACAGAATCCCAGTTTATCTGTTTAAATCTGGCTCCATGATCTTTGTCCCTGCAGCTGGAGTTAGAAACAGTAAAGGAAATGTAAAAGCAAAAATAAAATCCAATAAAAATCTCCATAAAGTCGCCAACTGCTCTATAGGGAAACAATGCTGCTGGAGCTCTACATGGCTGAGAAGTAAGGTGGGGGCTCCCCCTGCTGTTCAGTATGATTGTTTCCCTGCACAGCAATTATGGACCATCTGACAATTCCAATCCACAACAGTAAATGAAGGGAGAATTTCACTGCACACAGTCAGGTTTCTTAAAAATGGCACATATTTTTTAATCAAAGTATATTGGAGATAGATTTCTTTTTCATTAAAGAAAGTAAAAATTGCATTTTATTTTTATATTTGCTGAACATATATCTGCCTTACATATACAGTCTGATAAATCTTGTGAATATTTATTTTATAGTGTTTGATAAAATATCAATTTAAATTGTCAAGCATATTTTGTCCCCTTATCAATGTAGCACTTGTGCCCCAGAATTTAGTAAACGGCCCATATTGTGTTTGTAGTCTATGGAGCAGTGCTTCTTCCCCCCTGTATTTTATTCTGTGGAAGTGTATCAATGTGTGCCTTTTAAATAAACTGTATCTCTCTTTATCTGTTTATCTCTTTTTTTCTGAAAGATATTCTGATTAAAAAACCTAGAACATTGTTAATTATTTTCTGTTTTGTCATTCCCCAGTGCACAAAAAACACAGAAAACTCCCTTACTTGCATGACCACTTCAACATCCTCTTCCAGCAACAGGGGAGAAATTGCTGGCAAAATTTCAATGTTTAGCAATTGCAATTCTTCTACAGAGACACTAGATGGAACTGTTCCAGTGCTAATTAAAGTTTCACCCTAACAGTTGTCATTAGTAGAAAGACAGGAAGGTTTCAGGTACCATATTTATTTTTTTATGGTTATGTATCGACACATATATGTATACTGTATATATGTCTCTACAGAATCTAAAATAAAGTATAGAAATTTCACCATGTTAAAAACTAACCATTTATCATATTTTATAGTTGTACACTAAATTCAATGTTATCTCATTAGTATTCATCACGGAAATGTTTATTAGTTCACAATACATAATTGGTTGCTTTATATTGTTTGCCTAATTCTTGTGTTGAATATATTAGAGCTCATTTACCAAATATGGGGCATAGTGTCACAAAAAGGTGCAACAACATTTGCAACTTTCCTTAATGCTCTATGTCTGCACCCCAAGACAAGGCATTTAGCTATCCTAGAAATGAGTACACAGAGTTGTGCCTCACTCTGTAATAATTGATTTCCAGCTAAAACAACAAAACTTTGGCTCTTAAAATAACCATTGTCGTGACTGCTAATCCTGGTAAAGTGCCACCTGAGAAAAGGTTCTCCCCATGGCTCATACCAAAACGCAGCAAGAACATTATGCCTGAACATTTGCCTAAACTTTGCAAGAAAATGAAATTAAAGAATGGAAGGCAGAGTCGACACAAGGGATACAACATTAAATTAACACGAGGAATACCAAAAGGTAACATAAGAAAACATATATGGGAATTGGATTTGATAAATAAAGCCTTTCTGCATGTTAGCAGCACCTCCTTACCTGTGTCATTGCCCTTATACTAGAGATCTTTCTTAATGTGGGAGATGATATTGAGGAGAGGCAAGATGTGCACTTGGTGAGGTTATAACACCTGCAGAGAAACAATAAGGAACAAAGTTATTGAAACATAAATATATAGAAGATTTAATGGTGAATTTAGTTCAACATAGTACACTATGAATGCTCTTCCTGTTCAACTTTTAAATATTGCTCCATCTTTACTCTCAGTCACTGCTTTGGCTGAAATATGGGTGCAAACGTGGTGCTGAAAGGTAACAAACTCCCAAGAGCGGTAGTTGCCAGCAAGTCCCCATTAAGAGGTAACAACGGTTTGCCAATCGCCCCGCTAGCTGGCTTATATCATGGTTACAGATATAGAAAAATAATTATATATAATTATTATATTATAATTATATAATATAAGTTTATATCATGGTTTCAGATCTAGAAAAATAATTGTGTATCAGCAATTCAGCTATAGTTCCAAGAATATAAAAGACAGCAAATGTGTTTATACCTCATATCCCCGTAAATGACTATAAAGCTAGACTTTTCGGAGTGCAAATAGGCACTCACCTCAAACCTGACCCTAAATGGCATTCATACTGAGCACTCTTGTCACTACTTCAAGTCCACCTTCTCCCCAAGGGTTCAATGTAATTAAGATCTTTTGCTTTTGGTTTAGTAACAAAAAATGTACAAGTGTAAAACTGCAAAAGTGACATTACACTGAAAGTGGCAACAGAAAACTGATTGATTATGGTCATTTTAGGTGGAAGCCTCTGCCTTGGTCAGTTAGATGCCTCTCTGGAGGAATGCAGGTCTGTAGCAGGTGACGCTTAGGAACAATGGTCCCTTTGAGAGATGATATGTAAATTGCCTTAAGCAAAACTGAGCAAAAAGGAAATAAAGGTTCAAAAAAAGTTTTGGTTTCAGCTACGTCAGATGACGCGAATGAAAACCTCAAACACCACAGAGATGTCTGTTTCCAAGAAAGAAACAAGGGAGCATTTCATCTGAGGCTTTGACTGCAACATGACAACTTTAATGTAACGTTTAGAGAAGTCCATAGAAGACAATAAAGAAGGTACAGTCTTTTCTGTTCTAAATTATTATGATTGGCAATGCACAGATAACAGAGCGGGTATTTCTGGGCTACCAGCAGATATACTTTAGTATAACTACATGCCACCTCTAAAGCCCATTAAGCTATAGGGTCTGTGATGACCCAGGCAACAGTTGTAGCGTCCTCATCTGACTTCATTTCTGTGGCTGCTTACATTCAGTATAAAGCTGATGTACCACATTCATTTCCATTGATTTCAACAGTCATTTTAATTCCATGTTACATAAATGTACCAAATCATCTGGGTTGGTTTACCTTCTGAAAATGGCATAATGGCAACTGAAGTCAAGATATGCCCAGATGGACTCCACTTCAGGCCTTTATATGCTAGTGATGTCCAATAATTCCAAAAATTCCAAGGAGTGGGCAAATTGTGTGATATATCTCATGCACTTTCATCAAATTGTTTTAAAATGGCAATGTTGTGTAAATATGTCTAGGGAGCACAAAGGTGGATTGGGTCCCCACAAATGAATCACTGTGCATCCCCCAGACCTCTAGTTGGACAGTAAAATTGCTTGTGATCAGGTTTCTGGATAATGGATCATGTACATCTACATTGGTTTCTACTTATTCTATCAATCTTTATCTAAGGTATCCAACCTTATCTATTTACAGTATCTACTGATTTATTTACAGTATCTATTTACTGATCTACCTAATTATCCTCTTTTATTATAATTAACAAATCTCGACATAGAGCCATCATAGATCGGTGGATATAAGTATATATGTGCATTAGCTTTATTTGGAGGGTATGAACTTACAATGCATTACAATGAACATTACAATGCATGCAAAAAGTGACTGATACAGGAGATAAAGAGGGCCCTGCTCATTATAGTTTACAATCTATACATCTATCTACATTATCTATGTATACATTTGTCTGCCTTTATTTTAATCTTTGTCTATTTACAACAAAAACGCTTTACTATCTATAGATTCTATCTTTGTCTATTTCCCTTATTCATTTCTTTACACTATCTCCCCTTGTCTATTTACAGCATCTACACTTGTCTACCTATATTATCTACAACATCTGTCTATATAATGTTTAATCCAAGCCCATAAGAACTGTTCATGGTAAATGTGCCATCAAATGGCCTTATGTACATTGAAATGTAATATTCTTTTACTATTTAGGTGTTTACTTTAGAAGTTCAAATACCATTCATTAAAAATATGTTGTAAAATTGTGTCTAGCAGTGAAGGCGGCCACAGAGCATCTTGTAGTGTTTAAATCTTAAAATTAAATGTTTAAATACTTTAACCACCATGATCTTCTGAGGGAGAACAATATTTAAAACACTCTTGAATACATTGGATCTGGCTGTTGAAAAGGCAAGAGCATTTTAGCCACTGCCCACATAAAACTACCACAGTGAAAAAACTCTGTACAGAAATGGGACCTGTTATCCAGAATGCTCGGGACCTGTGATTTTTCCAGATAAGGCATCTTTCCATAATTTAGATATCCATACCTTAAGTCTTAAAAAACAACAATCTGGTTTTACCTCCAATATTAATATTAAGATGAATTATATCTTAGTTTGGATCAAGTAGAATGTACGGTTTTAATATTATTATAAATAAAGCTAAAAAATAATTTTTAAAAAGTATTATTATTCAGATACAGTAGAGAAACATATGCAAATCTGGACTCCATGGAATACATTTATGCAAACGTAAAAGTTATAAATACATTACCAATTGTATAAGACATCAGTACTGGTGAAAACAATTTAAAGTTATGGTTATCCCATACTAACATCCCTTCCCCCTTGATGATGCACAAATTGAATATACTGAATGTGTTATCACCTGTTAACGCATATGTTAAGAAAAAGAAAAGAAAAAGAAAATTTAAAAAAAGTATTATTATTATTAATAAAATTTGAATTATTGTATTAAAATGGAGTCTATGGGAGATGGCCTTTCCATAATTCATAGCTTTCTGTATAACAGGTTTCTGCATTCCAATCCATACGTGTATACAATAAGCCAAAGGGCACACTTTAATTCACTTTAATTAAATTACATTATAATCTAAAAAAAAGAGGGTCAAGTAACTGTCTAATGAGATTTGCAAGTTCTTCTTTTTGTTGGTGGTTTATGAATTAATTTTTTACTCATACATCTCATTGTGGCTACAGAGTACGAATAAAAAGACCAGTCATTAAAAATACATTTTGCAACTGTAATTTTGGGTTGCATCTGTTTCCTTGTTGGTGGATGACCCCAACAACCGGATGGATGGGAAAATAATTACAAAACCACAAAGATGCAAAAGAAGAGGACCAACTATGCACAAACTTCAGGGCATGGGGAGGTATCTATAAAATTATGATAAAGTGTATTACTGTAAAACGCCCTCAGACCCCATGAATGTGCCAGCAATTATTCACACTGTATATCACATGACCACAGGCAAATAATATTATAAAATGCTCAGTTATAATGACTGGAACTAAAACTAGAACTTTTTTAAATAAAAATTCATGCTGACATTGGCAAGGAAAGGTTACAATGAAATAAATAGGAAGATACATTTGGGGGCAAATTTACTATTATTCCCCAAAATTAATTCGACCAAATTCGCAATTCGATAAGCATTCGACCATCGAATGCTTATCGAATTGTTTTAGGCTATCATTTTGCTCGATATCCGATTTCTCGATGGATTCATTACATTACACGAAAAAATCGTGAAACTTCATTCGAGCATCCGAAAATTGGTACGATTCAAACGATCGAACACTCCGATCGTAGGAATGGTATTCGAGCAGGACTTAGTCTCAGAAGCCTATGGGGAGCTTCCCATAGGCTTCTATTACAATTCGTTAGGTTCAATCTGGCGAAGTAGGCAGTCAAATAAATTTAAAATTTTTGATTCCTTCGATCATCAAATTATCGAATTATCGAATATCCGATCATTCGATCTATTCGATATTCGTGAATCGAAGAGGCCAAATTTGCATATCCGATTTCACGAAAAATTTGTACGATCGGTATTCGATCAAATTCAATCTAACTTCGTTCATTTCATGTGAATTTTGTAAATCGGCCCCTTAGTATTTATCGCAAAATAGACATTGATTGTTACTGTATATTTTATTGTTACTGCAAGTATTTCTTTTCCTTTTTTGTTTATTTTTGATATGAGGCTTGGGTAATCTACAGCCCTACACACACTACAGTTCCCAGCAGGACAGCAGCTGAACATTGTCTGGTATGGGTGGCAATGGGCTGCAGGTTACCCATCAATATTTAATATGGTAGGTGTCTTAAGTACACATTTGAAAGAAATACATTAAGATACTGTATCTGTATGCAATATGTATATATATATCTTTGCCTGATGCTGGCCGTACAGTTCTCAATTCCAACATAAAATATAAAGATAAATAATTGTGTGTAAAGTAATAGTTTAAGGTTTTTCATCAAGCTACCATACAAAACACATCTCTTGTGTCCAGTAAACAGTGATCAAATTATCAGAAGAAATAGTCAATAAAGTGCCTAGGGACAATAGTGTAAATGACCTTTCCTCTTTACCTTTGCTCCTCTCCACCCAGACCTTCTGTGCTATCACTGCTGGCTTATTATCATTTGATTCAGGACAAAACTCCTACTTGCTGATGGAGAGTCTGAACACAGGTTATAAATTGACCAGTCTGACCTTCCTTTTTTCTACACACTTAACACTATTTTCCTACTTACGGGAAATGTTATGCAATGTTTTGTTTTTTAGTGTCATAGTTACTATGATGTGTATTGAATATGTACAGGAGAAATACACCATAACTGCAATCTAGCCGTTTGTAAATCATATATTTTTGATTTTGCCCTCCTTTAGGCCATTGAAGGTGGTGAAAGTACATCTATACGGTATATACAATGACAGGAGAGTCCAATAGTTCTGATATGGTCTGCGATGTGTACAGAGACATGCACCCATTTACTTACTTCTATTACTTGGTATTTATGGTTGGATTTTTTGGAAGCTGCTTTGCATTGTGGGCCTTCACTAGAAGCGACAGCAGTCAAAAGTGCACAAGCATATACCTCATCAACCTACTCATAGCAGACTTCTTGCTCACGCTTGCCTTGCCATTTAAGATTGTTGTAGACCTGGGCCTTGCGACATGGGAACTGAAAATATTTCATTGCCAGGTCACAGCTGTTATCATATACATCAACATGTACCTATCCATTATTTTCCTGGGATTTGTAAGTATGGACCGATGCCTACAAACAATCAACAGTTCCAAACTGTACCAAGTGCAAAAGAGGGCGTTCGCCAAGATGATATCTGCAGTTGTTTGGACATTGGTACTTTTTATAATGATGCCAAATATGCTGATACCTATTAAAGACATTCCGGAAAGGGATATTGTTGGCTGCATTGACTTTAAACAAGAACTTGGAAAGCACTGGCATGTTCTTTCAAACTTCATAAGCCTCGCAATATTTTTCAACTGCTCCTGCATTATTTTAATCTCAAATTTTCTTACCATAAAACGGCTTTACAGGAACAAAGATTGTGATGAATTTCACAACATCAAACAAGCTTTGGTACAGATCCTGCTTGTGACGGCTGGATACGTGATCTGTTTTGTCCCCTACCATATTGTTCGCATCCCATACACTTTGAGCCAAAGCAACATTATAATGGACTGTGGCCTGAAGCAAGTACTTTTCCATGCAAAAGAATCTACTCTCTTGCTTTCAGTTTCTAACTTGTGTTTTGACCCTATACTCTACTTCTACTTTTCTAAGACATTCAGAACCAAAATCACCAAGACTTTTTCCATGAAAAAAGAGGTAACAGCTGTCAATTAAGTTAATAATCTGCTGTCACTGGGAAATATATTGCAGCAGCCTCTACAACAAGGTTTCTAAACCTGTCACTTTGAGGACCTACTTTTTTAGGTCTAAGGAGTCAGATTCATGACCAAGCATTTCGCTTAGAATTAATTTAACCCCCTTTTTAACTACTGACTGTTGATGGAAGACATTTCTCTTTATTTATACATTTAGGTGGACACAAACCCTGAACAGCTTGGGGACCCATTTATGCATAGTAACTTCTATAAAGGAATAATGACCCCACAAATTAAACCTTTTTTTACTATTTATAACACTCTTTTTACTGGTATTTATAATTTTGCACTTTGCCCACTATGTGGGCTATTGTACATGAGCCATATAGCATAACAGCATATCTAAAAATCTTAATGTAAAATATGTTAAGGTTTAGTGATGGCTGGGTGAATCTGGGGCGTTTCACCGAATGTTGAAAAATTTGCGAAAATAGCGTAAAGTTCACAAAAAATGCATGAAATTTTTCCGTTTTCACAAAAAATTCATGCAATTTAACCGTTTCCACGAAAAATTGGTGAAATTCGAACTGCTTCACTATAAATTTATGAATTTCAAGCAATTTCACTATACATTGAACTATTTCACTAACGTTTTCACTATAAATTCATGAATTTCGATATTTCTCACTATAAACTCGGGAATTTCAAACGTTTTTACTATACAGATGCAGACACTGGGATTTGTGAGATAAATGCGTCATGACTCAGGGCTAATTGAAGAAACTGTGTTATCTAAAGTTATCTTAACTCATTTAATGCATTTAACCTTTTCATTAGCATACCAAAGCACCATTGTTTTCAATGGTGAACTCTTTAATTGGATGGGATGCTGTGACACAATATTCTGTGCTAAGTGGGATAAATGGGATAGATGAGTTAAGTTATTCTGTGTCAAATGCACAATCCAAAGTGGCTTCATCTGTAAATTCGTGAATTTCGAATGTTTTCACAAAGAATTTGTGAATTTCAAACGATTTTACAAAAAATTCGTGAAAATCGGAAATTGATGCCGGTGAATTTTCACATATGTTGTGTCTCCACCACAAACCTCCTTTCCACTCCTCTGCTTTTGTGGTGCTGGTTCATCATCATCAGGATGAAGGGAGGTTGTACCCCCCGAAACATTGATGGTTTGGTAGCATAATAAAAGGGGCACATTCCCCGACTGCGAATCCGTTTCTACATTCACACGGTGAATTTTCACGGGCATTTTGCAAATTCATTCGCCGGCGGCTATTGGCGGGAAGTCGCTGCGAATTCGAGCTAGGTGAATAAATTCGCCCATCACTATTAATAGTGATGGGCGAATTTATTCACCTAGCTCGATTACCATTACCCCAGGTGCATGAGCCAGAGGGGTGCAAAATTATACCCTTTTAAGGACAAGCAGTTGCCACTATGACAATGGTCTGGGCATGCAATGATGTGTCAGCTACATGGAAGTCCTGTACTTAACAACTGTCAAACAGTGCTCTCCTGCATTTTTTGACCCCTGTCATACCCTAGCCTGTACATCACAGTGATGCGCATGCCAGGAAGGATCATCCATATGCCACCCACAACCAACTTTCTCTGCCAAACTCAGTCAGTGCCACTTGAAAGTGATGGGCAGCCCTTTACCCTCTATTCAAGGAGTGAAAATTGGCACAGTTCAGGACAGAACCCATGGCAGACTCAGGGTATACAAAGGTGCTAATTATGGGTTGTGAAGGTGTGGAGCAGCAAGCAGTTGGAGGGGTTTTGTAGATAATAGGTGGAGTTTCACAAATGGGTATTGCTAGGGTGCATCAGGATATGACCATGTGTGCACATTTTATTTTCACTCTCCCAGAGACCTGGCTAACTCATGGGCTAAAAACTGGGGCCCCTTGGGATAATCTAGGGCCCTACAATTGCTGATAGTGGCGCTGCCCTTGATAAAACTTACAAAGTGAGAAAACAGAGTGATTCGCAAACTGGAAATCCCCAGGAGTTACTGTCAGAGTGACTGATTTCAAAGCAAAGATAAGGGAGAGAGGCAAAAAATATTTAAAGGAAATGCCATCATTTAAAACAAATGAATATAAATGTATCAGAATTGTTAGAAAAAAAACAAGACTATATATACTCATGTACATTTAGCTCACATTTAAAAAAATGAAAATTTAAAATTTTGCCACCTGTTTTATACAAGAAGTTTAACGGAATCCAGCTCAGCAGCATGTCAAGTGAGTTATGGCAGAAACGATGGGCAAACTTGACTAGTGTTATCGACTGGCTTACACCTTACAGGTCAACATATCATGGAGCAAACTGACTGCCAGCAACTGTAATAAGTCTAATGGTTTTAAAAACACAATTTGCTGTTTTTAAAATATAATATGCAATTTATATTCATATCACTGGAGTCTTAAAGGAGAAGGAACGGCTGGAGGCCATTTTGAGTGCCAAACCTTAGGCACCCCCATGTGATTGCATCTATCTACCTGAAACCAGAGGCCAGTGCTCCTACCAGCAGAAAACTGCACCGGCACAGGGTTATACGAGTGAGCACCAGGGATAGATCTACTTCCGTTTTTCTTCAATTTCCCCAGACTGCCGTATGCGCAGTTTAACGGAAAAGACGACTTTAAAATAACATTTTGGCATGGGCAGCCACGCAAAGACAGAAGAAGACGGAAGTAGAACTCTCTGTGGTGCGCACTGGTAAAACCCCGGACTGGTGCAGATTTCTGCTGATAGGAGCACCAGCCCAGGGTTTCTGGTAGGTAGATACAATCACTTGGGGGTGCCTAACGTTTGGCACCCAAAATGGCCTCCAGCCGTTCCTTCTCCTTTAAAGGAAAACAACCCCCAAAATGAATACTAAAGCAACAGATTATATCTAATTAAAGAATCTTACCCAACTGGGATATAGATATCAGTAAGTATTGCCCTTTATTTACCTTGAACCACCATTTTGTGATGGTTTGCAGTCATGTAACTATAGAGGAAGTTTAAATTGTCAACAAGCGTTGTGTCTAAACATCTTAAGGTGACCTGCGGTATGACATTGAGAAGTTGAAATGGATAATTTTCTCATATTCTGGAGAACTGGAATGTACTGCATTTCACTGTTCCTCTTATATTGTTCTAAAAAGGAGAACATGCCTTGTTCTGGAAATAGTCTGTGGTCTGCTTTGGAGGGTTTCCTCATTTATAGCAATTGTGTACTAACACAGTTAGTGAACAGATTTATAACCGGTAAGGAATACAGAGGTGTAAAAAGGACTATGAGTTCTCAGACTGATGTTTATTTGTGAGCAAAACAGATCATATTTTAGGTATAGATAGGTATAGATTCATGGTTCTGTACCAAACTAGTTTTCTTTTAAGTAATTCAGAAAATAAATGCTCATTTTGCAGATATAGTACAGAATGCATGACCAGCCCACATTCATTAGATTCAGATATAAAGCCAATCACAACTAGTTAAATGTGTCTATATCAAATTAATCTACTGAAATTTCCGAGTCAGACGTTTTTCTGCACATTGACACTGTTCAATCTCCATTTGCTCTCCAATTTTTGTGCCCCTGTTTTTAAAACAGGATTTTTTAGCACAGCAGAAAAATATAATACTGTTATCTCTATCTCTAATCTACCTTTGACTTCACCTCTCAGCTGATTAACGAGGTCTGTGTGCCACCGATTCAGATCGCTCCAGATGGCTATCGAACCGCCTGTGGAGCCTGCGCCTTAGCCGCTCCATTATGTCCTGTCTTAGTGACTGGATTCCATAGGTCCCAGGGGGGGATATTGTCATATCCCTCCCTGTGCAGGAATCTGATGAAGTACTCCATCTGCTCATCATTCATCAGGCCTGGACCTGCCATTTCTCTAGAGAAAAAATTTAATTTAAAATACTGTTGACGCCCATTGTTGACAGGCATTTTTGACGCGCATACGACATACATGTAACGAGACGCATGCACACACATGAGCACATTGAGTTTGGTGCGCTGTGATGAATTTTGACAGGACCAAGGCACCAAAATTAATCAATTGACTACTGTAACACTCAAATACATTGATTTTTTTAAGACATTTTTATTTCAATGTCACTATATTTGCTAACCATGCAGCACTATTAAAAGTAGCATTATTAGAATTAAAATTATAATTAGAAAAAGAGGTAGGCCTGAAGCATAACAAAACTGCATGGGGTCATCATCAGGGCGAATGGCGTCCTGCATGCTGATTGACCCCATGTAGTCAGCCATCATATGCTCCACCCGCTGCTGGTGGTAGCTTTGGGTACTTACTGAGCCTGCTGCTGCCCGTTGAGGCTCGAAAAGGAACTAGGGGAGAGAAACCTGGCAGGACAGGAGCCTAATTGAGGAGGAGGCTGCAGAAAAGGCTGAGCTCCACAGTGGCTGCCTCCGACTGTGAGCCTCAGAATCCTCTTCCCTTGCTACAAGGTCTGGGCAGCTAGCACCTCTTCTCTGAGGAATGGATTGAGGTGGACAGGAAGCACCACTGCCCCCCGGTGCCTTGCCACTTTGGTGGTTCTCCCACATCATCCTGTGATGACGTTTCATATGGGAACTTAAAGATGACATTCCCATATGTGACCCTGCCTGCCCCCTTCGAACCTTCTGCCAGCACAGCTGGCACACTGCTACCGTCTGGTCCTCTGCCTGGCACGTGAA
>CM044439.1:128811630-128837243 GCA_024363595.1 Xenopus borealis
TCCCATGACAGGATCCCTTTAAGTAAAAGTTTAAAACAAGTGAATGTAAAATTGATGAGTGTGCTATTCTAAGCACTTTTGTAATTTACATTCATTATTATTTATTTTTTATTCCAAGATATTAGGGGATACATGTGCTATTAATATGAATTACTTTTGTTCCAGCAGTGCCACCTGCTGGTCAGTTACTGCCCAGTATGAACACCCAATAGTCAAGGAAGTTGTGAGTTGCTTACAAAAGATTTGAGAAAGGTTTCTAATTCTATTCCAATACAGAAGAACATCAGAGCAGACTCTTTCTGTCTCCTGACAACTTCCTTGACTACTTGGTGGTTAGACTGGTCAGAAACTGTTTAGCAGGTGGTGCTGTTATAACAAAATTAATTCATATTAATAGCACATGTTTTTTTTGGCCCCATATATGATCCAATAAACTGCTGACCCACTTACAGTATGTGTAGCAGCCTATTTAATCCCTTGCATGGCTAATTGCTTTGGCTTCTTGATGAAAGAAAAATAACAAACCATAATTTTATGCAAAATTCCCAATTTCAAATGAATAAATACTACTACACATTTAGTAATAAAATGGCATCTTCTTTATTAATATTATGTTCTTGGGGTCATACAAAACAAAAAAAGTTCATTTTATTGTGCTATTGTAACTAGATTTGATCATCTAAATACCTGTTATAAAATCCGGTCTTGTTTGAGGAGGTGAATGTGTTGCTTCTATTATCAAACATCTCAATCCTCAGCTTCATTTTGTTCCAACATAATAAAAAAGTGCTACAGGAAGAAATGAAAATATTTCTTCCATTCATCCGGCACAATGTGCACAATTAAATAATTCAAGGGCTGTGGAAACAGATATGTAACTTCAGACAAAATCTAAATATGTGTATTTTGTTAAAAATTGATGACGAACTCTATAAACAGCACAGAAAAGGCAAAAGCAACAAACAAGTAATGTCCAACTATGATTAAAGTTTAATCATGATGTGACGGTGTGAGCTTACAGTAAAGTCAGAATGGTAGCACTTTGTCACTGCACTGCATGCTTGCCATGGGGCTGAAATATTGACCTCATACTGTATGTCCATAATAAAAGAAGTAGCAACCCTCTTGTCTGATCCAGCTTTCCTTTGTGCCTTCAAATGGACAAGAATCAGAGGGGAGAACTAACTAGCCCACCAAAGATGGAACTAGAAGAGATTACAAGTAAAATTAATGACCTTGACAAGTGGAGATCAATTTTCAGCTCCCAAGGGTGAGTCTTTTGTTACTATTATGCTGATTTATCATAATGCTCTTAGTTATTATACATTCCCTGTTTCAGTTTAAAAAAAATTTGATTTTTTTTCATCACTTTTCTAATACTTGCAGGTTGGAAGTCAACAAAGCAATGATACAGGTAATGTACTAAATAACTAAACATCCAGGTAGTCTGATTTCACTTTTTGTCTTTGTCAGAACGTATAAGGTTTTTTACATATCCAGTTACTATAACAAGAGTGGGAAATTTGAGACACCTCATAAAGAACTAGTACCTGTGAATGAAACTATGTAGGCTATGGGCACACAAGCTGAAGGCTTCGGATGTTATGAGCCTGCATGTTTTTTCAGGTTGAGAGAAGCAGATCTGCTCTTTGCCCCGTTGATCTGAATTCGATTAGCCTGTGTACGCTCACACATTGTGGAGCTGAAGCTAAGGTCAGTCCAAATACACAGAAGGAGACCTCTCGAGTCTGACATCAGCTTCAGCTCCACTGTGTGTGAGCGCACACAGGGTAATAAAATTCAGATCAATGGGGCAGGGAGCAGATTTGCTTCTCTCAGCCTTAAAAAAATATACAGGCTGACAACAGCCAGAGTCATCAGCCTGTGTGACAACAGCCAAAGGGAATGTTTACACTTCAATTAACTTTTAGCATGGTATGAATGTCCCTACTCTAAGCAACTTTTCTGCTGGTCTTTATTGTTTATGTGTTTTGATTTATTAGCCTTCCATCTCTGCCTCTTTGTACCCTTCAACTGATAATTTTGTTGTTGGAGTCACATTGACTTGATCTTTCTGTCTGCCCATTCTGTTGCCTGGTTGGTAGGGTAATTAAGCCAAAGCAACCTTAAAGAATTTGAAATTCTAAAGGTGGCCATACACGTATGCCAACATTGAGGGGGCAATACAGTGATGATCTGATTGTGGGCCCTAGGGCCCAAGGATTGGATTATAATTCAGGCAATATGGGCATCGGACGGTGAACAGATACTGCCGGGATCCAACTTGATTTTTAACCCTGCTTGATCGACATCTGCCCAACTTTCAGCCAGATATCGATCTGGGAAGCCCATCAGATGGTCCCACATACGCATCAATAAGCTGATTTTTTCGTCCCAAGTATGGCCAGCTTTAGTTTGACTGATGCAAAGCAAATGTAAATAATGAATGAATGAAGAGTAGCAGTTTAAGGCAAACAACATTGTATGGATGTAAAACTGTTCAGCTGGAATATCCAATAAACACTGATAGGTATGTATTAAAAAGTTACAGGGAGAGAACATTTGATGGTTACATGGACAAGTAATTAAATCCCACAACATATTCCCCAAATGTGACAGACAGCCCATTGGGTAAAATGGGGTGATTCCAATTGTTTTGTTTCCAAAGTGTATTTCAGAATCACCCTCCATTCATTCCTATGGCAACTGCCAACATTTCCAGGGTAAGGTTATTTTTGTTGAAATAATGGAGTGATGGAAAATTCTTCATGTTAAGCTGTTTTAATGACAATTTCATAACAGTCAAATATATATAAATATATAGGCCAAAACCCTGATCAGTATTAAAAGCAATAGCAACATGGTCCTCTTACTTAGTAACTAAACACAATAATAGATGCAAAGCATGATTATCAGCTAACAATTTATTTCATATATCACCTAATAAACCCATAGAGACATGTTCAATATCTTTGTGGTTTTATTTATTCTATAATGGAAATAAGCTATTAGCTGAAAACCAGTTTTGATATTAAAGTGGACCAATACAAGTTGATACTCCTAGGTATACAACTACTTCCATGTGGAACATGGCCCTTAAAGGGCATGTAAAGGTAAAAAAATAAAATCCCATTTTTATTTTCTTTTATGTAAAAGAAACCTATCTCCAATATACTTTAATTAAAAAATGTGTACCAATTTTATAAGAAACCAGACTGTAAGCAGTGAAATTCCCTTCCTTTACTGCTGTGGATAGGAATTGTCAGATGGTCCCTAACTGCTGGAAGGGAAACAATCATACTTATGAACAGCAGGGGGAGCCCCTGCCTTAATTCCCAGCCATGCAGAACTCACACTGCTTTGTTTTTTCCCCTGTTTTGATCATTTAAGCAGCTCAGACCACACTGAGCATGTGCAAAGTTTTGTGCAAATTGGAAATTGAATGTTACATGAATGCTTGAAAGATTGTCTTGACTAATAAAACTGTTATTTTTGTCATTAAGAATTGAAAGTCATTGAATTTGTTTTTTAATGGTCGTTGATAAATCCATATGTTAACATTCATATCCTAAAAGAAACATATTTAACTTGATTTTATTATTCTCAGAAATGGTAATAATATTCATGCATGCTTAATAAAGGTGACAACAAAATGGCAGCAATATGCAGTGCAGTATTGGCAGACATTTTACACTTGAAAAGTTAAATGGCCAGCAATATGATGCAAGCATGTTAAATACGACTCTAAAAATCAACAGCATGGAATATCTGCATCCAGTCATGAAGTATCATTTAAATGCAAGATGTAAACATCATAATAGCTCACTTTGTTCCCACAGAAATAAAAGGATGAGCAGAGTGGGACTTCTATGCATATAATTACAGCCCTTTTACAGAATGTACATTCCATACTTAATTGCCAGTACAGACCTTCTAACTACAATGCCGAAAAACTATAACAGGGAATATGCACTTCAAAGCTCAATGATGCATTTTTCAAATTACCTGATTGCAAATAGTCTATCATGTTTTTTTTGCTTTATATGAAAACATAACAAATGTAGTCTGGTTTAGACATAAGCTATAAACAAGCTCTTTTTTTTACAAGCAGAAACAAGCATTATATTGCCTTTTGCTGCTTCCATTGACTTAAAGGGACACCCACTAAAAGTGACAGTACTAGAAATTGTCATCCTGAATATTTCCTAGAAGCATTATTTCGCTGACAAGCACCAGTACTACCATTTTCATGTGCTTTTGTGCGATTTTCAGACATTTAAATAAATGCGCATGTGCCATAGATCTAGGTTAGATATATCATAGCTTTAAACAGAATATTAGAGCACATATCCCAGTTCATTATATGGGTCAGTAATATGCAACCTGTAGTTCTGCAATTGACTTTCAGGAAATTCTAAGAGATGTAGTGTTGTCACAGGGCTGATCCCTTGTATAGGCTTATCCATTGGAAAGGAGAGAACAAGTATGTAACAGTAACTGAGAATGGCAAATAAGGCAGTATCTTGAGAGACTCAGGCAGAGAGGCGGCACCTAAATTATCAATCATCATGTGCCTCTGTCCCCAGCTTCTATCATTACATTAACAACCACCTATTATGAATGTTTGTGTGTTGCCAAGGAAAGACATTTCAAAGTTGAGTTACATTGAATTACTGCAGGAAGACTGTCAGAAGAAACCAACAGTAAGTGATTGCTGTGTACATTTATCTGCTATTTATAGGTTAGGTAGAGAAAAGTAAAAAAAAAAAAGATGTTTTCTCATGTAACTAGTAATTAAAGCTTAAATTACAGGTTGCCTATGCAAATACCAATTCCCAAGGCCGCTAGGAATGTGTTTGAACTCTGTTATGCATCACAGTGGCAATCTCATGTGCAGCTATCATCAGATGACTATGTAACTACAGTATGTTGTATTTTACCAACTTTTACATATAATGAGATGAATTATAATAAATCTCCTTTTAGAATGTGCATGTATTTGTTGTGTTTATGTGCCCCTTTGATACCTGGAGGCACCTAAATAATAACAAATCTAGGCTGGCTATATGAGTCATCTCTCAGTAAGAACAGTAATCCTCCCCAGCAAAACAATTTTGTTAAACCTGCAAGTGCTGTGTGAATGCTTTTTTTTTTATATAATGGCACTTATATGTTAATTGTTCTGCTGAAGACAATCAGTCAAAGATGTCAGAGATGACTCATGTAGCAAGCCTAAGTTTCCATCTGCTCAGGTTCCTGAAAGAGCTGAAAGAGCTTACACAGTGCTGTGCATCTCTTTTTGTAAAATACCCATGTGAAGGCACCCATATGTCATATAAAAACTTTATTTCGAATCTTTGGAATTAAGGTGAAATGGGCATTGAAGTGGTAAAAAATATTAACATGCAATCAATATTAAATCATTGATGTCTGTCTTTTTTTTCTCCAGTTCTTACTTCTAATGTAAATAGGAATCTATTATCGTATATTTTTGATGCATTTCCACTGCTTTCTTTATTTCATCCTATACATAAAGAATATCCAGTCAAAAAAAGTATATTATGGTTCTCTTGAAAACCTTCAAAAGTCAAATAATTTGTTTAGAGCGAAAAAAAAATCAATAAAGTTGTCTTGCCTTTATAGAATTTTTTTAAATCGTTACTGTTTGAATTTAATTTCCATTTTGGCACTGACAGCTTTTGCACTTTCAATCTATTTTAACAAAATACTTTTCAATGGTTTACAGCAAATATGAGTTAACAAGACTCCATTATGAAAAATAAAGTTTGAATAATGTAAAAAATAGTGGTTAATGTTTACTAAAATGTTTGCAATGGCCCAAATTGTCCTCCTTTCGTTTGCTAGGTCAACTTTAGATGCCAAGGAAGGGTGATTTGGGGGGCTTTGGTTGCATAATTTAGTAATCAATGTCAAATATGTTGCATAAAATATTTTTAAACATATTAAACAGATCCCTTTATATGAGCCATAGAATGTATAGATCATAAAATGTGCCACAAATTTTCTCTCTTTTTCTCATTGATGTGTTGCGTATCTAAAAAGTCTGTTGTAAAGTTATGAGTAAAAACAAGTAAAATTGTGCAGTTAGTAAAATTTTGTGTATAACAATGTTATAAATAGGTATTTAATTTTTCTCTTATATTTACACCTTAATTGGTGCAACCTTATATGTCCCTATACACTGTATAGCTCCCATCTTTCTATCTTATACACTCTTGATGTCACCTAGAAGTCCCAAGAGAATCAGAAAGCAGATGAAGAAAGTGAAGAAAGGTCAGACACTTTGAGCATCAAGAAGCATGGATACTTTCCATCAAACATTTTGTATTCAATCCCAAAAGAGTTTATTGTGGCAGCAGACCTTGGTGGCCAGCCTATGTCAATAGAAATGGCAATGGTAAGTATACCTTGTTAATAAAACAAAAGCAGAAACCTAATCTGAAATGAACAAACACTCTGGGGAATATTATCTGTTGCTTTGTAGGATTTGGATACTTGAATTCCAGAGCTGTCAGGCACAAAACAAAAACTGTGGTACCGTGTTAGTCAGTAGCAAAGATAACAAGTAAAAAAAAAAAAACAAATACAAAAAGTATTGTAGAATTGATACCTATATTGGCTAACAATAAAAATACATTTCAAGCTTTCGAAGCACCAAGGCCCCTTCATCAGGCAAACTACAAATGAGGGCTAGAAGGGCACAACATATATACTATTAGATCAAAGAAAAGTAATAATGGGTAATAAGTTAGGAAGTTACAGATAGCTAGAGATCAATTGTAGAGCTAATACAATGACACTTCCTAGAAAAAAATCATATGCCCACAGTACCAACTCTACAAATGATCAGATTTATACTGACACACAACTACCTCCAACTGGAAGTGCAATTGGAAGCAAAATGGAACCTCAGTATGCCAATCTGTTCATGGCCCAGTTAAGAGGAAAATTTCCTGGCTTCCTGCAACACCAGGCCCTTAACCTATTTACGGTATATAGATGACATACTTAGCATATGGACAGCATCAGAAAAATAACTATTGGTATTCCACCAAAGATTTAACCAAATCCACCCCACATCAACCTTACCCTTAACCACTCTAACTCACACATCAACTTCTTGGATACAACCATCTACATCAAAAATGGAACCATACAAACATTCCTATACCAAAAACCAACAGGCAGTCCTGCATATCTTATGTGGGACAGTTTTCATCCTCATCACATAAAAAATCAATTGTGTTTAGCCAGGCTCTGAGATGCAACCGGATTTGCTCAAACATTGATGACAGAAATAAACATCTCCATTCCTTATGGAAAACTTTTTTTAATCAGGGATACCATCCACAGGTTATTGATGATCAAATCCACAGAGCAACACAAATAACCAGAGACACACTCTTGTATTACAAAGAAAAGACAGAAAACAACAGGGTACCTATTGTAGAATCATCACAGACATAAAATCAACACCAAGTCGTGTGATACACCAGTGGGGCAACACTTCTGCAGTCAAAATCACAGTCTTCAGGACATGCAGGTTTTAATTCTAAAAGGGAACTTTAAAACTGAACGGGAAAGGAAGATTTATTAATTCAAATGTACGGAGTTATTTAACACATTAAGACAGGGCCTTAATTTAGGGTCAGGTTTCATGTCACACTATGGAGGAAATTCACTAAAGTGCGAAGTGTCTAACGCTAGCGCTAATTCACTAGCGTGACGTCAATTCATAACTTCACAAATTTACTAACGCCGACTCTGGCGAATTTTCGCTAGCAAAGTAGATAGATTAGCGCAACTTCTTACCCTTACGCCAGGCAAAGTTGCGCACTGACGAAGGATCGTAATTACGCAAATTCACTAAGATGACCATTTCACTGGACGTTACCATTTACGCTACTTTGCCAGGTCAGACCTGGCGAAGTTCAATACAATAGATAGGAGCTTGAAAAAAAATTGGAAACGCTGGTGTGTTTTACCTTTCTAGGGTGATAGTATGAAAAAGAGCGAAATTTTTTTTGGGGGGTTATCCTCCTTCCCCCCACCTTTCCTAACTATACAGGGGGCACATGTAGGGCAGTAGGACAACTTTATTTTTTTTATTAAAGGTTTCCTGGGCTTGTGTAATGCAATGTAGTGGCTGTAACATATACTTCTATATGCAAATTAGGCATCCCTAGTGTAAATGCGCTTTGCCAGGCAAAGTAACACTAGCACAACTACGCTACCGTTCGCCGACCTGAGCGTAACTTTATTGAATTTACGTAGCACTGGCGAAAATTCGCCTGGCAAAGTGCGGCGAACGTTAGCGAAGGCAACTAAAAAAAAGCTGCTGCACACACTGGTCTCTGCTATGTCACAGCAGCAAATGATCTCCAAGACTAGTCACAGAGGTAAGGTCAGCTCAGTAAGCTAAGGGGCGGGGCTTCACTCTGCACCAGGAAGAAAGGGAAACAGGCTGCTGATAACACAGAAACCAGAGCAGACTTGCAGCAGGGACTAAGGTACATTAATCTGGGGGGCTGTTTAGAGCAAATTTACAGATAGAAAAAGAAAAACATTTACTTTTCCTTTAATAGAAAATTGATTTTGTGTTTCATGTTTAATTTGAAAAGAGCTTTTATTATACAGATTTATATATCAGGGTGACAGGTCTGCTTTAAATTGATACTAATAATAATAATAATAATAAAAGTAGAGGGATTTTATATCCATTGTAATGAAGGTCTCTCATAAAGATCTGTTGCAGTAAACACACTACTGCTCATTTATAACCACTGGGAAAATTTGCTCTTGGGCAGTAACCCATGGCAACCAATCAGATGATTACCACTGACTGCTAAAACTAGAGGTGTCACATTATTTACCAACTCAAGTTGAGTATGAGCTCTAAGTGATCTTGATACCCATGAACAAAGTCATTCACAGTATATATCTATACAATATTTAATAGGGAAACAAAAGTACATTTTAAAACAAAAAAAAGTACATTTAATTACAAAAACGTTTGTTTTATCCTGTCATTTTTTATATTAAGATACCGTATTTCAAGCTAATATTAACATTTATGAAGTCCCTTTATGAAGGAGTGAATCATTTCAAAAGAATTTCTTTTGCAGGAGTTAAGAAAAATTATCTTTGGAAACACATTTTATACCTTCAATTATGAATGGAAAAAATCATTCTTCAAATTCCGCGAATCCTTTACAGATATGGCTTATACACTGGAAGCAGACAAAGTAAGAAAAATTGTGATTTTTTTTTTACAAAAGATTATTCATTAAGCATTTACTCGCTATGGTATCATGCTATATGGATGTGCCTTTATGCAAAATTCCATTCCAGGCCTGTTTGAAAGGGGTGGTTCACCTTTTATTGAGTTTTACAGAGTTAAACAAAAAAGGAAAACATTGGTCACTTAAAAGAAAAGGAAAGATAGGAAGGTATAGAGAAGAACAGGGGGGGGAGGAGGGGAGATACCAATTTTTTATGACCATTACTTATTTTATTGCCTTTGTCTATCTAGAATACATTTGGACTGTTGGTATTGGGGTTAAGTACCCAGAGCATCCATATGCTCTTTAAGTTAACTTTTAGTATGTTTTAGAATGGCTAATTCTAAGCAACGTTTCAATTGGCCTTCATTTTGTATGTTATGAAAAATTTGCCTTCTTCTTCTGACTCTTTCCAAACAAATGCTCTATTAGGCCACAAATGTAGTGTTATTGCTACTTTGTATTACTCATCTTTCTATTCAGGTCTCTCCTATTCATATTCCAGTCTCTTATTCAATTCAGTGTATGATTGCAGGGTAATGTGGACCTTAGCAGCCAGATTTCAGAAATTGCAAACTGGAGAGCTGCTGAGTAAAAAAGCTAAATAACTCAAAAACCACAAATAAAAAAAATTAAAACATTGGGATATTGGCTCAGAATATCATTCTCTACATCATCCTAAACGTTCATGTAAAGGTGAACAACCCCTTTAAAGGAGAACTAAACCCTAAAAATATATATGGCTAAAAATTTCATATTTTACAGCAGTGATCCTCAAACTTGGCCCTCCAGCTGTTAAGGAACTACAAGTCCCACAATGCAATGAAGGAGTTTGACAGCCACAGTCAGGCAAATGCATTGTGGGACTTGTAGTTCCTTAACAGCTGGAGGGCCAAGTTTGAGGATCACTGTTTTACAGTATATACTGAACTAATTATATCAGACAAAAGTTTCAGCTTGTCATTAGCAGCAATGATCCAGGACTTCAAACTTGTCACAAGGGGTCACCATCTTGGAAAGTGTCTGTAACACTCACATGCTTAGTGGACTTTGAGCAACTGTTGAGAAACTAAGCTTAGGGGTCATCACAAATGGTCAAGCAGAGAATGAGGTTTGCCTGTAATATAAGCTCATGATACAGGGCTGATTATTAAATTATGATGCTAATTGCACTGGTTTCTGTGCTGCCACGTAGTAATTATCTGTATTAATTAATAATCAGCCTCATATTGTGACATTTATTGTCTATAGGGCAGATTTACTAAGGGTCGAATTTCGAATGAAAAAAAAATTGAAATTCAACCATTGAATTATTTTTGGGGGGGTGTTCGATAGTCGATATTTGCTATTCGATAGTCGAAGTAGCCCAAAATAACTCTGAAATTCGAATCTTTCAAATTCGAATTTTATTAGAATTTTCACTTTGACCCTTAGTAAATCTGCCCCTATGCGTACTGTATATTTTGAGTTAGTCCCTAAGCTCAGTAAGTGACAGCAGCACAGAGCATGTGAATCAGTGAATCAGCAGAAAAGAAGATGAGGAGCTACTGGGGCATCTTTGGAGACAGAATTTTACTGCTAAAGGGGCTGGTACAGAAGCCAAAAAAATTATGTATACATTTCTACCCTAGTTTTTTTAGTTAGGCTTTAGTTCTCTTTTAAAAGAATTACAAGGTAGCAGGGCCTTAAGTTGACATCAAAACAATAATGTAATATATACTATTATGTTTTTTGTCTTTTAAAGACTGGGACAAGAGCAATACAGATGGCTGTGCAGGGCCATATCATTAAGTACCTTCTGTTTACAAAGAATGGAGATGAACACAGCTCTCTTCAAAAGTAAGTGGACAGAGCTATCCTACAGTAAATACTGTACATGTTAGCAACAATATCAGATTTATAAATGCTAATCATTTAGCCAGTCTTGTGTGTCTATGAAACTGATTGTGCTATAGTCTCCCAAAGTGCACACTGTATTTACACTATGCAAGATAACTTCCATTCTTTGGCTTATCTCTCCAACTCTGTTATTTAATGCTATGAATGTTTGCCATGGTTTAGCAGATAACAGAATCTTTAAGAAAGGATACTTTGCCTTTCCCTGGGTGATGTGTTATATAACGTGCTTGATAACATGCAAAGCTATAAAATGATATGTAACAGTCCATCAAATGAACCCTCCAAAACCCTGTACATTTCTATAGAGACAGACTAAAGGTGGCCATACAAGGGCTGATAAAAGCTGCCGACAGACCAAGCTGGCAGTGTATGGGGCCCTCTGATGGCTTCACTGATCGATATCTGGCCGAAAGTCAGCCAGATGTCGATCGGGCAGGGCTAAAAATCCCGTCGGATCGCGGCCGCATCTGTTAGTTGATGCGGTCCTGCGATCCGACTGACCATATGGCCTCCATTATGATCCGATCGTTAGGCCCTAGGGCCCACGATCGGATCAGCCTGATATCGCCCATCTCAAGGTGGGCATATCGGGGAGAGATCTCTATGTGTATGGCCACCTTAACAAACACAGGTACTAAATTGCACGTGTGCAGTTGCCTATAGTGCCACTCAGCAATTTGTTTTAATTAGCCACTACAATTTAGAAAATAGAAGCAACGTTCTGATTGGGTCATGATTTAATATGTTAGTAAATCTGCTTTATTCTTTCCCTAGTCTAATTTTTCTTTTTGAACTGTTGCCAACCATACAGAGGTTTAGTTTATCAGGTTTTAACGTATTTCTTAACAGGTTTTGATTTTGACCTACAGTCGCTACTGTATATGACCATATGTGCATATATGTGCCACATTTGTGTCACAGTGTGACTTCAGCATATTAGTCAGTTTGTCCACAAACAATCACATTTGTTCCCTCAATATCCTATCTGTCAATTCCCCTCATCGGTTTTCTGCCAAATCTTGTTCACTCCTGATAGAATTAGTATCTTATTGGCACAAATAAGGGGCAATAATAATGACCTACTGCGAAAATTCTAGGAGTGTTTCATCAGACCATGCATGTTGCTTTTTCGAAACATGCCTACATAACACCCAGGCTATCCAATGATTGTCATGGAGGCCAAATAATCATATCATATTAATTTGGTCACTAAAGCTGGCCATACACTGGGAGATCCGCTTGTTTGGCGATGTCGCCAAACGAGGGTATCTCTCCCCAATATGCCCAAATTGAGATGGGCTTATCGAGCTGATCCGATCATGGGCCCTGGGGCCCAATGATCAGATCAGAATGGAGGCAATATGGGCATTTGGATCACAGGACTGCATCATCGCACAGATGCAGCCACAATCCAATGGCATTTTTTAACCTGCCCAATCGAGATCTGGACGACTTTCAGCCAGATATCGATCAGGGAAGCCTGTCAGATGTCCCAACCCATGGACCACTAAGCTGCCGACTCGGTCTGTTGGCAGTTTTTATCGGCCTTTGTATGGGGGCCTTAAAGGAGAACCTCCCCTTTGTAGACCCCCCCCAGCCTACCCCCCCGGGCAAATGCCCCTAATTTTCTACATACCCCTCCTGCAGATTCTTGCCACGGGAGTTCACGACAGCCATCTTCTTTCTTCGGTCGTCTTTGTAAGTTTTGACACATGTGCAGTTGGAGATTTCCGAACCACTGCGCATGCGCAGGTTTGGTTCTCCTTTAAGTGAAGACTAGATCAGATCTGTTTGTTTAGTGACTCTCGCTTAGAAGGTATAGCCAACTTGAACCACCCCAGTAGGTTTATTTGCATGGGCATTCAGTCTTACATGGTTTATATATATTGTGTCTGGCAACTGGAATTCAGTTTTTGCAGTGATAAGCAGTATGGCTTTCTTTTATTAGCTTATATGAACATAGTCAAAAACATCAAGAAAAGGCTTTGGCTGCAGCCTTAGCAGATATCCTGTGGACAGCAGGCGAGGGGAATAAAGCAACAATCTGCCTCATCACAAATGATCCCTATTTCACACAGGGTACTGACTACAAAGCAGATAATTTTACTGAAAGGGTATGTACACTACTATAAATATAGTTTGACCCAATGTTGATGATAAAATATTTATAACTAAAATATCTTTAACAGCATCATAGCAATGATAGCACACAAAAATGGAATTGCAGCTGGAGTAGAAGTGAAGATTTAGTCCAGCTATACTGCCTGACCATCTGGGCATGTATGTCACCTTGGGAAATTCACAGAGCATCCTGCAACCCTATCACATGCATCGGCCCAAACAAATAAAATAACAGAATGTGATAATCAATCCCCATGCATGACCATGCGGCACAATATCTATCCATTCATTCAGCAGATCATTTGGTCAGGTACCTGCAAATTCGGCCATTTTATGATAAACCTTAATGATGGGGTCTGCAGGATATAAGTATGTAAGGGGTCCCCAAACATTTTACCTGTGAACCTCCAAGCCAAGAATTTAGTGAGTAACATGTTGCTCATGAGAAGACACATACTGTACTCAATAACTTTCATTTGTAAAAATTACTCCCATACAAAGATTAGACACACATTAAGGGTTACACTTAATAAAGGTTGAAGTGAAAATTTGAATAAAATTCGAATTTCAAAGTAATTTTGGGCCACTTCGAATCGAATCGAATAACCCAAAAATTTGATTTGAATTGAAAAATTTCTAATTTTCGTAGAACTGGCCCTTTAAAAATCCTTCCACTTCGACTATTCGCCAGCTTAAAGCTGCAGAATTGCCATTTTATCCTATGGGGGACCTCATAGAACCTGCCCTGAAAATTTTCAGAAAAGTTCCAAGAATTCGAAGGATTTTGCGGAGAATCATGCAATATTTTTATTCAATCGAAAATGGACCTATTTGATCGAAATAGGTCCATTTTTGATCGAAAAAAGGCCTTTAAGAAAACTTCGAGGGTTGAATTTTAAAGTTTTGTTACTTCTAAAATTCGTCCCTTAGAAAATCTGCCCCTAAGTTATAACTAATTAGATTAAAAATTTATGCTGTTATTGAGGGTTATTTATCAAACGTTGAGTTTGTGACATTTTGTTTTTTGTTGCTCGTTTTTTCTTCCTTGAATCTCATAACTGGAATGTTTGCATATTTATGAATGTAAAAATCTTGATCGGGGTGAAAAATTCGAATACTCAAATTGATTAGAATACCTATAATTGATTAAGTTTTTGAGCGCAAACCACCAAAAAAAAACCCTAAAATCATGTAGACTAAAAACATCTTCAAATGGTTCAAGGGATCTCTGCCATTAACTACTTCATGACCTTGACAGGTGCTGGAGTATTTTTTACTGAAACTACCCTTGAAAAACTCAAATTTTTCAAGAAAAACACAACTCGATCTTTAATAAATAAAGTGTCCCTGTTGTAATCGCTTTTTCTTTATGACTGTAACTCTTTCATTAGCATTAATATCTCCCTAAATCTTTCCTTTCAAAGGTCTACTTCCCAGCCTTTGGCAAGTCAAAATTAAATCTGTGTTTTTCTTATTTGTCAGCTCCAGCTTTTTGAATTTGTGGACAAAGAAATTCTTGAGAAGTTCATCTGTGCCCACATACACTGTGTGAGTGCCCATTTATCTCTGTATATTCATTATTCAGAACTATTAACCACTTCCTATTATTGTATAATAATATTTTCATATGTCTTTCTCATGCTCTGAAACGTCATTTTGTTATAAGATCTTGAATGAAAGCCAGCTTTTTATATTTATTACTCACATTAAAAACACTTCTTCATTTATACTTATAATATATAAATATCCCTCTCCCTTCTTCCTCTCTCTCCTCTGTATTCATTTCTCTTCTCTCTGCTCTCAGTATAAAGAACCTGCTGTTTTTGTCACATTTTCTTTCTTAAAGAATATAACAGAGATGTTGTTAAAGATGTGAAAATGCATCCTTCCTCTTTTTGTTTGCAAGTTGTGATAAGAAATTCACTCCTCCTGAAGGAGATAAGTTGTTTTCATCTTCTAAAGAGAAAATGAAAAATCAGAAGCCATCTTATATAAAATAGAACTGAATAATTTTTTGTTGTTTTCCTTTTAGTTCAAAAATGAGGGGTGCCATGGAGTGATACTGTTTCTCTACAGTTTGTTATTCTCTAGGACACTTCCAAGGTAAATCCTGTGAGCTACTGTAAGTGGGTTGGATTTTCTTTCTTCTTTAATAAAGCTTCAGAAAGTGAAATAAACATTTCTGATTAATCAGATTCAATGGTTTTACCCTTGTGAAGTAGGATAATAAAGGATCTTGTAGAGAGATATACAACTTTGTAATAAAAATGTAATCTTTTATAAGCAAATGAGTAGGAGTTAACTGCAGGATTTCATGGCACAGGCTTCTTCTTGAGGCCGCTGTTCAAATAAAGTATATAACTGGGGATGCTGATGGCTTTTATATTATATTAAATTATGCAAATATAAGACAAGACGGTGGTGAAATATAGGGCAAAGAAGATAGGCCCAAATGATAAGTCAAAATATACAGATGCAGTCACTTGGATTTGTAAGTTAAATGCGTCGTGACTCAGGGCTAATTGAAGAAACTGTGTTATCCAAAGTTATCTTAACTCATTTAATGCATTTAACCTTTTCATTAGCATACCAAAGCACCATTGTTTTCAATGGTGAACTCTTTAATTGGATGGGATGCTGTGACACATTATTCTGTGCTAAGTGGGTTAAATGAGATAGATGAGTTAAGTCACGACGCATTTAACACACAAATCCAAGTGACTGCATCTGTATGTATGCATCAATATTTCTTAATCTTAGAATAACCAAAACTAAATAACATTTGTGACCCAAAAACTGATTTAGAACCAGTAATGTGCCTTGTTTTTCATTCCTATTGTCAAAAACAAATTCACATTATTAGAGGGGCTAGTCATCTTTGAGTTAACTTTTAGTATGATGTAGAGGGTAATATCCTGAGACAATTTGCAATCTGTCGTTTTTGAGTTATTTAGCTTTTTTATTCAACAACTCACCCATTTAGGGCAGAGAGATTCGGGGAGATTAGTCGGCTGGTAACAAATCGCCTCTTCTTCGGGCGACTAATCACCCAGACCTGCCTTCCCACCGGCTAGAATCTATATTGCCAGCAGGTTGGCAATCGGAGCAATTTGTTTTCTGAAGTTGCCCAACGTTTCCTCGCAAGTCAACTTCGGAAAACGAATCGCTCAGAGTGCCATCCACTGGTGATTTAGATTTTAGCGTGTGCACTTACCCTTACAATTTCAACAATCTGATTGCTAGGGTCCAAATTACCATAACAACCATGCACTCATTTGAATAAGAGACTGGAATGTAAATAGGAATGGGCCTGAACAGAAAGATTAGTAAATAAATGTACCAATAACAATAAATTCGATGCCTTACAGAGTATTTGCTTTTTAGATGGGTTTGTGACCTCCATTTGAAAACTGCAAAGAGTCAGAAGACGACAGCAAATAATTTCAAAACTATAAAAAATAAATAAATAATGTAGACTATTTGAAACATTTCTTCGAATTTACCATTCTATAACATACTAAAAGTTAATTTAATGGTGAACCAGTCCTTTAAAGTGGATCATGGGGACCTACTGTATTTTTGTAGGTCTATCCCACTAACAGTGTGATTATTTCTCTATTCATCTACAGGCTTCAGGATGACTTGGACTTCACTACACCACATCTGTTGCAGTTCAGTCTTGGAAACTTCTCAGCCAGACAGGTGCAGTGACTATTCTTTAAATGAACTGTGTTTCTTTACCTAGTTGTAATCACAAGAAACTTGCCACAAGAAACACTGACTAGAAAAGATACTAGAATAAGAACATCTGGCCAAACACAGGCCGATAAAAACTTCCGACACTGCCACACCAGACCAAGTCAGCAGCTTTTTAGCTCGTGTAGTAGCTATGTTAGCATATGTTTCTGTGCTGAAGTTGTTATAATCGTACTTGTGCTTTTTGTAGCGTCAGGTGCATGCTGCCTTACTAACATAGCATAAATTAGCATAAATACCCTGATTAATTAACCCAATATAGGTATATTACTAGAAGCCATGGATTGTGCAGCCCTCTTAACCATTTACTGTATTTCAGTAAGTGACCAGTTCACTAAGGGCCCTTACACACGGGCGTTTTTACCTGCGCTCCCCTGCGTTTCCGTTTTGCTGCGTTCAGCCGCAGGGGAGCGCAGGTATAGACGCACTCAATGCTTTTCAATGGGGCTGTACTCACACGAATGCATGTAGGCGCCGAACGCAGGTTCAGACGCAACATGCTGCATTTTTCCTGCGTTCTGCGCCTACAACGCAAAGCAAAGATAGGTCTAGGCTAGGGCCAGATTATGCAAACAATTGCGGATTTTCCGCAGGCAGAGAATCTGCTGCCCTGCTGCTTGTCTGCTGAACTGCAGGCAGATGTCAACTTTCTGCAAAATGCTTCTGGGTGCAGGAGCTGATATGCACCGGGGGAGCGGGGCTGGCTTGTCTTACATTGTTTCAACAGTCTGAGCCATCAAGGCAGAGAATAGAAAGGGACAGACACTGTTTTCAATAGCATTATATATATATAAATAACTTGAAAACCATAGGAAAAAAATTATGATGAATGTATATTGCAAAGTTGCTTAGAAATATATTTTCTTTTATTAGGCAATTAATTATGTTTTAGGTTGACATTCTCTTTAAATGTGTTTCTTACTTTTTGAAGTTTCATTTGTTTTTTTTTTTGTTTTTTGCAGTAACTTTCAGGTCCTAGTGTTGTCCGTCTCTGTTAGCACTGTACTGGTAATTATGGCTGGATGCAAATCTGGCCAAAAATTATTGCCTTTTTCCTTCAAAATAGCCTTGTATATTCCTCCAGGTGTAGCAGCTACTCCCTCCCTAAAAATTAAGAAAGACTAAGGTGACTATTTGATTTACAGGCTTTAATTAACTTGATGCTCACAGGAAGAGCAAGCCCTCAGGTGTTCAATGGAGATCAGGTATTGGAAGAGAACACAGACCATCAGGTACAGCACGGAGTCCTTGTGCGCAGTGATGTAGGTTTCTTGAACTGGAGCAGAGAGGAGATGCAACAGGACAGACTCCCACGGGCAAGTATCATAGTGCCACTGTTGTGTGTGGCCTGGTACCATTTGTAAATGTATTCTCTATGTTAAACTTGCTTTTTGATTTTAGGTTGGAAGTATGCTGAAAACGCCAAAATTTCCCATTTGGCTATGTAACGTAAATGGAACATACAGTGTGCTTTTTGGCATAAACACCTCTCTCTTATGTGACTGGAAAATGGAACATTTCTTTGATCTCTATTTCTACAATGGACAACTTTCACAGAGCAAAACAGTGCATCTGACTATAGGTAGGTGCTGATTGTAAAGCTGATGTGCTGCCAAATGAATGTATGTATATTTGTATTTATATTGCACTACTTATGTATGCAGCACTGTACAGTAGAACAATAAATTCATAGAACAAACAGAAGTCATTTCAATAGAAAATATAAATAAATACAAAGTACAGTTGGATTAAAAATTGTGGAAGCATTGAGGATACACGAGGAAGGAGGCCCCTGCCCTGTAGAGCTAACAATCGAATGCAAGGGAAATCCCATGGACAATTATACATTTGTGTAAGCTTTAATACAACTTAAAGGGAAACTCACAAAAATGAAAATTTTATATAAGCTTCATCATACTGAAGTAAGAAACTATCTAAGTATAAACAATTGAAAATTCTTTACTGGTTTTAAAATAACTCTAAACTCTTCACTATCCCCCTCTCAGCATCTGACTCTTCATTCATGGAATTTTTACTGACAGTTGTATCTACAATATACTTTGGTGGAGCTCCCTTTCGTATTGGAGCTAACTGACTTTATAATCCTGCTTTTTGAGAGGCAAGAGTTTTGGAGGTTTCAAATGAGTCAGCTCTAATACATCTACTAGGCAAAAGGAGCCCCCCCAGAGGCTATATCAGACCTAACTATATATCAAAATTAGACTCTTACATAAAGAGAGAAAGATGTTGAGAGGGGGATAGCGAAGAGTAACTTGATTATTTCAGAAATAGTACAGAATTTGTAACTGATTGTATTTAGAACATGTCTTCTTCCAGTATGATGAAGGAATATTACATTTTAATTTTCGTAATAGTTCCCCCTTAAAAATGTAGGTAAATTCTCAACTAGATATTTTTCTCTTGCTATAAACTTACATGAATCTGTTTCCTATTTCAGATACTCACTCGCATCATTGGGAGGAGCGGTCGAAAGCAGATGAAGGGGATATGGAAAAGAGATTCCCTTCTGTGGAGATGACAGTCAGGACCAAATGGGAGGGAGCAGCAATTAATTGGCATGGGACAGTTCCATTCTACTGAGGGAAATTGGCTTACAGTGCCATTTCATTACAAACATTTGACATTATAGTATGTTTGTCGTAGCACATAGATTTTTTGATACACCAATGTTGTGCTTATTGTATAAGGTTGTTATACAATTTCTCATGTACAGCATTCCTAAAGTATAAAAAAAAGGGACTAAAACTTGCTGTATATGTAAAATTCTACAACAACCTTATGCACTGAGGCAATCTTGGGAGCAAATATACTTTGGGGGTATTAACTGCACATTACATAACAGCAATCACACCAGTAGTCTGTTTTATGAAGTGTTACAGCAAAATCATGATTTCGGATCAATACTGCAATTTCTTCTGTCATCACATCACTGTTTAACACTGACTGACTATACGACATGCACATAGCTGAAATGTGTGACATTTAACTAAAAGTGACTTTCTTGGGACTTTAATGGACATATCACTGTAGGTCCAAAACATTCATTATGGATTTGGTGCATTCCTGTGATTTATTTGTTATCCTATAACATTGTTAAAAAAAGAATATATTAGCAACAAGTAAAAGATTTACCACCAACATGAATTTTTATACTAGGGGCAGATTTTTTTTTTAAACATACCTGTGTGAGGGATTAGCAGCAATTTGATATTTTTCTGGATTTTAACATTTTCTTAACAGTCAGAAATGAGTTTAATGAATTGAAATATTTATTGCCCTGGTCAGTTTGTCAGTGTAACATAATATGTTTAATAGCATTCATTATGTGGTATGAGTTGTTAGAACGCTTGAGCTCTAACACCCCAACAGATTGTAAAGTCTTGTGAAGGAAATGACCACGTACTACCTTAAACTTAAAGGAGAACTAAACCCTTCATTAAAAAAAAAATCCTACCCCCATAGACCCTCCCCGCTCCCCCCCCACAGCGTAGATCTTACCCTGGGCAAATGCCCCTACCTTTTTACTCACTCCTCGCAGCAGTTTAAGGCATTGGAGTTCAAGGCAGCAATCTTCTTCATCTGTAATCTTTGTGTCTTCTTCTGGATCTTCTCCAATGTCCATGAGTTTCGGCACATGTGCAGTTGCCTGGAACCGGGAAATTGCTCCAACCGTGCATGAGCCGAAACGCTGTTCAATAGACGAAGATTACCAAAGAGAAAAATATGGCTGCCTTGAACTCCGATGCCTGAAATTGCTGCGAGGGGTGAGTTAAAAAGTTAGGGGCATTTGCCCGGGGGAAGAGCTACGCTGGGGGGGGAGCAGGGACTATGGGGAGTAGGGTTTTTTAATGAAGGGTTTAGTTCTCCTTTAAAGCAATGTAATTTAATGAGGGCTTAGAGCTACGTAGTTCTTATTTTTTAATTGTAAAGTCACCGGCTCTACAAATCATTAAAAAAGAACAAAACATATACATAAACACATCATCCAACTTTTTAAATTCTTGAAAAAGAGAAGCAAGCTGACTGATATTGATACTGTTACTCCTTGATCTGTTTGTCGAAATCATAATGCTGTGCATAGTGTAATGAAAGTTATTTCATTTTTAAAATCTTTAATGTGTTTTTTTCAGGTTATTGGTAATACACACTGTACTTTAAGCAATGTTTGGTGTGTCTGTATTTACATGTAGATACCATTTTCTTTAAGGGATAAAATGTAATGCAAAGGTTTTGACCCGTTGACTCAATCGGGGTAATTAAGAGTAAAGAACAAAAAACAGGTGCAAATTCTGGTGGGTTTTTTCTGTTACACATTTCACCTTGCTCCCACCCCTTGGGTGAGCTCCCACAGGCACAACGCATTCCATTCCATGAACCTTCTGCATTAATACAAAAGTTTCTGTGTTTGACAGTCCTGTATTCCTCTTTCAGCTCCCTAACTTGTGCATCATTCAGATGTGCAAATTAGGCATTGCTTTATCTCAAGCTGACATTTTAACATGCAGAACACTGCAAGTTCCTGGTAAGAGAAATATGGGCCAACTGCACAATATAGCCCTGTGCCACCACAGCTACTGTGTGAATGCCTCCCTGCCAACCAGTTGTAATTAGTGTAGGGGATGCCAATTGTGCCATCCATGTATGTCTAATGTATCTTTGCCGTTGGGGCGGGGGCCTAGGGGTGTGTTGGGGCCCCAAAGCAGCAACCCTGATGGGTCCGGACCCTGCTTACTGAGGTCAGGGAAAATGGGACCAGACTGGTGGTTTTTTAAACAATGTTTTTACTGCAGAAGTGAAAATACCATGTGTGACTTAGATCAAAAAACATTTTCATACACAGAAAAAGACATTTCCAATATATACAAGATATTTGCAGATAATAGAAATACACAAATTAATTGACCCTGTGATTCTATGGCAGGTTTCTATAGCCCTTTGATTCTATGGAAGGTTTCTTAAAGGGCAAGGAATGTCCTCCAATGTGCAATAATTGGAAACACTATCCTCTTGAAAACTGCTGTTTTTAAACTGAACTAGCTCACAATGTCCAATAATCTTGCATACAAAAATCCTTCTAACATACCTAACATATATTTTACTACATGATTTTCTTCATCTTCAGTGTCTTGAGACACTGATGGGTAAGCCTGCTTCTCTTGCAGAGCTGAAGGATTTACAGTAGAAATATAAATTCTGCCCATGTTTGTAGTCTTGGGCAGATTTACTAAAGGCTGAAATGGCTGTTGCTACAGAAAATCTGCCAGAAATCCCATCCACAGGCACATTGCCAATTTAGTAACATATCTAGAGGGCAATTCGCTAGAGGCAAATGATCGTTTCCTTCCGCCATCTTAGACCAGGCGAACTGAAAAGATGAAGCTATATCCTCCTCCATCTTATGTCAGTGTCATCATATCCTGTGTTAATTTTTTTAACCAATTTGAGGGGCATGCCACATTTGTTTTAGGGTGGTCTCATGTCTATGTCATTAGTGAATTCTGATAAGTGGTCACTTCAAGCATTTGCACCATCTCTAAATGAAGATGTCTATACGACCTATATGAACCCAACCTATTTAAATTGACCTAAGCTTAAAAGTACTAACTAAACGTTTCGCCAAGCAGAAAATAACGATAGAGAAAGATGAAATGCTCGCTCTGATCAATTAATGCAATCAAAACTTTGCCAAAGTTCATCTGTGGAGACACAACTTTGCATTTTTGTGAATTAGTGTATTGGTAACTGTTATAACTCACCCTGATGGTCTAGTGGTGCGGCAGGGACGCATGCGCAATGGCGAGAAATATTTTTCTCATTGCCTGTTATAGATATTGCTCCTTGTGAGTTTCCTGGTTCCTTGTGCTATTGTTTGATTCTGATTCCTGTTGTGACCCCTGCCTGGACTTTGTGATATTGACCCTGCCTGGTAACCGACTATTCTGTACCTAGGGTTGCCACCCAGCCGGTATTTTACCGGCCTAGCCGTAAAACACCAGCCAAGGCCGGGGCCGGTATTACAAATTTACCGGCAATGTAGCTGCCTGTAAATTTGTAATACCCCTTAAAAAAGGCCCTTGCCTTGCCTGAAATCCTATTAAAACTTACCTTTCTCGCGTCTTCAGGTGATCGCTCGCAGTGGCTCTGCCCCTTTTTGCGTCATGTCAAACCACGCCCCTTTTTGGCCCCGGGGTAGGTGGTAGGGATTTTCCTTAGTTTGAGCATTTTGGTTCTCCTTTAAGGAGAGGCAGTGTGGGAGGGGAAGAGGCAGAGCTCCTTGGAGTTTCTGCCATGCCACTATGTTTTTAACTGACCCCAGGAGTCCCTTGCATTGGTTTATGATGGATACATTTGCAGTACAGTAAGAAATATTTTACTGAGCTAGAGCAGCAGAAGAGACACCTGAGACCAGTGGACACGATTGCACTGCGCTCTGGAGAAAAGTACCCCGGGCCTATGAAAATAGCTGGTATGAGCGAGAAGCACCCACCCAGGTAGGATTGCCACCTTTTCTGGAGAAACATACCGGCCTTCCTATATATTTAACTTTTTCCCCTATTAATAACATTGGGATCAACCCACATTTGTACCGGCCAGGTGTAGGGTTGCCGGTATTTTTGATGGTTGATCCCATTGTTATTAATAGGAAAAAAGTTAAATATATAGGAAGGCTGGCATTTCTTTCAAGAAAAGGTGGCAACCCTACACCCAGGACTTCTGAATCCAGCAGTCCAACAACAGGGCCTTTGATAATATTCCAGATTCCTGGCAGGTTTATCTTCCAGGCCATAAGCAGCCAATGGATATTATTTGCCCTACATTCAGTGTAGGATACCAAATACAAGTTTGACCAAGCGGACAATCTAGATAGACATAAAAGTGTATACAGGCCTGGACTAGGAGTCAAAATAGGCCCTGGCATTTCAAATACAAAGAGGCCCAACAGTCCCCTAGCAGCCCACTTAATAGTCACTTTCTATGGCATCTTACAGCAGCATTTGCCAGAACTTACAGGGGCTGAGTGTGTATATCTTCTAGGACCTAGTTTATTGATAGTGTCACTGGGAACGAGCCAAAGAGTGACAAATGTAAAAGCTTTCTGCATCAGCATCTATAGGGCGAGCGGCAGCGCCAGGGCGCTATAGGTAGGCTCGTGTTTTACCAACCAGGCCACTAATAGGATTGCCACCTGCCCTTTATTTTACAGGCCTGGCAGGTAAAAATTCAGCTTGATCCCAATGGGAAATGCGTAGAAAAGGTGGCAACGCTAGCCACTGATAATGTTTGATGCCAATGTTATTGATAAGGCTAAAACACAGTCACACAGGAAGGCCAGCTGTGCTTTTAACCATTTCCTTGCTGCCAGGGATCTTTCATTCACGTTGCTGGGTGGGTGGGAAGCAGATTTCTGTATTAGTTCAGCGAAAGGGACGAATATGTTGCCTGGAAATGGCCTGTGCAGATGTGTGGCTAGCAGCAGCAGCTGGACAAATACTCAAACCCCTTCAGACTGTACCCTATTCCATAACTTGTATTTAGAAGCAATATTTGCTTTACTTCTCTTAATTCCGGCTGTTTGCTACGGTTCCTCCAACATAAAAAAGTCGGTTCTATTTTACGGCAGCGCCATGTATTTATAAGCATTATACTAGTGACATCATAACGCTTCACGCAAAATCCCCGACCTCCAGTATGACCCAGCGGCCCAATATGACGCAAGTGCTAGGCCACGCCTCCTGTCAGTGTATGACGTACTGCAATGTTCCAGAAGCTGGGCGGCGCTTCGGTTCTGAAGGCGCTGTGTTTAGGAACGCGGCCACTCTATTGACACCGTGACTGCTGTATTGTGCTGTATCTCTGGGCCTGAGGAGGTTCCACCTCCCCGTGTCTCTCCTCGAAGTTCCATGGTTCATCAGAAGCGCGATGAGCCGCCCGTCCTCTGCCGGACCCTGCGCTAGCAAACCCTGTGGCAAGCAAAAGCAGCCGCCGCCGCCGCCTCCTCCACCTCACGCTCCTTCGTTGCCTGCCACGATTTCCGGCGGACCTGGTGCGTCTGCCCCTCCAGCCCCGGCGGCAGCAGCTGCAGCAATCACGGGCCCGCTGTCCCAGCAGCACCAGGAGCTGACGTCGCTGTTTGAGTGTCCGGTCTGTTTCGACTATGTCCTACCACCTATCCTGCAGTGCCAGGCCGGACACCTGGTGTGTAACCAATGCCGCCAGAAGCTGAGCTGTTGCCCCACTTGCAGGGCCTCCCTCACCCCCAGTATTCGGAACCTGGCAATGGAGAAAGTGGCCTCCGCTGTCCTCTTCCCCTGCAAGGTACGTCCCTGCCTCTTGCTTCTGTCACTCTGCTAATGATGTAGCCTCCGCAGTTGTAACTTCTACATACACATAAGTACAGTAGGACTGTCCCACAAGAACTTTACGGATTCCCCAGTAACACATCTAGCAGGAGTGAGCCATAGACAGTAACACAAACTTACAATTGTGCTCATTAGTTTACACACCCTGGCAGAA
>CM044439.1:129000339-129018787 GCA_024363595.1 Xenopus borealis
TTTTATGGTTGGGGGTCACCACAACATGAGGAACTGTATTAAAGGGTCGTGACATTAGGAAGGTTGAGAACCACTGCTCTATAGATTCTTTCATATTGAACAATTTATCAGTTCTTTATGGAGGGCCATACATTTGGTATTGAACTGTTTTAAATAGTTACATTTTTCAATTTGCAATTGTCAGGCTTGAAATCTGAACGGCTGGCACTAGCACTTAATTACAATAGCAATCAGGGAAACGATTGGAAGCCAGAATGGAAGATGTTTGGGGGTTGGAAAAAAACAAGTAAAAAGACAAAATAAACCCACTTTTTGGTACCTGGGGTCAGTGATCATGAATATTAGATAGAAACAGAATAGGAATGCTAATAATTTAGGATAAATAATGAAACAGTATAAAAAATAACCTATAGTGAAGAATATTTTTAGACCTAAGTCAGAGGTAAACTCCCCCTTAAAATTAAATAATCACAGGGGAAAAAAAGGCAAGTTCTACCTGCTTTGCAGCTTTCTTTGCTTCTCTTTTCTTTTGGTTCTTTAAGGCTGTTTTAGACATGGGCTTCTCTGTGGACTGGGGCCTCATGCTCTGGGGTGGTTCATCTTCATGCTGAATTAAAGATAAAAAAAAAATTAAAATTTTAATAGCAAGGACTTTTTAAAGAACCGCAAGTACCAAAGTTGCCTTTGTCTCCTGTCTACAAATCACACATCTTTTGGCCCTAGTTGGTGCTGACAACACTCTTGTCAGACTGCCATTTGCCACAAAGCAGAAATATTCATTATATTTTTTATGGTAAAAAGGATGCAGAATGGTCAGTGGCAATACAAAAAAGCAAGGGAGCATTAGCTAGGATGATAGGCAGAGGTTCCATCAGTATGTCAACTATGTGAGTGGTGCATGTCCCAAGACGGAAAGCTCTGATAGGTGTCCTTGGCTGTGATAGGTGCCCTTGGCTGTGCCTGTTTTTTTTATGGTTGTTGTGTGGATAGCTCATGGCCCACTTGGTGAAACTCTGACCTGGTGCTGTAACCCATAGCAACCATATTAGGTGTTGCAGTGCTCTCAGAGAAGACTATCAAAACACTCTTTGCTTGCCATTAATACAAATTAGAGATATTCTACCTGTGTCAAGAGGGTTAATGAGACTTGCATTAATATCATTGTAGAGCCCCTTAAATTTGGAAAATTCTGGAATTTTTTTTTTAATCTGATAATCTGCAGTACTGCACTGTGCCATCTTTAGCAACTATGCCCACAGCAGTTTCCCCTCTAGTTATTTCCCTGAAAAAAGCAATCACCCATGCATTGGCGTGACCCACAGACACCACAGGTCAAAACTGCATTGAATGAAAAAAGTAAATCTCTGGTCAGTTGACACAAGTTATTGCTCAGTGAAAATTTGCCTAATGTTGGTAAGCAAGTCCACCCCCATAAAATCAAATAGAAACAGTCATGTAACTAATAATTGCAATGGCACAAAAACACTGGTTTATTCAATATGGAACTAATAAAGATACACCTATATAAATAACATACATCACTCACCAGCTTGTAGCTTGATACTGGCTTGTTCCTTAGGGCGGGAGGTCTGTAGGTCTGCGCTGGCTTTGATTCCTGAGTGGGGATGTCACCAGGCACTGCCTGGTAAACAATAGCTTTAGCTGGAAAGACTCCATCCGGAAAGGGCTGCCAGGACACTTGCCATAACTCTGAATTGGCTGGTACATCATATTTGTGGAGCAGCGTGCCTGTATAGTGCCAAATCTTGTAGCCATTGCCAACACGTAATCTTGGAGAACATGTGGCAGTGATAATATGCTCCCCATTGGGGCACCAGGAGAAAAAAGTAGCGTCTGAAGCTGTTGGCTTGGATATTAATTTGTAATTTTTTACATCCCATACTTCCATTTGTCCTCTCAAGTTTCCAAATCCAGCAAGCACCAGTATGTGTCCTTGGGGGCTGTAGAATGCAGCATTTCTAGGGCCAGTTCCAAAGTCAAATATTGGGTCACATTTGAGGTTAAACACTGTTGCTTTTGCTGGCATGAAACCATAAACCACACAGAATTCTGTGGCGTTTTTGTTCCAAGCAACATCGTAAATGGGACCATTCTTTGCTGGGGAAGGGGGAAGCATCAATAAATTCACACATTGATTATCAAATTATCATCCAATGAGAAACAAATCCATACGTCTTTATCATTAAACTTTAATAACATAAATTAGGCTTTTCTCTCCAGCAGGCAGGTATGGGCAGAACCCTACAGGCAACAAGGGGTGCTGGCTGTGTACACAAATACCTGCTAAGTCATGGCAAGAGAACTGAATATACAAGACTGTGGGTAGCAGTTACTTTACTTGGTCAGAAAATGAAATTAGGTTTGCTTTTGCTTAGTGTAGAGGTTTACTGTTCATAGCCACTTCCATTGGCTGTACCGATTTATATGTGTTTACATGTGGGTATCTATTGGAATGGGAAAAACACTTCTCCCCTTCAACTTTTTCTTAAAGGGATTTTGTTCTAAAAGCACCTCTGCACTGGGGATCTCGAATGAAGATCTAGACCAGTCCTCTACAACGTATTACATGTAGTGGGCTGTTTCACAAATAACATGTTCAAGGGCCAGATTATATTCAAATCATGATGTCATACAATTACGTCTGTACAGCCCTAAAAAGGGCTGTTCACCTTCAAACAACTAGTTGTTTTCAGATAGATCAGATATAACTTTTTTCAATTTAATATATATATATATATATATATATATATATATCCCCCCATGAACACATTGTGTTGCAGGGCAAAATATACTTACACAGCTGCACTACAGCGCTTTCACCATTTACAGCAATGTAGTGAAGTGTCTGTTCTCCATAGTAAGATGCCCCAGTTTTGTCCACATCTGTACTGGCAGTCACCAACACTGCAGTAGCTGTTACACAGGAATACAAAAAGTAAGTAAGTGAATATGGGTGTTTTACCACCATACCATTATTAAGGAAAACTCACTATAACATTTTTTCTCTCTCCTTGCTTTTGCAGTGTAAATAAGAGGTAAATGTGTAATTGGGATTTCTATCTGCTATTATGCATTACTAGCTCAGCTTGTAGTTTTCAGGCTTGCTGTTACTGACAGGCTGGGTGGCCATAGCATATCTACGGTCTTATATCTCTGTAACAAGAGGTCAAAGGCAAATTATTTGCGTTAGTAGTGTATTGGTTGGTGTGATACCATAAGATTAGGCCAGTATTCTGTAGTGTATGAAACACAATTCTGCAGAAATAATTAAAGGAGAAGGAAAGTCATCCTGCACTTGGAGGTGCCAAATGTTAGGCACCTCTAAGTGATTGTATTGACTTATCTGAAACCCCTGGCCAGTGCTCCTATCAGCAGAAAACTGCACCATGGAGTGATCCTCTTCCAGCTTCAAATTTCCCTGGGCAGACGCATGCGCAGTTTAACGAAATAGTTGACTTTTTTAGTTAAAGCTCGGCTTTTCATTCTACTGCGCATGCGCAGACGCCCGAAGAAAGCAGAAGCCAGAAGAGGATCGCTCTGTGGTGCTCACTGGTATAACCCCTGGCCGGAGCAGTTTTCTGCTGAAAGGAGCACCAGCCCGGGGATTCAGGTAAGTCAATACAATAACTTGGGGGTGCCTAACATTCGGCACCTCCAAGTGCAGTTTGACTTCCTTTTCCTTTAAAGGAGAAGGCAAGTGATTTTTCACTTGGGGTGCTAAATGTTAGGCAACCCTAAGTGACTACTTTAACCTACCTGATACCCCAGGCCGGTGCTTCTATCAGCTGAAAACTGCACCGGTTCGGGGTTCTTCGACTAAGCACCATGGAGAGATCAACTTCCTGCTTCCTCGTCTTCTCAGTTCAGCACATGCGCAGTACAGCCGATAGCTGAACTTTATATAAAAAAAATCGGCTATTTTGCTTAACTGCGCATGCAATTTTCCCAGGAAATTTGAAATCAATGCAGGAGGAAGTTGATCTCTGCACAGTACTCGCTAGAAGAAACCCCGGACTATTCGTTTTTGGCTGATAGTAGCACAGGCCCGGGGTATCAGGTAGGTAAAAGTAGTCACTTGGGGGTGCCTAACTTTGGCACCCCCAAGTGTAAAATCACTTTCCTTCTTCTTTAAAGAAATGGCACACAGGGTGCTTTTTTACAGACACAAATGTATGCAATTATTCTGACAAACAAAATACACAGAATCTATATATTCACTTCCAGGTGTCCATACTATACCAATGACTTGCCTGTCAGACCTTCTACAACTCACAAACACCCCACCCAGAATACTGTAAATACACAGACAAAACTCCTCCCCCCCGCAAACTGTTTTCTAAGCACAAATATGGGAATTTCTCTTCCAAGTTAAAATTATACACACCATGGCATTAAGTGACAGTAAAGGTACCCCAACCCTTTGCTACCTTTAGAATTCCACAACATGGTTACTCTGTCTGCTTTAAAGAAGCTCTTATTGGCCAGTGCAGAGTGTGGCTCGGAGAAGTTTGGGTACTGGTACAGTCTCACAAAAGATGGAGCCCCTTTACTGCCAGGGACATACACTGCTACCTAAGGAATCAGAAAACACATTTTGTAAAAAAATAAAACAATACACATTTAGTATTTCTACACACACTCAAGCACAAACAGCATCTACACAACTAACCTTGCAAGGATGTTCTCCGGGTGACAATTCAAAATCGCTTACTTTCTGTAAGTGTAATTTATTGGCAATGGTATCTGTTCAATGAACACAAGAAAAATGATTCATCAGGAGAGACAAAGGTAACATGAACATTACTCAAAAAGATCAATGTGTTAAATAAACTGAACACTACAGTTGCCATAGCTTTTGTACATGAATGAATCCATTTGTCCTGCCAGTTTGTTTACATTTCTATTTCAGAACTACAGATCTCTTAATTGCCTTCTTTTTAAATCCCTGCAGCAATTTCAACACCTGGCAGAAAATCTGTTAGGAAGGAAGTCCACCTGCAGGTCCAGTTGATAGAAATGGGTGGGCACAGTCACCTGCCGGCAGGGCGGCAACATTTTTGGGCAACAAAACATCTGGAATCACGCTGTTTACAATTGCCCATAACGGAGTAGTTGACCTTAACGTTTAGTATTATGTAAACAATTATAAAGCTAATTTGCAGTTGGTCTTATGTTCTATGTGAATATTTCATAGCTTTCTGTCCTGGAATGTTAAAGGTTGTGCAGTTGTGTAGTCCTTGAGTAACTCATGATTGAATGAGGAATGTCTGTATTTCCCATGTCACATGTCTGCATTGATTTTCTCTGGGCAATCTGGTTTTCTCCCAGTTTCCAAAAACATATATGCAGGTTACTGGGCTCCTGATGAAACTGACCATAGAGTGTGTGAGAGTGACAGGGCCCTTAGATTGTAAGCTCCCCTTGGGTAGGAGCTAATGTGAATGATGAACAATCTCTGTAAAGTGTTAGCTACAATATGTCAGTGTGTATATAAATATGGCACAAAAATAATACTACACCTTATGTGGTCTATATAATGGCCTATATGCCTTGGGGTGGTTCAACATTAAGTTTACTTTTAGTAAGCTATCGAATGGCTAATTCTAAGCATCTTTGCAATTGGTTTTCATTATTTATTTATTTTTTATCTTTTTAATTATTTGCCTTATTCTTCTGACTCTTTCCAGCTTTCAAATGGGGGTCACTGACCCCCATCTAAAGCAACTTCTCTTTAAGGCTACAAATGTATTGTTATTGCTGCTTTTTATTACTCATCTTCCTATTCAGGCCTCTTCTATTCATATTCCAGTCTCTTGTCCCACTCAATGCATGGTTGCTAGGGTAATTTGGATCCTAGTAACCAGACTGCTGATATTGCAAACTGGAGAGCTTAATAACTCAAAAAACACAAATATTAAAAACCAATTGCACATTGTCTCAGAAGATCACTCTCTACACCATACTAAAGGTTACTTTAAAGGTGAACAACCCCTTAACTATTTACATAACTCCTAAAAAAGTAGGTTAGTACGGTATTTCACAACATGTAGACAGTGGTGTTCTGACACCATTTTTTAAAACTTTTTTGCAGTAGCAGCTCTAAAGATTGGAATTGTAACAGCTATCCGTTTACTAGGGTCCAGTTTACCATAGAAAGTAATGTACAAATCATATTGTAGGTTCATTGAGCAGTATTTTTTGGCCACCACTGTCAGTAACACCTATCTGAAAGATGGTAAGAGGTCACACACGAAAGAAAATAAATATTTTTTTTTTAATTAAGACCAAATGAAACACTGTTAAGAATAGGCAATACTGCAACATACTAAGTCTAAAGTCACTTGAAAAAGGGCCTAGCCCAAAACATGTAGTGCTTCAAAAAAAACTTTGCAATATACAGTAGTTACTACAATGGCTTTTTCCAACATTTTTGCTACTTATTACCTTAGATTAACTAGAGTTGAAGCGTATACAACTTGAGCACATTAACATAGCCTATATAACAATGCCCACCGTGGGTTTAAAAAAAAATGTTAATCTTCGAAGAGAAAAGAATCTGCATGCCGATACAGTACCAAAATAGTTGTTTTCAAAGAAGTGCACTTCATTGTTTACATTTCTTGCACAGATACTTTCGTCGTCAGACCAGCGAGGACTCCTACAGGAGAAAATATACACAGCAAATAAAAATAATGTCTATGCCTCCAGCTGCTGATTTAGCAATACCAGATGCTCCACAGAAAATCATAGTCCAATTGGCATTTTGGAGTTAGGAAGGAATTTTTTCCCCTCTGAGGAGAGGCTTCAAATGGGGTCTCTTGCCATAATTACTTAATCCACTGGTGGCGGGATCTTTGGAGTTAAAAGGCCTTTACTTTGCCTTTGTGAACTGAAATATTAGTATGAATATGCTGTAATAATGGCTCTATTATTTAGTTCAGCTTGCATATATAAAGCGGTTACCAGTTAAGGTTACAGTTACGGACTTGGAAGTTAATTCTGAGGAAGTGGCGAGATGCCACGAAACGCGTCAAGTGTGGGGTGAATGTCACACTCATGATTTGTGATTTTAATGTCATTTAATAAAAGAAGATTTTAACCTTTAAAAAACCTACTGAGTGCTCCATAACAATTAACTTCCAAGCTTTGTACGAATCAGCCTTGACCAGTGGCCTAGATACGTGTCAGTACCAGCACAGGTTTACAGGTGAGAGTGTGTGCTCCCTCTTTTTGGACTTTAATACAAGTACAGTTACGGACTTGCCTACATTGCCAGTGTAGACTGACTGGCCACAAACTATCATGTCCCATAAGCATCCTACAGTTTTGTACTTTGCTAACAAGAATTTAAAATGAGGTCCTGGCATAGTAGTCTTCTGACACATGATACTGGGGGTCTTGAGTTGCCTATTAGGACCATAAATGAAGCTCTCCATAGCAGAATTTCCTTTCTAGGTAATGTTATATGTTATATGTTACATACCATAAAACCAGACCAGGAAAGCTCAATTGTGCATGGGAACTACCTTCACAAAGTTAAAGGGATACTATACTCTCAGAGCTCAGGTTTATAATACAGTATTAATGCTAGAGAATGTTTCCTTTTTAAAGGATCACCAAAGGTAAACTAAAATGATCTCCTAATTAGGGTGGCCACCTGAACGGTATTTTACCGGCCTGGCCGGTAAAAATGATGGTTGATCCCAATGTTATTATGGGGAAAAAGGTAAATATATAGGAAGGCCCATATTTTTTTTTCCAGAAAAGGTGGCAACCCTACTCCTAATAGAAATGAATCCTTGTATTTCACTAACAAAGCTAAATTCTTGTGCTGCTGATTCCACTTTATAGAAAGCATGCAGCTTGAAGATAGTCTCTTAGGCAAATAATATCACCAAAAGAAGCCTCTGTTTCCTCCCCACTGCCCCGGGCTGCCATGAATCTCAGTAGCACTTTTTTGTTAAACAGTGTACATACTTAAAGAAAAAAACAAAGTTACATTGACGGCTCAGGTCAAGGGTAGGGATTTTATACTAGAATTTGCACTGGCACACTATCTATTTAAATGTAAAATCGATCAAGAACAAAACAAATTTGCCTACATCTGAAATTCATTTGAAATGTAACTAATACACAAGTACAAAGCACTGGATTAGGCACAGAATTGAACATTTGTTGATGTTATTTAAAGGTAAATATAATATACCTACTCCCCGCAACGTACAGCAAATGCCGATGCTCCCTTTAGCCCGATGGCTCAGGTCAAGTGGAGGGATTTTTCGAGACTGTGCACTGGCACAGAATGGGCAAGGGTAATAGCGGTTACCTAATTTAGAAGATGATGGTGTTTGGAGACAAAGCTTGCAACTTTTGCTCAACCACAAGTAATTATTTAATTATGTGGGCTAAGCATAGAGATTGGCTACAATTATGTGAGAACCATTATAGTGGGAAGTGGTTAGTTGTTAGTTGCTTTAAAGGGATACTGTCATGGGAAAACGTTTTTTTTTTCAAAATGCATTAGTTAATAGTGCTGCTCCAGCAGAATTCTGCACCGAAATTAATTTTTAAAAATAGCAAAAAATTTTTGTATATTCAATTTTGAAATTTGACATGGGGCTAGACATATTGTCAGTTTCCCAGATGCCCCCCTTCATGTGACTTGTGCACTGATAAACTTCAGTCACTCTTTACTACTTCACTGCAAGTTGGAGTGATATCACCCCCTCCCTTTTTCCCCCAGCAGTCTAACAACAGAACAATGGGAAGGTAACCAGATAACAGATCCCTAACAAAAGATAACAGCTGCTAGATCTTATAACAAGCCAAGTTCCACTGAGTGATTCAGTTGCAGTAGTAGTAGTTCCATCCTAAAGTGCAGGCACAAGTCACATGACTGGGGGAAAAAACATGGTTTCCCATGACAGTATCCCTTTAAGTTTCTTAGCTCAATCACCTGCTGTTAAAGGGGCAATATACCGCCTTATTGAACAAAATTGCAACAAATAGTTCTTATGTTGAATTTACGCTGAACAAGCTTTTTGCCTGTTATTTTAATCATGAAAAAAGTTTATGGTTTTTATTATTTCTTTACCCAAACAAGGAAATTGAGGCAACTTCAGAAAACGAAGCTCCGTGTGTGCTTTAGCGCTGGCGACTTTTCATTGTAGCGGACGGAAGGACACAGGAAGGCAGTACGGGGACATTGTCGCCCAGAGGAAGAGGTGATAAGTTGCCAGTCAACTAAATCTCCCCAAGTGCCACAAGCCTTAATTTACCGGTCTCTCCTGTTATGCTCTATAAATAACCACTTTTCTAGACTAAAACAAAAGGCAAATAAGCTAGAATCTAGTGCCATAAAGACTACTACTAGTTTGAGAGTTAAAGCAAAGAACTTATTGGTTGTTTTGAGAAACTGCACTGCAGGAATTTAGCACTTATGCTCAAAAATCAGCTCATACATATTTATTTTTGTACCCCAGAGAGGCTGTGAGGTGCCATTAACTGTGATACTAACAAAATCATAAAATCAGATGGATGGGTGCCTAAACATATCTGCAGATGTTAGTTGTCCCACACATTCTCGTTATCTGGCTAATTAGCTCTGTAAGAGACTTACCAGTTTTCCATTCTTTTCTGGATGAAAGATTTGACGCAGCTTCCAGATTTCAGGTCGTACAGTTGCAGATTTGGCGTTCCTGCTGTGCCATCTTTGCTGGCTGTTAGAAAAGCAAAGAATATTTCTTTTTTTTTAAATTTGAATAGAAAACTAAACTTGAATCTACAAGATCAACTTAATGTCCTTCTCTGCACCTCAACATCTTGTCAAGCACACAAAACTAAAAGCTGTAAAATGTGCAGAAAACAACCCAATCATTAGAACTGCTAACCTTAAAACCAAGATAGTGCTCTTCTTTGCTGAATATAACTCTGTCCCGCTGCATACTGTATGTCTGAGAGTGCAATGCCTCCATGTTTTGATCCCAGCAGTTCCTTTCGGCTGTTGAGACCAAATACATGCGCAGCACAGTAAAATCTACTATACAGCTTGTGTATGTGGTCAAGGACCACCCAGAAGAGACTTTCAAAACATGGAGGCGTGGCTCCGACTAAAAAAAAAAAAAATAATATATATATATATGCCATAACCCACATAATTTACTGTTCATTTAGGAGAATATAAATGGACACATATACCTGCTTGGAAACAAAGCTGATTTGGCCTTTAACAAATTAGTTTACACACTATAAATCTATACCAATAACCATAGTCGGATCATTTGTACTACATGTGAAATACAGTATCTAAAGGTGGCCATACACGATGTCGCCAAATGAGTGGATCTCTCCCTGATATACCACCTTGAGGTGGGCGATATCGGGCTAATCCGATAGTTGGGCCTTAGGGCCCAACAATCGGATCAGAATGATGCTGATACTAGCAGTTGGATCACGGGACTGCATCAACGAACAGATGCGTCCGCGATCGGATGGGATTTTTAATCCTGCCCGATCCGACATCTGGCTGACTTTTGGACAGATATCGATTGGGGAAGCCCGTCGGAGGGACCCACTCACGGGCCAATAAACTGCCGACTCTGTCTATTGGCAGCTTTTGTCGGCCCGTGTATGGCCACCTTAACCTGCTTCCTCTTGGCCAAACCATGTGATCAACAAGTCTTTATTGCATGTTTATCCTATGCTGGATTTTTCCAATGCTTGCTGGATTTTTTTTCTTAATGTGTGTTTAATTATATCTTTGACACAAAGCATTTAAGTCTGTTGCTTACTTGTATACGTCTGCCATGTTGCCAGTATTGTGTTCTTTGGAGAGAATTCAAGGCCAACAACTTTTGGCAGATCAAAGGTGTGCAGTAACTTGATGTCAGAACAGTTCACTATGTTTATTCTTAAAAAAAACACAAAAAGGTCATTGAGATTTAACAGATTAATAATTAAACCATGTGATTTTCCATTGTAAAATCAATTATTCCTTGCACCGTTCAGCTTACTGACCTTACAGCCATGGAATATTTAAATAAAGGTTACATTGTTTAATACAAAATTGTGGCAGTTTAATGTCTCTTTAATGATACATCATCCTATTTGTCTAGTGCAAACCTCTAATAGCATAAAAAAGGGAAAACTAAAGTGCAACAAAGAAGTTAGTTAGAAACGCTGCACATAATGTTTTGGCATCCTCTACCAGCCCAAGGTAACCAAGTAGTTCCCATCTTATTTCATGCAGATTCATTGCCCATGTTCTGTACTGGTTGATTTAACAGAAACCAAGATGGTAAGCTCCAAGCTTTGAAGGCCTGGCTCATTACTATAATAGATTTGCAAAACCCTTAGGCTGGTGCTGTAAGTTCAGTGTCTAAAATACGTAAAATACATATAGAAATACATTTCTAGCCACAAGTGTTTTAAGGGTGAACTTCTCCTTTAATGTGTTAGAATACATAGTGATCTTAAATTGATACTTTTTTCTGAAAACGCATCAGTTAATAGTGCTACTCCAGCAGAATTCTGCATAGAAATCCATTTCGCAAAAGAGCAAATTTAATTTTAAAATCTGACATGGGGCTAAACATATTGTCAGTTTCCCAGCTGCCCCCAGTCATGTGACTTGTGTACTGATAAACTTCAGTCACTCTTTACTGCTGTACTGCAAGTTGGAGTGATATCATCCCCTCCCTTCCCCCCAGCAGCCTGGATGGTACCCTGAAAGCAGCTCCCTAACACAAGATAACAACTGCCTGGTAGATCTAAGAACAGCACTCAATAGAAAAAGTCCCACTGCGACACATTCAGTTCCATTGAGTAGGAGAAACAACATCCTGCCACAAAGCAGTTCCCTCCTAAAGTGTTGTCGCTTTCTGAAATCGCATAGCCAGTCAAAAATGACCTGATTGGCTGCCTACACGCCAATATTACAAGTAAAAAAATACACTTGCTGGTTCATGAATTAAATTTTATATTGTAGAGTGAATTATTTATAGTGTACACAGTGTCATTTAGAAATAAAAAAATACGACAGCATCCCTTTGTGTTCAAATGGGCTCAACCGCATGGGGCAAGAGATAAAAACTGGAGGAGTACATTAACATTTTGCACCTTTAATTGTAGAGTGAAGAAATAAACACGAGGTTGATGGGTCTGTGATATGATACAGTACCATGCAAATTCTGCTCATCAGCATGACTGGTGTGTATTATGAGAAAACCATTTTATTTGTTCTTTCCCTTGATTGTAGTGCCTGCATCAAGACTGTCTGGGAATAGCTAAAGTTCAATAGCTGGGTTGGAGCTTTGACATCTATTCCGAATACATTTTGGAAAACCATTAAACCCATTCATTATAGCACAATATAGATGCAATTATAGTATAGCATGTAAAGCACATATAACTTTGACAATACACCTTACTTTCCTGTTTAAGTAGAAAAAAAAAACAGATAACATTAAGGTGGTTATTAACGATTGTGGAGTATTTTCCCCCAAAAAAATGTTTCACTAAAAAAAAAACTTGAATTTTTCAGAATTTAAAAAAAAAAAAAACCTGTCCAGGTCACATAGAAGTCAATGGCATTTGAAGATGTTTTTAGCCTTCATGATTTTTGTTATAGTGGTTTGCAATTGAAAGCCTGATACATTTAAGGTATACAAGGGCTTTTAGCCTATAACTCAATAAATCTTAGGTATTCAAGTTTGTTTTCTCTTGATTGAATTCAATCAAGTTGTTTTACATTGGGGTTTTTTTTTTCTTAAATAAGCAAACATTCGAGTTGTGAGTTTATTCGAGGTAGAGAAAACTCACAAACCTAAAAAACGCAATGTTTGATAGACAGCCAGCAGAACAGACAAAATCAGGCTATAAAATACTACTCACACTTCTCCATTGCACCATCCAAACAGCTTTCCGTCCTTGGTAAACCTGGACACCTTGCAGTTCTTACTGGGATCTCTGTGAACACATAACAAAGGTCTATTTCCAATGATCATGCAGTAAACCTAACATGGCTATAAAGAACTATAGTGAAAAATATACTTATATGGTTTAATGAATGTCAATTGCATTGTAATTAGTCTGACGATTTCCTGACACCTGAAGAGTGTCTGATATAAAAGTAAAGTATGTGATTATAGCACGGGTATGGGATGTGTTTACCCAGTATGTCTGGGATCTGGGATTTTTAGATAAACAGTCTTTCTGTAATTTGGATATCCCTACCTTAAATATACTAAAATAAAATGTAAATATTAAAGGGGACCTTATAAATTAATGTAAAACTGTTCAGAGTGCTATCACTTTTTCCATTTTTTAAAGGATACAAGACGCAGTAGAACAGCTATTTTAAAGGATAAGTGACTGTGCAATTGATAAGAGTGCTATTCTAAACCCTTTTGCTTAATTGAAATGAATCACTTTCATTTTTTGGTGTTATTGTTCCACTAACGTGAATTCATTTTGTTACAACAGTCCCACCTGCTGGTCCGTTTCAGACTATGAAGTAGTCATGGAAGTTGTCAGGAGAAAGAGAGCTGGTTTGATGTTCTTTTGGTTAGGAAAAACATTAGAAAACTCAAGACAACGTTGCTCACACATTTCCTAAGCAGAAGGACTTCAGACCAGCTCTTTCTCTCGACAACTTCCTTGACTACTTCATGGTTGGAACCTGACCAGAAAAAATGGTTTAAAATCCAGGAAAATGTAAAATCAGGGAAATGTATTATGTATAATATATAGGCGGGACCACAAAACAACAAAGTAAAATGAGCGAAACTTAAAATCAGGGGATGTAAATTGAAGTTCCACTGTATTTAAAAAAATAAACAAATAAATAATGAATGTAAATTTCAAAAGTTCTTAGAATAGCACTCATCAGTTTTAAATTCACATACTTTAAAGGTTTACATATCCTTTAAGTTTCTCAGAGGACTAGATTTACTAGTGTAAGATCCTGGAAAATGTAAAGTCAGGGAGATTCGTTATTGGTGGGACCACAATTAAATGGTGTAAAATGAGAGAAAACGTTAAAATTACTGTGTGCAAATTGCCCCAGTTGCCTGACCTGGGCGATGGACAGGCAGAAAAGCACAATTTTCCCTACTTATGGTGATAGGTTCTTGCTCATTGTGACCTGATCAATTAGAATGGATGCTTCCTGCAGCAGATCTTCCCAGCCAGAACAGCAATTCCGCCTCAAATTCACTAAAATGCGAATTTGTGCTCAGGGAGGCTAAAAGTAGTGAAAAGTTGTGCTACCGTGTGCTACGCTAGCGATGCCTAATTTGCATACGGTGCAAGGTTGAAAGTATAATAGAAGTATATGTTACAGCCACTACATTACACTACACAAGCCCAGGAAACCTTTAATAAATAAATAAAGTTGTCCTTTGCCCTAAACATGTGCCCCCTGTATAGCTGAGTTGCCATATGTTAGGAAATGTAGGGGGGTAACCCCCCAAAAAAGTACGCTATTTTTCAGACTATCACACTAAAAAAGTAAGACGCGAGCGGTTTTTTTTTAGACTTAGAAAAAAATTTCAAGTTTCCTCCTATCTATTGCATTGAACTTCACCAGGTCTGACCTGGCAAAGTAAAGTCTAGCGCAAGAGGTAATGTTCAGTAAAATGGGCATCTTAGTGAATTGGCGTAGTTACATCCCTTTGTCAGTTCGCAACTTCGCCTGGCAAAAGGGTGCAAAGTTGCACTAGTCTTTCTACTTCGCTAGCGAATTTTTGCCAAGGACACCGTTAGTAAATTGGCGAAGTTGCGAATTGAAGTCACGCTGGCGAATTAGCGCTTTAGTGAATTTGCACCTATATGTCTCCTTTAAAGGAGAAGGAAAGTCTGTTTGCACTTTGGGGTGCCCAATGTTAGGCACCCCCAAGTGATTGTATTGACTTACCTGAAACCCCTGGCCGGTGCTCCTATCGGCAGAAAACTTCCCCAGCCAGGGGTTATCCCAGCCAGGGGTTATACCAGTGAGCACCACTGCGTGATCTGCTTCCTCTTTCTTCATGCGGTTGGGTATACGCAGAAGAACATTCTACTGTGCATGCGTTTACCCAGGGAAACTTGAAGAAAGAAGAAGCCGAAAGAAGATTTCCCCGTGGTGTTTGCATAGAAAAACTCTGGGCCGCTGCAGTTCTCTGCCGATAGGAGCACCAGCCCTGGGTTCCAGGTAAGCCAATTCAATCACTTGGGCGTGCCTAACATTTGGCATCCCCTAGTGCAGACTATACTTCTCCTTTAATTATGAATTTTATTTTTTTTCAGTAGATTTAAGGTATGGTGATCCACATTACAAGAATCAACCCAGGTCTTGATTTCTGCTCTAATTAAGTAAGCATTTGACAGGTTTCAGTTATACATTTTTCTGATTACCGCACTACAGTACTACATTACAAAAAATAAACTGTACATCACCTCTGAAATGTTTCAGAATCCGCAAACTTCGGAGGTCCCTGGACCAACTGGATTCCATCAGAACCTCTGACTGTTGGAAAAATATTTATAATATAGATAGCGTGGAATTCAAGCCAGCGGTGCAAATTCACATTGTTAGGCTTACGTGAAATTAAGAAATTCAAAGTGTTTAGCATCCTAAACAAGCTCTTGCATGGGAAATCCTAATTTTTTCATTTCCCGGGAGGAAACAGCTTCTGAGCTGACCCACAATCTCACAACAAAAGTAATGATGGCATTAACGAATAGGAATGTTGGGGGTGAGACAACTTTAAAAAACTAGTAGGGAAGAAACTAGTAGGGAAGACCAGACCAGATATGATACAGAAGTTATGTTATGGTTATGATGAGCAAAGATGCAAATAACCTGAATGGATGGGATTTATATTGGACTGAAGTCAGCACTCAGAATGGATGTAATTTATATGGTACAGATTTTAGCAATCAGACTGTACATTATTTATATAGTGAATAAAGTACCCCCTCTTGTAAATTATAAGGATATTATAAGTTACCGAGGAGTTCCATGACCATATAAAAACACGAGGCCAAAGGCCGAGTGTTTTTATACAGGTCATGGAACTCCGAGGTAACTTCTAATATCCTCATATTTTGCAACAGGGGGTACTTTATTTATTATAATAGACAAGTTTCAGTGAGTCATGTTACAGAAATGACATCAGAACTCACCGTTTATAACTGATGACATCAGAACTCACCATTTATAAGGATATAATTTACAGTATATTCACAGCTTTTGTGTATTATAATAGCATATAAAGCCATCAATCTGAATGAAAGTGATTCCTGTGGTACAGAAACAAGCTTTCCTAATGGGTGTGATCTGGATGATCTATGGTACTCATACAAGTAATTGTTAAAATATCACTTTTCTACAGCAGAGCAGCTTTAGATATATACATTTTGGGAATCAATATAATTTCTGTGGTGTGGAGGCTAGAGTCACAATAGATGTGATTGATATACAGAAGCTGACAATAGGAACAGATGTGATCTCTACAGCACAAAACCCAGCAGTCACAATGGATGTGATGTGTTTGTGCACAGTGGAGGACTTGGAACTGGTGTGATTTATGAAACTCGTGTAAAAAACTAGCAGGTATTAGAATTCCACAGAACTGAAGATTCCAGGATAGAGGTGATTCCCTGTATACAGAAAAAAGTTGAAAGGATATGACTTTGATCGGCAGATCTAGCAAGGGTATAAGTGAAAATTCGAATTTTCAGTTTTTTTTATGGTCAAAACTGTAAAATTGGAATAAAAATTTCTATTCCAGTTTTTTTTAAATGCCGAATTCAATATTTATCATACACTGGCCTTCAAAGGGGATGCAAAGGCAAAAAAAAAATCCTATTTTTACTTTCTTTAATGAAAAAGAAATGATCTCCAATATACCGTTTTTAGAATAAACCTGACTGTATGCAGTGAAACTCCCCCTTCGTTTTACTTGCTCTGACTGCTGTAGACAGGCCCTTGAACTGTTTTGATCATTTATAAGCTTGACCTCCCAACTGAAGCCCAGACCACACTGAGCATGTGCACAGTCTTGGTCTTGCAAAGATGTTTAACAAAGTTACAAGACGACAGCTGCCTGCGGCCAACTTTGAAAGCATAAATTATGTCTTATTAGTAGGGTTGCCACCTGGCCGGTATTTTTGATGTTTTATCCCAATGTTATTGATAGGAAAAAAAGATAAATATATAGCAAGGCCGGTATATTTTTCAGGAAAAGGTGTCAACCCTACTTATTAGGCTTCTGGTGCAGTACGTTTGTGTTTATATTTACTATACAAAATACAGCATTCCTAACATTCTATTTTAGTTTAGTTTAGACTATTTAAGAACTCGTATTAGACTACTAACCATCTCAAACCTACTGAAGTGCTGTTTTAGTTAATGGAAGACTCCTGGGATCAATTTGGAGTTGCAACTTTACTGATATTCATGTTTATTTTTTTTTCAGATAAAAAAAGTTGAATAGAGTTTTCGGGTTGATCTTATTCACCTGAGTTTTTTAAATTAGATTTATTTATTAAATTTCAATTGGTCATACATGAACTTGAAATGTGACCTTTGATTAATGTGCCTCAATGTGATTTGTAGATGTAGCAGTTAAGCTGGATGTGATCTCTCATCTACAGAAGCAGTGGGAATGGATATTGTTTCTAAAATACTAATGCAACCAGTCCCACCCAAGAGTCATAAGCTCAAAGCAATAAAACAATTGGATTTTTATTCAGTACAGTGCCAGAGAAAGTCAGTGTGCTGAAACAGAAGGGACATTCAGCCATGAAAGTATTATTTTATAATTAGATGTATGAAAACCAAACATTCTGTATAATTCTGTAAAGTGTCCTGTACAGTTCATTCAGTCTGGATACTTGTCTGTCTGGTCATCCAGGGATGCTTCCAGAACAACTGGAAAGACAAGAGTATGCAGTTGTACAGGAATCCAGAATCCATAGAAAAGACTCTTTCATATGCTTGAACACTCGCCCAATTTGTAAATGCAGTTTCTAATAAACTATTGAAGTGGTATCATACACAATGTAGTGCACTCTTCATGTGTTTCCATTTTATGGAATAAATTCCACTCATAAACCTGAAAAAGTCTGTCACCCGGTATTTTCAGTGTGCAACGAGTGTCACTGAGACAGACAGGAACTTCAGACTGACATATTAAGATTGTAAATATTTATATATTTTTTATGGTAGGGAATATAATTATATTCAGCAACTCAGATTTATAAAGCTACTGGAAAACAAACATTCCTTTTAGTATGCAGTACAGTCTATATGAACGTTAGAATGATTAGAATGATAGACGCAAACTTGTTTACCACAGCAGTACTAGTAATAGTTGGGTTAGGGCTGATTGGGTACTTAGGAAATCTGCTAAGATTATTTAAGGAGTGTGCTTGCACAGAACAA
>CM044439.1:129048053-129063587 GCA_024363595.1 Xenopus borealis
GAATTATTAGCAGTGTAAACAGTGTAATTTAGAAATAAAAACTACACAATAAAAATCATGACAGAATCCTTTTAATGAATTGGTGACTTTTTGGTCCATAAATTCAGTTCACTTCTGGATTCCATAAACTGCACTTGATGCAAGGATTGCCACTTGCTCCATATTGTACCTGTGTGGCTGCTGGGAATAACACTTGACACCAATCTTATTAATAGGCAACCCTGTACAAATATAGGAAAGTAGGTATTTGTTTCCCAAAACAAAGGTGTCAAATATGACCATATCTTATGACCTGTCTGCCTGTGCAATTTGATAATTGGAATATAAGCAAACCCCACATATTCCCCTTCACATACAAACACTGCCAGTCATTCATCATGTCCATTGGCACGAATAATCCGTAGCCGACTATAATTTCACATGAATACACTCTATTTCTATTTCTGCCTGAGTACACCGCCGCTGCTAAATTTATGGAGATAATTCCCAGCTTGTTGCAGACAGGGTCAGTTCTGTACGGCGGTGGGACGCTAATTATCTGTAGCGGGTCACACACAACATGGCGGCGGCTGCCTGTGAGGGGAATAGTAATGAGTGATTGGTGTTACTCTCTGGTCATTCCTGAGATTCCTCACGCAGTAATCACACAAGAACCTTGTCTAATTCATTAAGCCCATAACCCACCTTTCTTTACCCTGCCCTCCGCCCATCCCTCCCTACTTAACCTCGCTCTGTAAACAGCCCTCACCTTAACAGAGCTCTTAGTCCGCACGACGAGTAAATAAAGAGAAGGCCATGGTGCCGGGAAGGGACTGCCAGTACCGCACGTAGCCACATTAGGGAGGGCGTGTGGGGGGAAGAGCAGGGGCACGTTACATTGACTTTTAAATTAGAGTAAATCACTGACAGTCAGACCTACTGGAATTTCACTACAAAAAGGGTCACTACGTTTCTCAGCTTTGGCAACTCCATAAAGTAAGCTAGTGTGGTTTCCAGATGAGATGCCAGGATGCTCCATCAAAACATGAGGGGAATAGTAGCACTGCTGCAGGAATATTTCAATTACAATCACATAAATTGTAAGCTAATGTAGGGGTCAGCAGCAGAGTCATGTGCCTAAGGTGCAATGGACACGATTCAATGGCCATGGTAGAGCAATGTAGCAGGAGTTAGGGTGGCCATGCACTAAGATCTGCACCCACTAAATCTGGGAATGTATGGCCACCTTAATTTAACAGTTCAGTATAAAACTAAAAACTGGGCAAATAGGCTGTGCAAAATTAAAAAAATGTTTCTAATACAGTTAGGGTTGCTACCTTTTCTTGAAAAAAATACTGGCCTTCCTATGTAATTATCTTTTTTTCCTATTAATAACATTGGGATCAACCATCAAAAATACCGTCCAGGCTGGTAAAATACCGGCAAGGTGGCAACCCTAAACACAGTTAGTTAGCCAAACATGTAATGTATAAAGGCTAGGGTTGCCACCTGGCCGGTATTTTACCGGCCTGTATTTTTGACGATTGATCCCAATGTTATTAATAGGAAAAAAAGATAAATATATAGGAAGGCCGGTATTTTTTTCAAGAAAAGGTGGCAACCCTAATAAAAGCTGGAGTGACTGGATGTCTAACATAATAGCCAAAATGACTTCCTGCTTTTCCACTCAATAACTCTGAGTTAGTCAGCAACTTGAAGGCAGGGCTGGAACTATGGTTGCCATCTTTTTTTGAAAAAAAATACCGGCCTTCTGATATTCTTGCCATTTTTTCCTATTAATAACATTGGCATCAAGCATAATTTTTACCGACCAGGCCGGTAAAATACTGGCCAGGTGGCAACCCTATCCAGAATTAGGGGTAGGCAGAAGTGCCACGTGTCACAGGGTACAAAGTTGGAGGGGTGGCAGGCATGGAACCTCTTCTGTCAGATTCCCCCTTATTTGTGCCTGGCCAAGGTGACACGGCCGGCAACCATGCTCCTACATTGTGCGTGCCTGGCATGAACATGTATGCTCCAGAGCAGAGGGAGGCAGGGCTAGAACATTGAAAGGGAGGAAGGCAGCAGGGGAGCGTAAAAGGGAAGGGGAGGATGAGTGTCAGAGGGAAAGGGAGAGAGAGCTTCAGAGGGAAAGGGAGGGTGAGCATCGGAGGGAAGGGTGAGAGTCAGAGGGAAGGGGAGGGGGATAGTCGTAGGTGGAAGGAGAAGGGAGGGCGGCAGATGGGGGAGCGCCGGAGGGGAGAGCAGTGAACATGGACTAGCACCCCCTTTCCATTGCGACCCTCGCAGGAGCCTCTTCTGCCTACCCCTAGTTCCGGCCCTGCCTTGTGCCCTCACCTGTGGCACATCACTATCTAGAAACTCTCCAAATTTGTACACAAATTGTACCTGTACACAGTACTGAGAAAGTTCAGTTTTTGACAGAAAGCTGCCAGTATTCATAACCAATTACACCCTAAAATGTGGTATGGTGTGCTTGGTTTAAATGATATGTAAAAGTTGTGAGAGGAAATGAAATCAGTTCCCAAGGGCTGCCAAATAAATGCTGTGACTGGCTGTTGATTAGCCTTATCTATACTATCAGCCTGTGCTGGCCTCTGATTCATTGTATACATTTGCCTATTATGTTGCAGAAGGATAAGTTCTTGCTCTTCTTGTTTACCTGCAACTGATTTGGGGTCATACAGCTCTGCCCTTTTTCCTTGCTGTCACTCAATCCCTCAAGCACCCATTCAGACCCTTTTCCTTGTCTGCTGGATCATCTTATAGGGCTCAGAATGATTTGCGTATATTAGGCCCCAGACAGCCAAGTAGGTTTCTGGTGGCAGTCCCTTATTTTTGTTACTACTGGCTGGTGTTGCTTCTTTTTGATTTTAGGTTCACCTCTCACATTTTTTTCCAATCCAAAGTATTGTGTATATCATACAATTTGTTTAACCATTTGAACATTTCCAGATATTGGTGGAGACAGGCCGATTACCCTCAAAACCTTTATTTACCCTAGAGATATAACGCTTCTGCTGTACTATCCTTTTTGGTTGGATAATTAAGGGGCTGCACATTTTAGTTTCTTAGATTTTTAAAAATGTTTGAGGAATTTAGTATTATTTTCTAAAATATAAAATATGAATATTTTCGCAATGCAATATAATTGAGTCATATTTTCCATGTATCTGTGCATCTCTGCTTTGTGAGAATGGAGCAGATGCATAATGGATTTTGTACCAGTATCAGATCCGTTATCCAGAAACCCATTATCTAGAAAGCTCCAAATTATGGAAAAGCTGCCTCTAATAGACTCCATTTTATCCAAATAATCCAATTTTTTAAAACTGATTTCCCTTTTCTGTATAATAATAATAATAATAATAATAATAATAAAACAGTAGCTTGTACTTGATCCAAACTAAAATCAAAGTAATCTATATTGGAAGCAAAACCAGCCTATTGGGTTTATTTAATGTTTACGTTAATTTCTAGTAAACTTGATCCTCTTTGAGTTAATTTATAGTATGATGCAGAGAGTGAAATGTGAAAGAGACAATTAGTAACTGTCTTTCAATTTTTATTATTTATGGTTTCTGAGTTATTTAGCATTTTATTCAGCAGCTCTGAAGTTTGTAATTTCAGCAATCTGGTTGTTAGGGTCCAAAATATAACAGCAACCATGCAGTGATTTGAATGAGAGAATATGGAATATAAAGGGCCTGAATAAGAGAATATGGAAAATGAATGGCCTGAATACAAAGATGAGTAATAAAAAGCAATAACAATAACAATACATTTGTAGCCTTACAGAGCATTTGTAGTTTTTTTATATGGGGTCAGTCAACCCCATTTAAAAGATAGAAAAAGGCAAATAATTAAAAGAAACTATACAAAATAAATAATGAAGAGCAAGTGAAAAGCTGCTTACAAATGGTCATTCTATAATAAACTTAAAGTTAACGTAAAGGTGAACTACCCTTTAAGAAATGAAGATCCAAATTATGGCAATATCCATTATTCAGAAAACCCAAAGTCTGAGCATTCTGGAAAACAGGTCCCATACCTGTACAAGCACAGGGAACTCATTGGAACACATTCATCAATATGTTCCCCAAGGTTGGTTGCTTCTGCTTTTCTGCAAAGTACAGTATACATAGATACAATGTAGCCCTCCCTGAAGAGGTATCACTTTAAAGGGGAATCCAACCCCCCCAGGCGCTAAAGCCCCCCCACCCCCTGTAGGCCCCCTCCCTCCTCCCCCTGGCCTATTGCCCCTAAGTTGCTACTTACCCCTCTGTGTAAGTCCCCTCCAGCAACGTTCACAGGGGCCATCTTCTCTTCAAACTGCTTCTTCCGGGATGCTGCTCTGTCGGCGGCGCATGCGCAGTAGGACGCTGGTATTACTGCGCATGCGCACAAAGTTCAATCGGCGAACTTAATTTACTTTGTGCGCATGTGCAGTAGTACCAACATCCTACTGCGCATGCGTCGCCGAGTACCGACGGATCCCGGAAGAAGCGGTTTGAAGAGAAGATGGCCCCTGTGAACGTCGCTGGAGGGGACTTACATAGAGGGGTAAATAACAACTTAGGGGCAATAGCCCGGGGAGAGGAGTGAGGGGGGCCTACATTTGGGTGAGGGGTTAGCGCCGGGGGGTTGGGGTCCCTTTATGTGTCGCACCAATACACTTGATGATAATCCACCACTGCAAGCACCACCCTGCCAGAAATAATGCAATTCATACAGGTCTGGACTGAGAATTAAAACAGGCCCTGGCTTTTCAGGTACACAGAAGCACACTCAGTCCACACTAGCCCACTAAATACTGACTTTCTATGGGACCTTATAGCAGCCCCTCTGTCATTTGCCAGAACCCACAGATTGCCAGTCCTGGACTGAATTCATACCCACACTGATGCCATCAAAATGCAGCTGGAGCACAATTTAAGTAACATGGACACTAATTAGCATCCACACTGGTAACTTCTGTGCAAGATGATACGTACACTACATGCATGGGCATGCATTAATTCGAGTGATTTTCATCTGTTTTCTGCACTTTATACATTGGACTTGTGTTTGTAAATGAGCCCAGAGGAGTAAAGTCTGAACAAAGTCCCTCTTAAATGTACATAAATGAACAGCATACGATTTTCTTGAAAATGTTTAATTAGAGATTAGCTGTCAAAAAAGAGATAAGATAACATAAATTTTTTTACATGTGAATTGCACCGCTAATCCAAAACTAGCTGATGCAAACAGTCACACATTTACCATACAACTATGGGATCTGTTATCCGGAAACCCATAATCCAGAATGCTCCGAATGACAGAAAGGCTGTCTCCCATAGACTGCATTTTATCCAAATAATCCAAATTTTTAAAAATTATTTCCTTTTTCTCTTTAATAATAAAACAGTAGCCTGTACTTGATCCAAACTAAGATATAATTAATCCTTATTGAAAGTAAAACCAGCCTATTTAATGTTTACATGGTTTTCTAGTAGACAAAGTATGAAGATCCAAATTATGGAAAAATCTGTTATCTTTAAAAACCCCAGGTTCCAAGCATTCTGGATAACAGGTCCCATACCTTTACTTTGTATCTGAAAGCAATATGTTGCTACAGTTCCAAATGCGACCTGGCAGATCTTTCCAGCAATTATATTGAAAATGACTTTTATTGGCAGCAAGTCAAAAGGTTTTTTTTTACCTGATCTTTATTAATATAATTATACAAGAAAATCTTTTATCATCTTGTGCAGCAATCTGCCTTTGAACCCTTTAAAGGGAAACTATTGAGAAAATGAAAATTGAATATAAGCTTCATCATACTGAAATAAGAAACTTTCTAAATACAATCAATTAAATATTATCTACTGTTTCTAAAATAATCAGGTTTATGTTCAATGTCCCTCTCTTACCATAGGGGAACTTCACTAAAGCGCGAAGCGGCTAACGCTAGCGCAAATTCGCTCGTGTGACATCATTTTGGAACTTTGACGATTTACTAACGGTCCCTGATGTAACTTCGCTAGCGAAGTAGACAGACTCAAGTGCAACTTCACACCCTTAAGCAAGGGACGTAACTACACTAATTCCCTGAGATGCGGATTTTACTGAACGTTTATTGGATGTAACTGTCAGTGAAAATCTGACGCCCAACTCCTGCATGAAGAGAAGATGATGCTGAGTTAAGTTAAAGTTAAGTTAAAGTTAAATTGAGTTAAAATTGATTATTTCAGAAACAGTACATATTTTTTAATTGATTATATTTAGTAAGTTTCTTTCTGAAGCTTATATTAAATTTTAATTTTCGTGATAGTTCCCCTTTAAAAAATCAAAAAACCCCTTTACTTCTTTCCAGAGACTTCCAAGACCTTTAGTATTGATTTAGAAACTTTTGACATTGATGTTTGTGCAGGACCCCTTGCATCACTTAGGGGCAGATTTACAAATGGCTGAATTTTCTAAGAAAAAAAACTTCGAAATTCGACCACTGAAGTTTTTTTAAAGGGCTTTTTCGATCGAAAATTTACCTATTTTTATCGAATAGGTCCATTTTTGATGGAATAAAAATCATTTGAATCATTCGATCGCATTGTTTGAATTGAACTATTCTAAGGATTTTGCACAAAATCCTTAGAATTCCTAGAACTTAGAATAATTTTCAGGTTCTAGGAGGTTCCCAATAAGTTAAAATCTCTATTGGCGAAGGTGGCGAAGTGTTGACTTCGAAGGATTTTAAAGGGCCAGTACTTCGAAAATTCGACTTGTCGAATATTCAAATTTTTTCCATTCAAATCGAATTTTGGGCTATTCTTGCCATGTCTGTCTCTAGGGCCAGATTTACATAGCGGGCACCCCTAGGCCCACTGTCGTTCATCCCCCCTCCCCTTTATTTGGGCAAATTGTTCTCTGGAGCAATGAGTATCATATCTTCTGTGCATTCCCAGTGTTTCTGAAAAATGTGGGTGTGGTTGAGCAGCATGCTGCCCCAGTAAAATCCTGCCGCCCTAGGCCCAGGCCTTGGTGGCCTTTCCACAAATCTGGACCTGTCTGTCTCTTGTCTTTTGCCAAAATTAAATTGAATATTACCTGCCAACCTAGCTTCAAGAACATAGTGGATCCTCAGTCCTGATCATCTGCTGATTCATCTCCTGCTGTGAAGACCATTATCTCTGCCTTCAGAATCATAGCTGTTTCAAGAGAATTCGTAAGTTTAAACTCTCCTTTCTTGCACTGCCCCCATCTGACAAAATTCTCATTTGTGAACCCTCTTGCTACCTTTTTGACCAATTGCCTGCAAGGCATTCTTCTTCACCTACCCGTGTGGTTCCTGGTTTGACCTTAGCTAATTTTGACCCTCTTCTGAATAGTTCTTGTCAATCTTGTTTACCTGGATCTTTGACTCTCCCCTGTTACTACTTCTGAATGACTTTACTTTCCAGTAGGATGTTTTTTTTATTGTCAGCCTCTGCTTGTGGGCCTGCTTCTTTTCTGCAGAGCTTGGCATACAGCATTTCAGGTGCCAGTGGTGCTTATGTGCCACTTCCCACTGCATTAAATGGGTATGAATGCTGAGACAGAATCAAAAAGAAGATTGTCAAAGAAATAAGCCTGAAATAATGGTTCTTCACAAGGATAATAACAACTGAATGTCTTAAATTATTTTAAAAGGCACTGTTTATTATTATGTATCATGCATGTATGTATCAGAGTATACATTTAGAGTATACATTTAGATAAGGAGAAGATAACAAAAATATAATTTGAAGTGAAAATTGTGAAGTATAGCTGTGACCTTATAATGATACATGTTCTTTACTAATCTACCCTCCATTGTCTTGTCACTATGTCCCAACTAAGCAGGATTGAGGGATGTATTGACAGCAACATTTTTGCCCTTGGACGATTACACCCTGCTGCTATATACAGTGAAACTAGTCACAAGATGAACATTAATCAATCAGACAATATTGATCTTGGTTGTAAAAGCTAAATATTGTAACAACTGACATATGTAGAAGCTGTTTTACACCCCCATGAACAAAATATATTTTTAAAATCATGATGTTCATTAAATAGTTTGGGTGTGACCCTCAGTGATTCCCTGAATTTTGGTGTTGCTACACAACAGCCATGAGAGAATGCTGCAGTTGATATCCTTGTGCAACACATTCTTGGGGACTGCTGATGTACCAGATGAGCAGAGACTGCCCCACCAGTCCTGAGTTTTCCATGATGATTTAAAGGGCATGTAAAGGCAAAAAAATAAAATGGAATTTTTACTTTCTTTAATGAAAAAGAAACCTAACTCCAATATATTTTAATTAAAAAATGTCTACTGATTTTATAGGAAACCTTACGGTATGTTGTGAAATGATCCCTTCGTTTACTTGCTCTGTCTGCTGTGGATAGAAATTGAGAGATGGTCCCTAACTATGGTGGCACAAAAAAAAAATTCAGAGGGGGCAGAGGAAGGCTGGCACAGTGGTGGTAAAGGGAAGAAGTGTCCTCCTCCTGATCTATTACACTAGATAGACACATATAATGGGCATTATTCAGTAGTTTGCTATAAAAAAGGGCCTGCTCTTGATCTGCTATATCAGTTACATACATGAACAGGCTTGCATGGACAGTTTTGAGTACAGTTGAGCGCAGTGAACCGTTGCTTCGTGTGTGGGTAAGTGAACAGATGATCTGAATTCAGGCTGTGGCTCAAGATTTAGCCAGACGCATTTTGTAAGATTTATATTCAGATGGCTTCCTTAAAGGGCAATTAAAGCGAAAATGAAAATTTAATATAAGCTTCCTCATACTGAAGTAAGACACTTATTAAATAGAATCAATTACAAATTCTGCACTGTTTTGGAAATAATTTAGTGTATCTTCACTATTCCTTTCTCAGCATCTGTTTCTCTATATTCTGTCTTTATGCAGTAGTTAGGTGTCAGATGAATGATCCAATTTATCGTATGGGGGGCTCCCTTTCCTAGCAGATGTATTAGAGCTCACTCAGCCAGTACAAACAAAATAACTGCCTTTTGCACAAATTCTGCATGTAGAGAGACACGATGTCTGGTGATTTTAATGTGAGCTCTAATTCATCTTCTAGGCAAAATGAGCCCCCCTATAAGATATATTGGATCATTCATCTGACACCCAACTGCTGAATGAAGACAGAATGAGGACAAACAGATGCTGAGAGAGGAATCGTTAAGATAAACTTGATTATTTCAGAAACAGTATAGAATTTTTAATTGATTGTTTTTAGAAAGTTTCTTATTTCAGTATGCTGAAGCTAATATTAAATTTTAATTTTGTGATAGTTCCTTTTTAACATCATTTGACTTTAAAGCCACATATGTGGAGTGGCCAGCCTTCCACTCTGCACCCTGCATAATTGTCTTGGGCTGCCCCCTTGGTCAGTGTTCCCACTTTTTTTTCTATTCTTCTGTTGCCCCAACCCCATTATTTTGGACTGTGTGGGCTTTTACTGAAGGCAGGGCCAGGCCAAGCACCCTAGGCAACCTGGCCAGCCAAGCGCCCAATAGGCACATGCGGAAAAAATTATGCATGCCTGCGCGAGAAAAGGGCGCACGCACCTGCGCAAGAAAAGGACATAGGCACAGGCACGCATGCCGAATCAGACGTTGGCCAGAGCGCAGAGACGGGACCGGACTAGGGGGAAGGAGGCAGAGAAGGTGAGTGCCTGGTGCCCTCCCCGTCCTAGGCACGTGTCTGCTTTGCCTACCCCTTGGCCCGGCCTTGACTGTAGCTTTTATATTATAAGGTGAAATACCTAGTTTTTGGTGCCTGTGTGCTACCTTCAACTGGCAAAGCCTGGTGCAGACACAGCCTCAACAAGGTAGTTATCTATCAGCAATAGGTAGGACTGGGTGATTAACTGTATTCTAAGTTTATCTTTCAAATTATTTACTTACAGTAATAATGGAAATATTCAAATTCCTGTTACTTATTGTGCACTAAATAAGTGGGGTACAAGAAGTATGTACTCCTCAGTGTTCGTTGATTATGTAGTATAGAGTGATATCTACAGGCAGCACACAAAGTACACACAAGGAGGTTTATCTGAAAACAGAATTCAGGACATACTGTCACATAGCTTGAGTCAAGAATCTGTGTAATTTGTTTTTAAGCAAACTTGGATTCCCAAGTAATTGCCTTAGAAAGTTTCTTGGAAAGCTAGCTAACAACGATCCCTTCTGGAATCAAGTCATGAGTTTTTTTGTATTCTAGGCAGAGGAAAAATAACGCCTGAGAACTGGTAGAACCTGCTGAACAAATAAGCGTCACTGTTATGTAAGCAGAGAGTAACTAATGAATGTTTGTCTTTGCAGGTGGAAGGACTCTGACTGGAGAAACACACTGAGCAGGTTATTGTCACTGTAATATATGCTGAGATGGGCACTACAGAAAAAATAAGATGTTCACATGTCTTTTCAGTGCCAACTGTAGAAAGATTGTGAAGAACCACATGGATGTAGGGGCATATTTATTGACATTGGAGACAAAAATCACCGATGATGTTACCCATAGCCACCAATCAGATCATTGCTTTTGTTTTCTAACTTGTAGGTGACTGTTGAATTCTAATTGCTGATTTGTTGCTGTGAAGTTTTTCTCCAAATGTTTTGCACAGCATAACAAATAGTCTTTATGTCTGGGAGATTAGCAGTTGGATAAACACTGATACCCATCTGATTATTCAACTCATGGGCTGGCCGGTTAGATCACATCGAGTGGCGCCTGCCCGTTGGTAAAACGTCCTTCAGCTCTGATGAGAGGCATTGCCATGCCTTAATTTTAGAATTTTTATCCAACTGTATTGCACAGAGGTCTGTTGATTCCATTGCTCAAGGCACTTTGCTCTGTGTAAGGTAATCTATTAGCATTGTTTCCATTGTGCGACTACTAAGGCTAGGTCTACACCAAGAGATTTGGGGAGATTAGTCGCCCAAGCGACAAATTGCCTCTTCTTTTGGGCGACTAATCTCCCCTAACCGCTTCTTGAAAATCACCTGTGGCAATTCACACGCGGTGCTTGGTTTTCCGAGATCTCCTGAAGTTGCAACTAATTAGTTGTGACTAATCTCCCCGAAATCTCCTCGTGTAGACCTAGCCTATCTGGGTAAAGAACGCTTTCTCAAGTGGTTTCCCAATTCTGGTGATCTCTCCTAATGAAAGAGGTAATACACCGTGATATTTAGTTAGAAACATGAAAGAATCACAGGCAAATTAAACACAGTCCAAAAAGGTAAAACTTATAGTAGCACCAAACTAAATGTGAATCCACTTGTCAACTTCTAAAGAAACTAGATAGAAACAGTTTCTACAAGTTTATTTTATCTTTGAAAATGTACATTTAGCCATCTGACTGCATAGGCAAGTATAGGAGTTCATGACCTGGAAGGTTCAGTGTTCATGCCAACTTTTTGACTTTTGGATCTGTGCCATTTGGTCATCAACTTCTCACTCAGAAGTTCCCTCATGTATAGGTGTCCTATGTCAAATATCACCCTGAGCAGTTTTACCATGCTAATTGTCACTAGAACTGGGATAATCCTGGTGTGCAGTGCAGTCACAGTGTGCACAGTATCAGGCATTTCTCCACCATCTGTGAGGTTAGACTTAGGCTAATGCTACATCTTTTCTGCCACCGGTATTGGCCAATGCTGCCCCAGATATGTGCACTTATCTCCATCGGCAGAGAAAACACAGCATGTGTCATTATGAAAAAGCAGCTTTTCATTTCTAGGTTGGATAAGAGAACCTGATAATTTGAGGGAGTGTTTCACTCTTATTTACCACATTGTAACAGACCTATGAAAAAGCTGCTGATGTTATAGGAAGTGGAAGTGCTTGAGTGCATGTATCATCAATCAGCAATCTTTGCCCTCTCATTGACTTCTTTAGAAAGTGATGACATTTCCACTTTATGTAACAACTGCAAGAAATACTTACCTAAAAGGAATCATATATCCTGTTTCAATTACTCCACTATTTCTCCATAAGGCATTTTATATATTAAAAGGAAGTTGCTACTTTGAAAGCTCAGCCAATGATAAACAAAACTCCAAAGGATTAAGAGGGGTTCTCATAATTTTTCATATGACTGTGTACTTATCCTTTTTCCCTATTAATAACATTGGGATCAACCATCATTTAATCAGCCAGGCACAACCCCAGTAACCAACTAGATTCACAGTGACTTTGTGTTTCCTTCTCCTTTAGGGCTAGACCACACGCGACACCTGGCGACTAATCGTCGCTTCTTTGGGGTGACTAATCTTCCTGAATTGCTTGCCTGTGTCTTGCGCCTGCTAAACTGTTAAGTCGCCTATTCACACGTGACGCTGTGTTTTTCTAAGTCGCTCGAGATAGTCACAAGGCGATTCGTCGCCAGGCGACAGATCTCCCCGAATCTTCTCGTCTGGACTAGCCCTTAAACAGTGTATATTAAGTGCCCTCCATATGCGTGTTTTGTTTTGACCAATTCAGTTACAGGGTGTTCATTCAGTCAACACAAGGTCAATTCATTCCATTATAATTTATTCAGAAGATATGGAGGGGTAAACTGGCCACATAAAGCCGACTATTATGTCAGGTCATAACATTATTTAGGGGTTGCCTTATCATTAGGGTTGCACCCTTTTCTAAACACTGGCCATCCTATACATTTTCCTATCTTCCCATTGGCGTCAAGCATCATTTATATAGGGCAGGACTGTAATAAAACACCAGTCAGTTGGCAACCCTACTAATCATGTAGATACTGTTGTCAGATACAAGGTTTTGTACAATAATCTTTTTATTTGTATTGCCCAAACACCCTTTTCAGATATTTTCATGCATTGGATATCAGTGTTCATTCGTATAACAATATCTGTATGTATATGACCAATCATGTGATAACAATAGAACTAGCTTTGCAAGATAGCAGACTTCATGTTAATGATTCATTGGAGTACTTCTAGTACGCCCATTATCTATAGCCTTTGTCTGCTACAGAGTATTATCAATACATGGATGGCTAGTATTACTTTCAGTGCATGGGACCCTCCCCTACGTTATCTGAAAATCAGCCAGATGTTCGGGAAGGTTTAAAAATCCCATCAGGGCTAGAAATGCATTGTCTCCTTTATTCAAGGCCGTTTGCACTGCACTGTGGTCTGTTTAAAAAGAACTTGTGACAAATTGCCTCTTCTTCAGGCGATTAATCTCCCCGAACTGCCTTCCCTCCGGTTAGACTGTAAATCACAGGCAGGATGACACTCTGATCGCTTTGTTTTCCAAAGCTGCCCCGAAGTTTCCACGTGAGGCAACTTTACGCGACTTTGGAAAGTGAAGCACCCCGAGTGCCATTCCGCCGGAGATTTACATTCTAGCCAGCGGGAAGCCAGGTCGGGAGATTAGTCTTCCAAAGAAGAGGCGATTTGCCACCGGGCGACTAATCTCCTCGTGTGTCTCTGCCCTTAATGAAACTTAGGGATTCTACTCAGCAGGGACAAAGATAAGAAATTTATCAACTAAATGTACAAATTTAGAACAGTTTACAGGGTCGGCGACCCCCCCTTTCAGAAAGAGACATAAGAAGGTGAAAAATTTAACTTTACAGTTCAATTTTATTTAAAAAAAATGGTCACAAATAGAAAGCAACTGAAAAAAAAAGTCTTTATTTCTGAGTGAAATATCTGAAAACAACTAACTAAAAAAAATTTTTTTGGACGGTAAACGCTTTTGAACATACAAGAAACTCTGTGCATACAAGTGGTTGCCAAGAGTCTGAAAAGCATTCACTTGTGCTTTTTGGCTGTGATTTGCAGAAATATGGCTATGCCAATATCTACAGTTTTAATAGTAATTCTGGACTATGGAGACGTTTTTTTATAGAGCATAAGAGAAAAGTAAAATGCTCTTTTTCAAAGTGCCCAGTGCTAGATGTAAAAACTTAAAACTGCAAATAGCCATTTTTTATATACTAGAAATCTAGCTGAATAGCAGGTGCATGTGATTTACCAATGAGGATTCCGATTAGTGTCCATGTTGGTAAAATATATATTTTAGTGGAATTTTTTTCAATGTCATTGTAGATGCAAGTACAATAGAACCCCCATTTTATGTTTTTCAGGGGACCAGGATAAAATGATGTAAAATCAGGGAAATGTGTTAAAAGTAACTTTTTCTTCAAGTCCTGAAAGGATAAAAGCACAGGAGTCTGTTTTACTTTGAAATATAATATTTACTGTGTTAATAACAAGGGTTAAGCATTGCGGCATTAATGTTACACTATGGGGGGCATGTGCAAGACCCTCTGTCAGTCACATACACAACCTAAAGCAGTAAGTGATTGGTGCTAGACTGTATAAGGGGCAGACTTATTGGAATTGACCATTTACAGGTAGAACAGGCAGAAACTGGCTAGTATTTTAAACCTCTTTATTTCACAAATAACATTGATAGAGGAAAAAAAAAAGTTTTTGGTAATAGGACAAAATTTGGATGTAAAATCAGGGAAAACATGACTTAAAATCAGGGAAATGCACCCATTGAAATGCATTATAAATTGGTGGGACCACAAATAAAAAGTGTAAAATGCGGGAAAACTTAAAATCAGGGTTTCACTGTATGTCATTTTTGTATACTCGTGGGGAAGGCCCCACAAATAGCAAAAGATATTGGGCAAGTCAGTTGCATGCGTAGGCGTAGCAAGCAAAGGGAACCCTGTTATGCCTCAAGGCAGAAGATAATTTGAGGGCTCCCTTGCATCAGTGTCCCTGCAATTTGCCTGCAGTGCAACAAAGTAGGGGAAAGCCATGCAAGAATTAAAGTGGAAAGAGGCAGTTAATAAAATAAGTGCTTTGACGATAATAACACACATCCAGCCCGTTTATTCTAGTATGAAGCTGCTGACTGAAATAGCTGAAGGGGTAGTTTGTACCAGTGATTAAATTGTTGAAATGGAGTCTCAAGCAAATCACAAGGAAGCAGATTATTATTATTAATTTACATGGATAACTTGATGCAGTGGTCTCCACCAAACGTATTAGTCCTCAGCCTTTCACCGATTCAGAAAAACGGTCAGTTTGCGCAGCTCTCTCTATACCGAACACAACGTATTGCCAGTGTCTGTCATCAGCAGAATGCAACAAATAAGCACAGCACTGCAGAATATGTTGGAGCGTCTTTAATGCATGTTATTAATAATGGATACTATTACTCCCTACTGTGCCTCCTTCTAGAACACAGACATTGCAGTATTTGCAAATACAAAACTAACAGCACAACATATAGACAATTTGTATCGAACTATATCATGCTTACAGCATTTTACTCTCTGGAAAATAACTTTCTGCAATAAGCTTCCAGTTCTGTCTCTCCAGTGCCCAGGCACTCTGAGGTTAATCTAAATAGTGAGAATAAATGTAGTATTAAATAGTCCTGATTAAAATTTGACAGATGTCTATTAGACAGGTTAGAAAATAACATCAGATGAGAGTTGCATTGGCAAATAGTTTGGTC
>CM044439.1:129099517-129116984 GCA_024363595.1 Xenopus borealis
CACTTTAGAGGACATCCTACTGACTGTTGATGAGTGGCTTGAGGAAGCAAAATAAATCACAATTTTAGGCACTTGCTTAGGGTTGCCACGTGCCCGGTAATTTGAAGGACTGCTTGGGTTATAACTTCCTGCCCGATTTTACAAATTAGGAAATCGCTTGCATCATAGCCCCGCCCACAGATTCACATCCCTGCACCACCGCAATAAAGCCCCCTTCGCATCACAGCCCCGCCCCCTGCCTGACTCCACTGGCAGAAAAGGTGGCAACCCTACACTTGCTACATTGATTTTACATTGTACAACTAAGCAATTCGACTTTGTAGCTGAACAGCTGAATATGTTAGATCCTTATATACAATATATATTTCTTAAAATAGTGACAAAATAATCTTTGTATGTGCACAGAGATAGGCACCTCCTAGAGGACTCATTTATGAACAAAAGTTCTAAAACACATGCAAATCACTGTCCATATTCTGTGCTGCAATATGTTTGCAATTTACCAATCCCACTCTGTCCATAAATGAGTCCTTTTAGTAAACCATCAGTGTAAATAAAGAAATCACATATAGAGATAAGCAGGCAAACACTGCTAGTATGATTACTTGAAACATCAACCCCCCACCTTGCTTTCCTGGCCGGTGCTGGAGTGTTAAGGTGGTCATACATGGGCGGATAATCTTCCCACAGACCGAGTTGGCAGCTTATTGTCCCGTGTGTGGGGCTCTCCAACGGGCATCCCTGATTGATATCTGGCCTAAAGTCGGGCCGATGTTGATTGGGCAGAGCTAAAAATCCCACCGGATTGCAGACCATATCTGTTGTTTGATGTGGTCCCACGATCTGATCATTGGGCCCTGTTTGTTTAGCAAAATCACCCAACAAGCGGTTCTCTACGTGCATGGTCACCTTTAGCCCGCTATAAATCTTCACTAATGCGGGCGACTAATCTCCCGAAGTGGCTTCCCATTGGCAAGAATGAGAATTGCCAGTGGGATGGCATACGTGTTGATTAGGTTTTTGCAGTTTCCTTGTGAAGCAACTTTGGAAAACCAAAGTGACACACGAGTGGATAAGCACAGGGTGAAAATCAGCCCCTACGCCGGCCTGGGTGCTGGCACACAATGTGGATTTCTGCACCAAAGTGCATATTGTGCCTCCCTGCACCGAAATCTGTTCTATGTGCCTGCACCGAAATAGTGGCTCCAGGTAAGGCACATCAGAAAGCTGTTAGGAGTGTAAGGGCTGATTGCGATGTCTGATGTTAACAGTATGCCACCCGCATACTGAGAGAGATCGCTCCATTGGACATCTGAAAAACACCTTGTTATCTAGAAGAATGGGGATAGCTGTATTTTAGCCAGAAAACACTCATAGTGATAAGGCACACCAGGAACAGGGTCGGACTGGGCAAAATAACCTGGTCGACCCCCACTAGCCCAGGACCGCTCAGCAGCCCCCCCTGAAGAAAAGAAGACTACTGGTGCAAGGTGTTTGCATGGCACAATGGGATGTGCACAGAGAGGTTGCGACTTTGGAAGTCAGAAGGGGGCCCAGATGGCTGCTGGGAGGGCATTTGGTGTTTCAGCCTCGGTGGTACCCCAGTCTCCAGTGCAGGAGGGAGCTCCAGGGTCAGGGTGCCATGTTGGGACTTTAATCATGTGGCTAATAGGGATTTTCCCTGATCATTCATTATGCACATACAAGTGACATAGCAGGAATCCCCTCATCTTACATTACACATGAGCGCCTCACTTTATGCACGTCTGTGACCAAACATTGTTGTCTGCATAGGGAGCATTTTTTTTTTGTTGGTGAAAACAGTACTGTGTGTTTCTCTAAACTGGAGCCATTTTTGGCAAAAACAGTATTGCTTCCCAAAACCAGAGTGTGGGCATTATTAGGTGGGGGAAACCATTCTGATATATATGTCCTTTAACACCAAAAAAAATGCCTTTTCCACATTCTTCTAGTTTACAAGGTAATTTCAGACATGTTGCTTGGAGGAGAAAGGATCCTCCCACAGGTGATAAACCACTATGTCTGGCATTGCCATAAAAGGGACTGATGAAGGAGGCATCACCTGACGTCGTTCTGAAATAGCAAAAAAACTAAGAAAATTTACAGAATTCACGCAACACTGCAAAAACAATAGATGAAAAACTGTTCAAATTATTTTTGATTAATCGGTTTATGGATATTACGGGCAAGGAGAAAAAAGTAAATTAAAACAAAGACCTACTTTTTCAAAGCGGTTTTGGCTTAAGCAGATATTGTATTACATATTGATTTAAATCAAATACGTTTGCAAAGGATTTATTTGGAGGGTTTAAAGTGATACCTATCCTGTAAAATAGTTGTTTATTTCACCTTAATTTGACACCTGCTTATCTGACAGTGATAACATTATCCCTACGGTTTACCAAGCAAGCTAAAGAGGGATCACTAGTAGTGGATTATTGCTAAGTGACACTTGTAGTTAACACTAATGAACAAGGAAAGATCTGCAATACCCACTAACCACCTCTCTGGAATTATCCGACTCTGGAATAACATGGTGCCAGTTGATACAGCGGGTTTGCAGAAATTCAAAGAACGAACATTATGGGACACAATGTCATGATGTCTTCACACTGTGTACTGTATGAAACCACCCGTTGGCTTGGCATATGCCGATTAGAAGCTCGGGCAACACCGATGAGTGCAAAAAAACAAAAAAAAACACCAGTCAATAGCTGTGCTTATTCTAGAGGGATGATATTAAAAAGAAATAAGAAATCCTAGAACAAACATTGATCCCCAGAACGACCATCAAATAACAAAGCTTGCATTTTACCTGGAAGCAGTGTTTATCGTTTAGTACTTTGGGGAAAAATTGAATAAATCAAATTGTGGAATAAGTAACTACTTTGGCTGCGATTCTAGCCATCTTAAAAAGAAAACATTCAGACCACATTGATCAGAGATTCTATTTGAAAGTTACATGTTAAAGGAGAACTAAAGCCTAACTAAAGAAGTAGGGCAGAAATATTGTACATTATGTTCTGGGCAACCACAGCCCTTTAGCAGTAAAGATCTGTGTCTCCCCAGTAGATGCCCCAGTAGCTCCCCATCTTCTTTTCTGCTGATTCACTGATTCACATGCTCTGTGCTGCTGTCACTTACTGAGCTTAGGGACCTACTCACAATATACAGTACATATAGAATAAAAATGTCACAATATAAGGCTGATTAGTCATCAATACAGATAATTACTACATGACAACACAGAAACCAGTGCAACTAGCATCAGAAATTAATACTCAGCCTTGTGGCATCAGCTTGTATTACAGGCAAACCTCATTTTCTGCTTAATATTTTACTACGAAGCCTAGCCTAACTTCTTAACAGCTGATCATAGCCCACCGAGCATGTGAGTGTCACAGACACTTTCCAAGATGGTGACTCCATGACGAGTTTGAAGTCCTGGATTATTGCTGCTACAGAGATGCTAAAACTTTATGCTGGTACAGTAAATTCACTATGTAAAATATGTCATTAACAACCATATTGATTTTAGAGTTTAGTTCTCCTTTAAATGGACGTACAGATTATACTATATTAGTTGGTACAGAATACAATATATTTGCTGTTAGCAACTTAAAGGGGACATATAGTATACATGTTCACAATGCACTAAAAATGTGGGTACCCTTATAATTTTGTGAATTTGAATACATGTAACTGCTCAATACTGATTACTGACTAAACCAAATTGGTTGGATTAGCTTGTAAAGCCTTGAACTTCATAGTCAGGTGTGTCCTATCATGAGAAAATGTATTTAAGGTGGCCAATTGCAAGTTGTGCTTCTGTTTGACTCTACTCTAAAGAGTGACAGCATGGGATCCTCAAAGATCTCTAAAAAGATCTAAAAACAAAAGATGGTTCAATATCATCATTTAGGGAAAGGCTACAAAAAGCTTTCTCAGAGGTTTAAACTGTCAGTTTCAACTGTAAGGAATGTAATCAGGAAGTGGAATGCCACAGGCACAGTTGCTGTTAAACCCAGGTCTGGCGGGCCAAGAAAAATACAGGAGCAGCATATGCAGAGGATTGTGAGAATGGTTACAGACAACCCCAAAGATCACCTCCAAAGACCTGCAAGAACATCTTGCTGCAGATGGTGTATCTGTACATCATTCTACAATTCAGCACAATTTTCACAAAGAACATCTGTATGGAAGGGTGATGAGAAAGAGGCCCATTCTGCACTCACACCACAAACAGAGTTGCTTATTGTATGCAAAAGCTCATTTAGACAAGCCACACAAACAAAGTGCTTTGGGATGATGAGACAAAAACCGAGTTATTTGGTCATAAAAGTTTTTTGCATGGCAGAACACTGCATTCCAAGAAAAACACCTGCTACCTTTTGTCAAATTTGGTGGAGGTTCCATCATGCTGTGGGGCTTTGTGGCTAGTTCATAGACTGCTACCCAATATCAACAAATTCTTCAGGATAATATTCAGGCATCAGCCAAAAAGGTGAAGTTATGCAGGGGTTGGCTATTCTAACAAGACAATGACCCTAAACACACTTTCGAAATCGACAAAGGCATTTATGTAGAGGGAGACAAACAATATTCTGGAATGGCCGTCACAGTCCCCCGACTTGTATAACATCAAAAATCTATAGGATGATTTGAAGAATGCTGTTCATGCTCGGCAGCCATCAAATTGAACTGAACTGGAGAGATTTTGTGTGGACGAATGGTCAAAATTCAGACACTCATCAAAGGCTATAGGAGGCATCTAGAGGCTGTTACATTTGCAAAAGGAGGCTCAACTAAGTATTAAAGTAATATCTCTGTTGGGGTGGCCAAATTTATGCACCTGTCTAATTTTGCTATGATGCATTATGCATATTTTCTGTTAATCCAATAAACTTTATGTCACTGCAGAAATGCTACCGTTTCCTTAAGGCATGTTATATATTAAAAGGAAGCTGCTACTTTGAAAGCTCAGCCAATGACAAAGAAAACTCCAAAGAATTAAGAGGGGTTCGAAAACTTTTCCATATGACTGTATATATATTTTTTTAAAAAGCCCATAAATTGCTCTGTATCCACCCCTTATTATTTCCAATTTCGAGAGTTTATGTACTTTTTGCTCTAAATTGCACTGTATATATTACAAATAGTTAACTTTGCCATATAAAATTTTATTCTGGAACCAACAAAGTATTTTTCTTTAGAGGTAATATTGGTAATATTAGGATACGGTGCATAATTCTTTTCTTTCGGAAAGAGACAGCAATTCATAATGCATCTGCTTTAAGATAAGCTATTGTTTCTACTACTCAGTGTAACTGGAGGAGTCTTGGTCAGGCTTGGATATTTTAATACTAAGTTATTTTTATTTGAACCACAAGGTGGGGCATGGGAACATTTTAGCAATGCAGTTATTAAGGAGTTGTTGTTACCTTTCCATTGTTCGGTTAAGTTACTAGGGGGAAAGGGAAGGCAGCAGTAAAGGACTGACTAAAGTTTATCAGAGCACAAGTCACATGTCTAGCCCTATGTCAGAATTTAAAAGTAAATATAAAAAAATCTGTTTGCACTGATAAAAAAAACTGATTTCAGCCCAGGATTCTTCCTTTTCCCCTAACTCTCTCATCATTTCCATGATCACTAAATACATGTTTTACACAAATTCAATGCAAACAGTTTTTAGGAATTCAGAGGTAAAGAAAGAAATGTTAACTCTTGCAAGACCTCTAGAGCCACAAATTTCACAAATACCAACGCTACTGCATTTTCTGTGCTGGCCAACCTTTGATTTTACTGCTTCGTCTATTGCCAGAAAGCACTAGGTGTGGCATTAATCCAAGAAAAACCTAGAACTGTGGAATTTATGGTGTCATCACTATGGTATGTTTATGACAATATATGAATATATGGCAGGCAGCACTATAAGAGTAATAAAAAAAAATCAGTCATGTTAACAACGAATACTGTTTGTTTGCAAACACAAACATGCAACAAAAACAGAATGCAGTGGCATCAGCCAGTTTAAGCTCAATATTTTAATCAAGTTACAGACACGTTCACTTGATTCCTGGGAATACAGTTAGCCCTTCAATTTACAGAAAAGGCAAATGCAGTCTTTCCCATAGAAAACAAATACAATCAACACTAACCTGATAAAACAGTTTAACTCTTATCATGCCGTAGACCCTAGAATCTACAGTGCCCCTCCATAACGTTTGGTGGCAAAGACACATTTTCTTTAATTTACCCCTCTGCTCCTCAGTGTAAGATTTCAAATCAAACAATTCAGATGTGATTAAAGTGCACATTCCACACTTTTTATACATAGACCTCCTTATTTCAGGGCACCATAATGTTTTAGACAATTGGCTTCATTGGTGTTTGCATTGCTTCATTAGTGCAGGGATAATATCCTAGGCTTGTTTCTACCACTGGAGTCTGGACTGTTCAACATGAGGAGAAAAGTTGTATCAACGAAAGTCAGGGAAGCCACTGTCTTATGAGGCAAAAAAACAAATCGTAGGATTTCCAAAATCAACGTTCTAGAATATCATTAAGCAGAAGAAATTAACTGGGGAGTTCTATAATGGCAAAAGGGCTAAGATAAAGAAAAATCCTCTAATGCCAACAGATCCAAAACACTCTTCAGAGGTAGGTGTCTTGTCAGAGACTACTATCTGCAGAATACTTCATGAATAGACATACAGAAGCTACATTGCAAGAAGCAAACTACTAGTAAGCCACAAAAACAGGATGGCCAGTTTGCAAAAAAGTACTTAAGAGAGCCAGTAGACTTCTGGAAAAAGGTGTTATGGGCAGACAAGACCAAGATTAACTTGTATCAGAGTAGTGGTAAGAGGAAAGCATTTAGACAAAACGGAATTGCCCAAGATCCAAAGTATACTCATCTGTTAAACATGGTGGTGGGGTTGTTATGGCTTGGGCATGTATGGCTGCCACTGGTACTGGCACACATCTTCATTGATGGTGTAACTGCTGAAGGAAGTTGCTCAATGAATTCTGAGTGTATAAAAACATCTTATCTGATCAAGTTCCAGTAAATGCCTCCAAACTCATTGGACAGCGCTTCATCTTGCAACAAGATAATGATTCCAAACGTACTGCTAAGGCAACACTGGAGTTTCTCAAAGCTAAGGCATTGAAACATCTTGAAATACAGTCACCAGATTTAAATCTTATTGAGCAAGCCTTCCATATGCTGAAGATGAAACTTAAAGGATCAAGCTCCCAGACATGCAGCAGTTGAAGGTTGCTGCAGTAGAGGCTTGGCAGCGTGCATCACCAGAGAAGATACTCAGTACCTGGTGACATCTATGAATCTCAGACTTTAAGTATTCATTACATGCAAGGTATATGCAACAAAGTACTAAAAATGATTGCTTTAATATACCTACCTCATCACTTTGTCCAAAACATTATGGTGTCCTGGAATGAGGGGGACTATGTATAAAACTGTTGTACTTTATATACGGTGAAACTGAAATGTATGCAAATTTAAAATTCAATTCTGGAATATGCTCTTTAATCACATCTGAATAGTTTGATCTAAATTTTACACTTAGGCGCAGAGGAGTAAATCAAAGAAAATGTGTCATCCCAAACCCTATAAGATCTACTGTGAAAGTACTCAAGTTAATGACTGTCAGTGATGTAGATTCTATGCGTCAAATTATTTAAAGTCGGCTCAACTCGTGACCCTATTTGCAAGAAAAAAATAAATAAATAACTGGCAGAGAAAGGGTTAATTTGTCGGCCAAATATTATCATCTTCAAAAAGTTTGCAGAAAACCATGAAAATACATGGAAAAACTAAAATTGTTCCAGTCCCTTGCTAGCAGGGACATCATAATTAGCAATGCAATTGTTAGCCACACTAACAAACATTACTAACATTTTAGGTTCTTAAAAAAACGAGACCTCGTTTTTTGTTGCTCTGAACAGGTGGTAATTTGATGCAGACCTTCAAGAATGGAAATTAATCTTACCTTTGAAATTTCTCTCTCTTTGTTTGAACATTATTTAGTGGCTAAACCAGTCGATGTTCCCATATTGTTAATCCCACTTAAATTTTTCTTTTACGATATCCCCTGCTCCCTTGACTGCTCTAATCCAGTTTCAAGATCTTCCAAAGTAAAATAGAAATACTGTAGATCTAAAAAAACTAGAGAAAGAAGTTGTACACAATTAGAATTGAAGCTCTCCTCACAGATGATACCACAGATGTCAACGTTCACGTTCGAAGAATTGTCAACTGCATACATTAAATTCCGGTGAGCAGAAAGGAGTTGTAAGTGACATATTCCTCCAATTGATAAGACATCTTTATCATTTACATCTGAAATCTTTGGTTTTGAAAATAGTGGCACAACTGGTTTTTCGGACAGGAGGAAGAAGAATTTCCTGTGGTATGCAATTCCATATTTTCACCAAGTTTCACTATGCAAATGAGGAATCCAGTGCAGTTTCAGAGAATTGTTTCAGTAGCACATAAGTTTACCATAATTCATAAGACCACAACCTGTGGAAATGGGTGACAAATTATATGACATTAAAATTCTTTAGCAAGTCCAGAGTCTTCCAAAGCTCACTGTATAAAAATATGATGGTTACACATTTTTTAAAAAAATGTATTGGAAAGTTTGAATACATTCCAAAATGTATTTGTCTACAGTTAAATGAAATCTATTAATCTATTTCATAAATTGAGAATTTCAATGCCGGGGAGGAACTGCAACAGTGATGAATGGTATATTGAATGTTATGAATCATGCAACAGTTTAATGTTTTTGAATACCAATGTTAATGTTTCTTCTGGTGTGTATTGCTAGAAATACTTTTTAAGTTGTTTTTTAGTAGTAATTTACTTTTTTTCCACTTTTCAAAACTGACAACTTCTTTCCACATCTTGATGCTGAAAACATTAGGTGTTGTCCTTCCTCAAACTGCCTTGGACAGACTCCTGGGGGGATCAGTCTTGTGAATGCAAGCATGTAGACATCTAATCTTTTCCTGCCAACTTCTTTGGGATTGTAAACTTCATTCTTCAGTAGATTCAATTTCTTCTCAATTTATGTATCAGTGATATTAAAGCTTATCATGGATCTCACAAAAATACATTTACTATCCTCAATCTTGCTTTAAATTTAGTTAAAAATGTTTGTAATCCATCATTAGAGAAAGAAAATAACAATAAGTTCCCTAGGAAACCAGCTATTTATGTAGAACTTTGATTATAAAAATACAATCATAGCTACAAATTATAAAGGTGTGCCTTCTCTCAGCTTGAATAAGTCCGGAGTCTTCCAAAGCACTTGAGTGAACATCACGGTGTAAAAATATGATGGTAACTAGATTTTAAATGTATTGGAAAGTCTGAATACATTCCAGAATGCATTCCTCTACAATTAACTGAAATCTTTTAATCTATTTTATAAATGCAGAATTTCAACCAAAGCCAAGAGGAACTGCAATTTGCATAAGGTCACACCTTTTTTTGTTAATGATGAATGGTATTTTCCAAATTTTAAGACTACATTGAATGTTATGAACTATGCAACAGCTGAATGTTTATGTTTCTTCTGATGTGAATCGCTATAAATACTTTTTAAATAGTTTTTTAGTAGTAATTTACTTTTTTTTTTTTTATCACTCTTCACAACTGACAACTTCTTTCCACATCTTGATGCTGAAAACATTAGGTGTTGTCCTTCCTCAAACTGCCTTGGACAGACTCCTGTGGGGATCCATCTTGTGAATGCAAGCATGTAGGCATCTAATATTTTTCTGCCAAGTTCTTTGGGATTGTAAACTTCATTCTTCAGTAGATTCCATTTCTGCTCAATTTATATATCAGTGGTATTAAAGCTTAGCTTGCATCTCACAAAAATAAATTTACTATCCTGAATCTTGCTTTAAATTTTCTTAAAAATGTCTGGAATCCATCATTGGAGAAAGAAAATAAGAATACGTTCCTAGGAAACTTCCACACATCCCAGCTGATATTTATGTAGAATTTTGATTACAAAAATACAATCATAACTACAAATCAAATAGATGTGCCTTTCCTTAGCTTGAATTAGGAATTAGAATACTGTCACTTATTGAAAGAGAGGAACTGGATTTGAGCATTGAAGGGAGCAAGAAACTTCCTAAAAGAAGGGGGGGGGGGGGAAATGATTGTAAATTAAAACCTTCAGATGTCGGTTACAAATCAACCATGTTATAGCAGAAAGCTGCAAAGGCGGTGAAATTTCCACAGCATCATTGCCATGTTGTTAATGCAAGAATCAAGCTCATTGCAAGCTGTTCATGCACACACTTGAACATGGCCAATCCGTATTCATACCTATCACATAGTTTCTTTGCCCCACGGAACTTCAGATGAAATGCTTCATAGAAAGCAGATGAAGGATTCCTGCCAGACCCAAGAATCAAATGAAAACACGAGTTTATATCTATGCTTATACAAACAAGAGGATATGATTAAGCAAAAATTTGGTGCACAAACAACAGGAACAATTCATAAGAATGGGTTACGGAATCACAAAAGTCACGTTTGATCCTGCAGAAGCCATACAAGAGGCAAATTTGAATTTTTAAAACTGCTGTCTTTCCCCAAACATGGCATTCTCAAACTCAGCAACAATATTTTTTGGTAGACCCCGCTTTATCAAAATGACACAATTCTACATCTCTAGTTCCACTTACTGTAAGCCAAACAAAGTTTCAACACTAGAGTGGTTAGGGGAGAAAAAAAAAAAAAGTGTCAGTAAAAAAAAAAAAAACTGTAAACTGTTATTATTTACTAAATTTTTAAGCATTCAATGCCTGTATTGTTATTAACATGTATTTATATAGCACCAACATATTTATTATTATTATTATTATTTAATAGTGCTGTACACAAATGGTTTTATGCTTACACAGAAACAATTTCGTAAATATTACATGCCTTTCCAACAAAAGGTATTGGGTACCTAACAATAATTTTTTTTTGTTTTTATCAATACAATTTTTGTTACAATTTAAAAAAAAAAGTGTTAAAAATGTGCTGTGCAACGTAATATATTCTGTCAACAAAATGACTGAAGGTACTTCTCAATCGGTGCCAGTGTGCATTGCCAGTGGTACGACATTTGTATGGCATATGCAACTAAAGTGAAGAAGATGACAATTTGCTGGCACCAATTCAGGCTCACACCAATGAAAATGTGTTCAGATGTTTTGCCACCTTCAGTGGAGGCGTCAAAAAATATGTCCCTATGCCATCACCCTAATACACCATGTGGAATTCAGACAGTAGGAACTGAAGAACAAATGCAGAATAACTGCAATAGGTGCAAATGTATGTTACCCCCACCGCCAACAACTTTACTATATGAACGATCAAGATTTTTTTTTATGCTAGAGACATACATGATTCCAAAGACTGAAAGGAAACCATCATAGTCTATTTCTGACTCACAAGAACCAGTTTCTAAGCCCCTTATGCTCTGGGAATCACTCAATCCCTCCCCCACCTTGTACTATTGTGAAGTTATTGATACAACAAAATGAAGCCCCTCTGCTTTCTGTTCACCATCTAATATAGAAAGCGGAGGGACAGATACCTTTACTTTACAATGGAATAATGTGAGAGAGTTTGCATGACTATGCCAGTTTAAAGAGGCTTGGAAAATAATTCCTACAAAACAACTGTGAGATGCAATCATGTAGGTACATGGAAAGAAAAAACACAAATACCTAATAAAAGCACAAAAAGTGGCACTAGAAATGTTAAATACAAATCAGTGGGTGCTTTATATGGTGAAATCACAAATGGACTAAAAAATAGATGTAATAAAACAAAGTACAGCACTAAATAAGGTTTGTTTTATTTAATTTTCAAATACTCAATTTTATCCAAATACAGGTGAGACCTGTTACCCAGAATACTCAGAACCTGGGGTTTTTCGGATAAGAGATTTTTCTATAATTTCCATCTGCATACCTTATAGGAAAACTTTACCCCTCAAACAATGAAGGTCTCTATAAAAAGATATTGCATAAAACAGCTCATATGTAAAACCCTGCTTCATATAAATGAAACTTTTCATAAAAATATACTTTTTTTTTAGTAGTATGTGCCATTCGTTTATCATAAATAAAAAATTGCCATTTAAAAAAAATAAGGGCCACCCCCTGGGATCGTATGATTCACGGTGCACACAAACATACCAAACAAACTTTACTTGCTATGTGACATGAGCCATGAGTTGCAGTATTTCTGGTCAGGTGATCTCTGAGGCAGCACACAGACCATCATGTTGCTTTGTACCTTGTACTTGCTCCCAGCTAAGATATCATTAATCCTAACTGGAAGCAAAACCAACCTATTGGGTCTATTTAATATTTGCATAATTTTCTTGTATAGGTATGGGATCGGCCATCTGTAAAGCCGTTATCCAGAAAGCTCCTACTTACGGCAAGGCAGTATCCCACGGATTACATTTTACCCAAATAGTCCACATTTTAAAATATTATTTCCTTTTTCTCTTTAATAAATTTAGCTAAATCAGTACCTTGTACTTAACCTAAGCTAAAATATAATTAATCCTTATTGGATGCAAAAACCATCCTGTTTGGGTTATTTAATGTTCAAATTATTTTCTAGTAGATTCCAAATTACAGAAAGATCCATTCTCTGCAAAACCTCAGGTCCTGAGCATTTTGGATAACAGGTCCCATACTGTAGAGTTAAGGTATGAAGATCCAAATTAAGAAAAGATCTGTTATCCAGAAAACCCCAGATTCATAGCATTCTGGATAACAAGTCCCATACCTGTATAGTAAATATATCATAACTGGAAAGACACACTAGTTTATATCTATAGAGCTTAATTATTTAGTAGTTATCAGGTCATGCCTCCTTGTACCCAATAACACTGTTGCTGTAGGGTTTTCTTATTACAAATGTTAAATGTGGCTTTAAGTGTAACTGTAAATATATATATCTACATCTCTATATATATAAGATACAGAACTTTTAGCATATCAGAGTATAATTTGCATATAAGGCTGCTGGGCAGTCAAATGCCATGAAAGAGTTTGTCAAAGACCAGACAAGTACAGGTACGAGAACTGTAATCCAGAATGCCTGGGACCTGGGGTTTTCCAGATAATGGATCTTTCTGTAATTTGCATCTTCATTCCTTAAGTCTACTACAAAGTAATGTAAACATTAAATAAACCTAATAGGCTGGTTTTGCTTCCAATAAGGATTAATTATAACTTAGTTTGGATCAAGTACAAGCAACCGGATTCTATACCTGTATGGTGGAAATTACATATTTAATGATTACTCAAATCACATACAAAGAGAGGGAACATGAAACTACTACGAACACAGATTCTATGTGTTCTATTAAGAAATCATAAATGGAAGTTAAAGGATACTTCTCGTGGCAAACATGACAAAGTTAATACTTTAATTAATAATTAATTAAAATACGAATTTGCACTTAGCTGACGCAAGCTAGAGAAGTTGCGCTAGTTCATCAGGTTTGACGAAGTTGCGCTAATAAAGCCTAATTTGCATAAGGCGGGAAGTTTGAACGGACGTATGTGTTACACTGAATACACAACACTACACAAGCCCAGGGAACCCTAATAAAGGCTACTAGTGTTGTTTTATTGCCCTACACATGTGCTCCTAGTCTAGTTTATATGTGCCATAAGTTAGGAAATGAAGGGGGGAACAGGGTACCCAAGTTTCGCCAGCATTCACCATTTCGAATGTTAGTGAATTTGCCCCTTAGAATGGAAATACAGCCTTAATTTGCACTGCACTGCACAAGTATTTAAGCAAATGAAGCCACAGGCACCTCAAGAATAAGAGGTTTACAATTTGGTTTTCATCTGTTTTACTGCAGGAGCGAACAGCCTACAATCACAGCCATTCACTAGATTCTTGGAATGCAGCCTGCACAGTTCATACTGGTCAGCTATCTGTGGAAAAGGATCTTTACTCTGTTGTGAGTCCAACATGAAAACATATTTTACCTCCTTAGAATGTTCCAAATGCAGAGGCATTTAAAATAAACTTTTCATGGGTGCATATAATACAGTTTGAAAATTCCTTCAAACTAGTCTTTAGGTTTTGTTTTTTTATTTGTTGAAGGAGAACTAAAGTTTAAATCACTGGGGGGTGCCAAATGTTAGGCAACCCACCCTAATAATTAAATTGCTTACTGGATGCCCTGGGCCGTTGCTTCTGTTTGCTATAAATGACACTGGCTCATGTGTTTTCTGCAGAAGATCTTTGTTGCCAATTTCTTCTGATTCTACCGTCTTCTTTACGTTCCAGTTGGGGGAGGGGCATGTGCATTAGAGTAAAAGCCGAACTTAGAGCTTTTTCTTCCCTTTAAAATACAGAAGATGAAGACAGACCACAACAAGGAACTTCTACAAAAATAATCAGGGTCAGTGCAGTTTTCTGCTGGGGTATTAGAGCTATTATCGTCACTGGGGGAGTGCCTGACATTTTGCACTCCCCAATGAGTGTGACTTTAGTTCTCCTTTCAATATTTTCAAAAAATGTTAAAGAACATAAAGATGATGTCATTTGTTATGGAGTACACTGGAAAATAGTTGTAAAATTAAAAAGTATATATATATATATATATATATATATATATTAAAAAAAAAACATTATTTTTCAAACTATACAGGTATTATCCAGAATCCTCGGGACATGGGGGTTTCCTGGATAATGGGTCTTTCCATAATTTGGATCTTCACACCTTAATGCTACTTTAAAATTATTTGTTTCCAATAAGGATTGCTTATATCTTAGTTTGGATCATCAAGTACATGCTACTGTTTTATTATTATAGAGAAAAAGGAAATAATTTTAAAAAATTGGATTATTTGATTATAATGGAGCTTATGGGAAACAGACTTTCTGTAATTCAGAACTTTCTGGATAATGGGTTTCTGGATAACAGATCACATACCAGTACTATGTAAATAGCACTAAATAACAGAACTCCCAAAGCACAGTTCTTATACATACACAACAGAGTAGGACATGCCCAGGAGCCTTAGGGTTAGTCCACACCAGGCGATTCTGGGAGATTAGTCGCCTGGGGACTAATCACCTCTGCTTTTGGGCGACTAATCTCCCTGAAACGCTTACCCCTGTCTCGCTCAGGCTGAAATGAAAAGTCGAATGAGGTAATTCATACACGGTGGTGCGCTTTCTGGAATTGCCTGAAGTTGCCAACTTCGTGCAATTTTGGAAAGCGCACTGCAGCGTGTGAATTACCGCAGCGACTTTTCATTTCAGCCAGCGTGAGACAGGGTTAGGCGATTCAGAGAGATTAGTCACTCAAAAGAAGAGGCGATTAGGTGCCAGGCGTCTAATCTCCCAGAATTACCTGGTGTGGACTAACCCTTATTGTAGCGATAAAGTGATAAGGACAGTAGGACAAGTGTAAAGAATTGGTAATCACTTGGTCTCTGGGGCTGTAGCCAATTCAGCTGAACATCAGACAATGGTGAGGGATATTCTACCCCAGAGGCAACGTCACCATATGTTGATTTTACGGTCGGCAATTTCAGTTATTTTCAGTGGAGACACAATTTTTGTGTATACATAATCTCGGGTGACAAATCTCCAAGTTGGCTACTGCCCTATCAAATCCACCCTAGAAGAGATGACTGTTATTGAATGTGGCAGGGGCAACTCCACTGGGTTCACCTCAGTTTAGAGGTGCCAAAGTTGCAACAATGGGTAAATTGCAAAAGCACTTGGAAATGCATTGAAGAACTGCCTGTAGAATGACAGAAGCATTACAAGTGTCTTACCTGAGCAATGCAATTTTATGTTTAAAATCTGAGCAGCAATAAAACCCTTGTTTGCTTGCACATAACTGGGAAATATGTGCTTTAGGAATTTATTACCTCTAGGCTCTACAACCACTGCAGAAAAAACTCTAACAATAGGTTATTGGAGTTAAGCTCCCCATAGACGCAACGATCTTTCCCTGCCGAACGACCGATCTTAGTGTAGTCCGACCAATCTGTCAAATTATCGCGCGGTTAGTGGGATACAAACGATCGTTCATCTTACTATTTTTTGTCCGACATCGGTCTGAAAATTGATCGGCCAGGTTAGAAAATCTTTTTCGGTTCCCATGCAATCTACCTATGTTTGTAGGGCCAAGCAGGCTGCGATCCTTCAGTTTTGCTGGCAATGTCGCCTGAAATGGTCTTTTTAGTTGATGGACACATCAGGCATTTAAACGATCGTTTTGAGACAATCGTGGTCTCACGATAATTATTGGATCTTTCAAAAATCTTTACGTCTATGGCCAGCTTAAAGTACTGCTTCACATAACCGTCACTCACACAGTCACACATCTTGGGTTTCTGTCCTCCACTGCAGATAGTTGGTTGTAACATGCAGTTTGATAGCACACCCACAGCGTGTTTTCCCCATGAATACAGATTTTCTTTAAGGAATGCAATCAATGTAAAATTGTTATTATTCTGCCACACGGCAAAGGTTATTGAAAAAATGCTTACCTCTTTTTTTCTTTTGAATTTTATGCTATTCATTTTATTGGGTCATAGGGTCATGTAACATATTGGGCACTAGGAAATACACAGCCAGCCAATCTACACAGACCCAATTGATAAGCACACAAGTCAGTTACCAGAGGAACTACTAAAAGTACAGCAAGATCAATAATCTTGCACTTTATCTGGTTTCCATGTAAAGGTGGCCAAACACAGAGAGATCCGCTCATTTGGCGACATCTCTCACAGATATGCCCACCTTGTGATGGGTGATATCAGGCTGATCCGATAGTGGGCCCTAGGGGAAGGCCTCATACATGGGCTAATAAGCTGCTGACTGTCTGTTGCCAGCTATCAACCTGTGTATGGCCACCTGTAGGGCCAAGTGACATAGCTTCTCTTATCTCCGGCTAAAATGTAACTTGCCGTCGGGATAGCACTCAGATCTCTTTGTCGTTTCCTTTGGAGGCAACTTCGGAAAACGCATTGCATACTCAGATTTAAACATTTTGTTTTTAAGATTCCTTAATGAACTAGTACAGGGCTGACCAACTGGCGGCCCGCCTTCTGAGGCCCCCTACCTGCTGTGCTTGCTTACCATGTGTAAGCTTTAAATGGTATCACTAAAGAGATTAACTGCCCCCTGCATTGTTTAAACCTCAAATTCAGACTAATACCCTGTATTGTTCACACTTTTAACACCTCTATTGTTCACACCCCTAAAGCCCTGTCCTGTTTACAACCGAGACCCAGACTGAAACTGCCCACATTGTTCACACTTCATACAAAATGCTAATGGTGCACCAGCACTTTGTCACTGTATGTAGTACATCTTAGAGTGGTCCTGATGGGTTTC
>CM044439.1:129142893-129161472 GCA_024363595.1 Xenopus borealis
TGCAAAAGAATAAGAAATCAGGAAGGGGGCAAATAGTTTTTCACACCACTGTAGCTTGGTTTATGTTTTTCAGTCTATGCAGCAAAACTATTGTGCTCATTTACAAAGACAAATGCAAAGGACAAAATCATGCACTATTCTATGCTCACTAACACCATTTACCCACATGTACTTCTGTGGCCTACTGTATTTGCACCAATATGGAACTTAATTGTTTGTTCCTGAATAATTTATGATGCAAGGTACAAGGAACAGAGACTTAAAGGGTACATATAACTCAACCCATCTTGGATAAATATGCGGTGTGAAGGAAGTGAAATATTGCACTGAAATGGTGACGTGTGCCACACCAAATGATGTCAATCAAACTTGTTCTTAGGACCCATTAGCAGTACAACCGCCATATATTGTCAGTCCAGAACATGCGCAAATGTAATGCGCCAGAATAGTGCATCCAAAGTCCCGCAATGTTAGTAAAAGAACGTATACAGACCAACTTCGTGTGTGGTGGTCCTGGAGCGTAGAGGTTCAAATGGCACTTAGTAGATTTTGAATTATCCAAGATGGAGCTTTCAACAGGAGCCTTTTGAGGTGCAACTTGAGGCTAGGCACGGCCCTATTGTGGTTGCTTTTCAGCACATTTTTGTTACTCACAGCCGAAGTCTATAGTGACAGTCTGCGGATCTACAGACAGTACTTCCTATTACTAGGGGATACCTACTACTATTAGAGCTATTGAGCTCTCTTTTTCTGTAGTGATCACTATATATTATAGCTACATATAGTACTTGTGTTATACATGTTATAAGGGATCCCTTTCTTTTCTTGGCAGCGCTGCCTGGTTTTTAATTGTATGTCATTTTTAACTTGCTCTGCTTGGCATGGTGGAAAATAAAAATTGCTTTTTAAGATATACTTGTACTATGTATATATGTTCCAGACATATGTGAGTCGAAAAATAGCCCTCCAACTATTTTGGTTTTCTCATTTCTGTTTCATGTGGGCATTTCCACTCACATAGTCTGGTCAGTTGACTTATTATTACCACACATTTACCTAAATCCTCACTTGGCTTTTTGTGTGTACCAAAAAATAAAAGTGTTGAAAATAATGAAAACATCATGTAGTGTTGCCCTGCACTGGTAAAACTGATCTGTTTGCTCAGGGCCAGACTTACAAAGGGGGTGCCTCTAGGCCCACTGCTGATCGTCGCCCCCATACTCTGCCCTTTATTCTCAAATTTTCATCATCAAGACTGGATCAATGGGAATTGTCACATGGGAAATTTAAAAAACTATCGTATCTCCTGCATATCCCTAGTGTTTCTGAACCAATGTGGGTGTGGCTGGGCAGCATGCCGCCCCCTAAAATCCTGCCACCTTAGGTCCGGGCCTAGGTGGCCTTTCCACAAATCCTGGCCTTTGTTTGCTTCAGAAACACTACCGTATATAAACAAGCTGCGGCGTAGCAATAGTGTAAATTGAAAAAAGGCTATGTGGAAAAGGTTAAATAGTGGATAACAGATAGCGCCATTATGTTCTACAGAGCTTATCTGCTATCTGCTGTGTAACCTGAGCCCTTTCTTGTTTAAATGGCTGCCCCCATTGCTACACAGCAGCTTATTTATATAAACAATAGTAGTGCTTCTTAAAGGAGAACTAAACCCTTAATTTAAAAAAAAGAAAAAAACCTTATTCCCCTACCCTACATATACCCCCCCTCCCTGCTCCCCATCAGCCTAGCTGTTACCTCTGGTAAATGCCCCTAACTCTTACTTACCCCTCGGTGCAGATTCAGGGCATCGGAGTTCATGGGCGCATCTTCTTCTCTTCAGTAATCTTCGGGTCATCTTCCTTGACTTTGGTGCAGTTGTCGTGGAACGGAAATTTGCTCCAACTGCGCATGCGCCAATGCACCGATCACTAAAGATTACTGAAGAGAAGAAGAGGGCTGCTGTGAATTCTGATGCCCTGAATTTTTTTAATTAAGGGTTTAAGCCAACACACACAGAGTGCAGGGCAACTCTGCATTATATTTTTATTACTATAAAACACTTCCTTTAAATGAGAGGTCTTTAATTTCTGGTTATTGCTACAATCAAAGGTAAATCCAGTCAAGTATCTGTTGCTTTATCATCGGTGCTGTTCTTTTGCTACCGTATGTCAAGTATCATGTGTATCAAAAGGTTTTGTTAATGGCACTGTAAGATGCGCTGGGAGAGTGTCTCGCTTCCTTACCTCCCGGCTCATCTCTTCAAGGCGCACTTCCTGGTTTGGCGCACCAGTGACACTGGCGTCATCAGTGCTCAACAATGAGGGGCACATTTACAGTAAGTAATTTTGGGCTACTTTGACTATCGAATAGCCCAAAATTTGATTCAAATTGAAAAAAATTTAAAAAGTACTGGCCCTTAAAAAATTTTTTTTGAATTTGACTTATTTAAGCCATTGTTATATGTGGAGTTTTGGTTAACCCCTGTTTTGACCATTCACCATAAAAGAATAGAAACACTTCCTGAAAAGATTGCTGAAAGAGAATCATTGCTAGAGTCATTTTCAGACTCAGATGACATCAGGGAGTGGTGTAATGCCATCAGTGGGGAGGGTATTGAAGTAGCCCAATTCCTGGATGATAATGGCATGACTTTAATCACTTTCTAAGTCACATTTCTAAATAATGGCAGATTTGTATAAGTTTCATGTTCATGTTCAATGCTGGAAACAGGTTATTTGTATGTGTATATAAAAAGCATTTCTGCTTGTTTAACTAATACATATTATGCATTACTAACTGTGTTCAGGATAGTTCAATATTACAGTACTGTCATACTTTACACAAAGAGAATGAAAACATTTGTTAAACATAATAGAAATGGTTGACTGTTCATGTGTCACACTAAGCCGCTATGGTATTACCCTGTGGCAAAATATTTTGAATGGACAAGACAGGGCAGATATTGGATTTGTAAAGATTGAAGATGCAAATTAACAGTTAACTGTTTTGGTAGTAAAACAAAATGCATATATTGCTGCCCTTCTCATCTTCCTGCGACTAAGCCACACTGACACGAGTAATATGAAAAGGTAATGATTGGCAAGATATTTCAGGGAGACTTGTCACCCACGTTAGTACATTTTTACTACAAGCAACAAATCTCCTTGTGTATCATTGCCCTTAAGAAAAGTGAAGGGGATACAGGCATGGGACCCATTATGCAGAAAGTTTGGAACCTGGGGTAATCTAGATAATGGATCTTTCTGTAATTTTAAATCTACAAGAAAATAATTTAAATATTAAATAAACCCATTAGGCTGGTTTTGTCTCCAATAAACTCTAATCAATTTTAATATACTCAAAATTCAACTGGGTGGTTATTTAAAAAAAAAAAAAAAAATTTGAATATCTAAAACGCGAATGGATATTAAAAAATAGTTTGTATCAAGAAATTTGCAAGCCAAAAACTGGCTGCAATATTTTCATAATAAAATGTTTTTTTTTGCACACACAACACTCATTCACTGGCTAATATATATAACATTCTCTGGCAGAAACAGACATTTGGTAATGCCCATTTAATCATCAAGGTATGAAGAATCTTCCTTTTTCACAACCCTCAGTTAAAACAATTTTTTTCTGACAATTAACTGAGGGGTTCAGTTTATCTCATTAAAGAATATCCTACATAAAGCGTCAGTCATAAAAGACTATCATCTAAAAATTAAAGTTTGTATTTATGCTAAAAACAAAGTGTAATGTTTAGTCCACTAGAGAACGTTGGGGAAAAACTTTGAATTCAAATTTGAATTAGTTACAGAATCTTTTGTGTTTACATAGGACAATGTAATGAATGGGTGACATTATGCATGACAACCTAGCAGCCTGATTGGGTGAAATATGTTGAAGGCAGTACAAAATGAAAGATGTAAACACCACACACTAAGGGGCAGATTTACTAAATTCACATGAAATTCACATGAAGAATCGAAGTTCGATCGAAATTGTATCAAATTCGAATCTTTGAATATGCAAATTAGGCACATTTGACCATCGAATATTCAAATTCGAATGATACGAATATTCAAATAAAATTTTATTCAAATATTCGAAAATTCGATGGTCTAATACATCCCCTTTAAATTTTTATGCGACCACCTACTTCGCCAGATTAAAGCTACCGAAATGGGGATCCTTCCCTGAGATCGAATAAAAAAAATTTCAATCGATCGATTAAAATCGTTTGAATATTTGATTCAAATTCGATTCAAATATTCGATTGATCAAATATATTCGAATATATTCGAATTGCGGTAAAATCCTTTGAATTCGATAGTTGAATTTTTGGGGGATTTTACTTCCCCACTATTCCCATGTCGAATTCCGAATTTTTTTATATTCGAAATTCGACCAATAGTAAATCTGCCCCCATGACTATTTTGGCTTCCCTGGGCCACAGGAAAAGTTGTCTGGGGCCACACATGAAATACACAAACACTTTTGATTTGTGAAAGAAAAGAAAATGCACAGAAAAGAACTACAATACCAGTTGAATAACCAGATGGAGCTATACTCTGGAATATGGGACACCTGGGTATTAAATAGACATTATTATTTAGTATTATTATTATTACTAACTGTACAATGGGCAGAATGCCCCCTCCTGCCTACTCCTATATGCTTTGCAACATGACGTTTCCTCGGGAGCCAAGCCTTTCAAGCTGGGCAGCATTCATGTCCATCGTGGGCCGAGGCCTCAGGTTGGACACCCCTGGACTATTTGATCTGTATCTGGATGCTATTTCTGGTGCCTTTGTAAGCATGCATGTATATAATATTGCTGCACTGTTAATTCACAGAATACTGATCATTCTGGGTAATAGTCTAGTATAGGCGCTAGTTCATATCCTGAGACAAGCTTGGATATAGCTCATGTTTGTAACAAAGACATTTTAAAATAGCATTTAAAAATTATTGCAAGTGCTAGGTATCAAGATGTGATTGGCCATTTTCTAGTGTAATGCATTTGTAGTTTTGTCACTAGAGTAATCTATAGTACCTCACATTTACCAGGAAACTAATATTATTCACATTTTTTGTCTGCAACAAACGAATGCCAAAGGCTGTAAAGTTTGCAAGGTTACAACAACTGACACTGTAACTGAGGTGAAAAATGAAATAAAGCATGTCTCATAACTGGACATAGACCCCTCATTTTAATCATTCACTAGAGCTCTAAAAAATAAAGGTAACTTATTATAGGAGTTTTCACAGTTGTCCTTATAAGTTTACGACTTTACGTATTACAAAAAAGACAGCTCAAGCTCCCCACATTACCTTTTTCCAGGTGCTCAGTCCTCAGTGTCCCCACTGTACGACTATAACAAACTCAGAGTATTGGACTACACTTCTGGAGAAAGATTCATTGTGACAGAATGCTGTAAATTCGGGAATGTCTGCCTTAGTCATAGGTCATTTGCGTAGTGATTATGATTTAAAAAGAGTAAACACAGTAGTTTGACAATAAATGGCTTCAGCCAACCACTAACCATGAGTGAAAGACAAGTTTTTGTGTTATCATTCATATTCTCTGAAAAATGGTTAAGAAATCATAAATTCTGCCAGGATATGTAAACTTATGAGCACAACTGTATTTGGCTTATCCTGGAATGGTCAGCAAGTGAATAGGGGTGATATCATGTTTAGCACTGCTGCCTTACAATACTGGAAACCTCAAACAGATTCTCACCTGTGTGCTATATGCAAGTCATATTGTTGCTAGGGAAGCACCAAATCCAGGATTTAGCCAGACCCACTGATGTAAATCATGTGATCCAAATACAAACCCTTTAAGTCATGTGAAATAATATTAAAGTTGAATGTGACAATTTGTTATTCAAGAAGGATGCAAATTTGCATTTTTCTAAATGAAGAGGATGCAAACTAGGGGTTGGTTCATCCTTAATGGTTACTTTGTTTCTTCTTGTACAAACTGTGGGTAGGGACTGATGAACATTGAACAACCCCTTTAAAGTGTTGTATAAACACATCAGCACTATATACATAACAGACAAATGACAATAATATTTGTCTTTTTCAACCTCCATAACTTGGTCCTAAGACCTATGTACAGCACTGATTCTATGTTCAATAAGGATTCAACGGTCCTTAGCAAACTTTGCTAAGTATGGAAGGCAAATGAAAGACTTCTTGGCTGCAACATTTCTATGTGCAAAATTTGGATCCCCTGTATAGTTTCTCCCTTTATCTATAGATAAAGCAACAAAGGGTTTTTGTTAATGTCAAGTAGGAACTGACAGACCATTGGATATATAACAAAGGAACCTTTTAGGAAACCTTCAAGTCCTGATGCAAGTGTTTTCTGTATTAGAACCTGTTTGCCAGCGACATCTTTCAGTTTTTCCATTCATTTTGCCAGCTCCAAGGTTAGTAAAGCAGACATGATACCTCATTGCTGAATGAGAGGGATTCATTTTTCTTATATTGCTAGTATGTTATAGTAGGGTTTTATTCAAAATTCTTCACCCACTGCAATTGGTATGCAGTAAGTTAATACAGAAAAGAGGGATACTTCAAATCTTTATAATCAACCCAATTCAGTTAAATGATGCAAGGGAATACTGGAAGGGCAGAGTACAGTGAGGATGAGGGGGTTAACTTCTACATAAAATGACATCACATTTGAAAAGCAACCAAGTCAAACATTTTGTGTTCATATAGCTGGACCTGTTCAACAAACAAAACATTTGCACCTTAAAAACTATTCAGTTGGAGCCAGTAAGCACTTTCCAAATTTTTTTTTTGTTGAGCATGAAAAGTCACTCTGCCAGGAGATTTCCTACTTAGGCTAGAGGTGACAGTTTGAAGACAGCATTTGTCTTTCGTGACTACTGGAGTTAATTTAAAGAAAACTCCAATATGGTGGAAACACTGTACAGTTGGTTCCTTCACTGTCAAAGTGAACTTAAAACAAAAAGGGAGGAGATGATGTTGACCACTAGACCCAATTTTAACATAATTGATTGCAACATCTAAATGAATAACAGGAAGATGATGGCAACATTTCTTACTTATTTTTTTAATATTTGAACTCTATATCTTAGCCTTGCTTTCATGTTAGGAGCCAGCCAGATATCTACTCTGAGTGGAAACGGACCCTGTAATGCCACTTCTTTGAACCATCTGGGATAACAGTGTTGCTAGTGCAAAGCTTAGAACCACAACTTTAAATACTATAATGGCTTTATTATCAAGATAGAGTGACTTTGCTGCTTAGCAAAGCTGTTTCATGGAAAATACCCCTTAGTGCACATTAAAGTGCTTTCAGATGTTACTGCTGGATAGCACATAATGAACTTTCTGTGAAAAATGTCCTGGAAACAAATGATAAAGAGCCAGACCTGTATAATACAGCAGCGTGTGTCAGCATGCACGTTTGTGTGTTTGTAGAGGGTATTTATATGGAGGCACTTGGGAGCTGCATGCATGAAGATCTAGAGGACAAACATTCTTATTATCTATAGATTAAAAAACGTTCAGTTGTTAGATTACCTCCAACTGCAACACAATTGAAGAATAACTACCTTTAAGTCAGAACATCAGCTGCTAGAAATAAATATTAATGGCATAATATATATTTGGGATGCATCCTAACAGTTCGTAATTTTTCTGAGATATTTTTAGGCCACATCTAGGTCATGTTCTAGTAAGGAGAGCATTTCCTTTTTTGGATTTTAAAATATTTGCTGAACAAGGGAAACTATGCAAAAAAAAACCTTCAACAATAATGTGGGTGTGAACTGTTTAAATGTATCAATTAGTTTCCATTTTTCTACATGATGTCCAATGTACCTTGTGAAGTCCCACCTCATCAAGGTATGTGTTTTCAGGGCTCCCTTCTTTCCATGCACCCTTGATTTGAGCGAAGTTCTACTCAGATAATCAAAACAGGCTGACATTGGAGATATGCACTAGCTGTAAACAGTGACTATGGTATCCAAGTGCACAGAATAACTTTACCACTTTAGTACCTTGCAATTATGTTTGTAATTTAACCTTTATAACTTTAACTGTGAAGAAAGAAAACATTATGCAGACAGCACCAGGGTTCCATTCAGCCAGATATTTGGAAGGATTTAAATTGCGCACAATTTCATGGCATCTTATTTAAAGGTTTCTGTGACCCAGCTCTTGAGCATTCAGTTTCAAGCTCTGGTGAGTAACTCATGTGACTTCACAAAAACTCTCTACTTCTCATTTTATTGTTCCTATTTCTCTTCTATCCTCTTCCCTTTACCAAAAGCTGACACAAGTGTTTATCTGTATATGACAAGATACTTTCACTTAGAAAAGCCTCTAAAAATGTAGAATAAAAAGAAAGTGCAAATCCAGGAGGTGATATGTCCACTTGTCTAGAATCTCTATGAGCAAGTGCAATGTATGCAAGCACAAATACATTATTGAAATATTTTTTACATTAAAACTGGAGATGTGTTGCTTAGGTACATTCAAGACACTATATATATATATATATATATATATATATATATATATATATATATATATATATATATATATCTACAAACTCTACTCTTTTGTTTTCCTTCCGTGACCCTCTGGTCACAGCAATAACACTCTGAACGTGCACGCATACATGCACATGCCCACATGCTTGTCGGGGAGGCAGAGTGGGGCCCCGAGGAAGCAGTCCTGCCAGTCTCTTATTCAAATCAATGCATGGTTGCTAGGATAATTTGATACCAGATTACTGAAATTGCAAACTGTAGAGCTACTGAATAAAAAGCTAAATATGAAAAAAACACAAAAAATTAAAAACAATAACCTTTGATATTGTCTCTCCAAGAAATCATCCAAACCCCTCTTATAGTCATTAACAGAATCAGCCATCACAACATCATGGCAGTGCATTCCACAACCTCACTCTCCTCACTGTGAAGATCCACCTACGCTGCTTCAAATGAAAGTCCTTTTCTTCTAGTCTGAAGGGGTGGCCTCTGGTGCAGTGATCCTCTTTATGGGTAAAAAGGTCCCCTGATATTTGTCTATAATGTCCTCTATATTAGGATAGTAGACTAAATGAGTAGGAGAAACTTTGAGAATGGTGGAGAAGATTGCAGCTGGTTGTTCAGCAAGGTCTTGTTGTTGTGAATTATCTGTCATTCAAGGTCACACAAAAAGGAAAAAAGATGATCTGCAAAGGAAGTAACAGAAACAGTGCAGTGATCTGGAAATCACATTACATCAGAAAATCAGCAGCCCCAACATGAACATTTTTATTGATGTCAGTTGAAAAGTGTTCATTCAGTGCTCTGTAAATCAGAATGGCACATTATTTTCATACCATATGTGTTGATGTGAAGTTGATTTTCAGGTCTGAATACTAATGTCTGTCATAGAAAGGAACTAGCACAATAAGCTTGGTGAATGTTATTGTTATTAATGTTGATAATAACAATAACATTCACCAAGCTTATTCACTAAATCCAAACCCCTCTTCTCATTTAGGGGCAAATTCACGCAAGTGCTAATTCTCTAGCGTGTTGTCAATTCGCAACTTTGTGAATATACTAAGTTAGACTCGCTAGCGAAAATTCGCTAGCGAAGTAGATAGACTAGCGCAACTTTGCACCCTTACGCCTGGCGAAGTGGCACACCGATGAAGGGACGTAACTACGCTAATTCACTAAGATGAACATTTTACTGAACGCTACCTCTTGCGCTAGACTTTACTTCTAAGTCCCAAAAAACACTGGTGTCTTTTACCTTTTGTAGGGTGATAGTCTGAAAAATAGCGAAAACATTTTTGGGGGTTACCCTCCTTCCCCCCTACATTTCCTAACATATGGCAACTCAACTATACAGGGGCACATGTAGGGCAATAGGACAACTTTATTTAATTTATTAAAGGTTTCCTGGGCTTGTGTAGTGGAATGTAGTGGCTGTAACATATACTTCTATTATACATTTAACTTTGCGGCGAATGCAAATTAGGCATCGCTAACGTAAATGCGCTTTGCCTGGCGAAGTAATGGTAGTGCAACTTCGCTATCATTCGCCGCCCTGAGCGCAAATTCACATTTTAGTGAATTTGCGGCGGGCTGGTGAAAATTCACCTATCGAAGCTGTCGCTAGTGCATTTTCGCACTTCAGTGAATTTGCCCCTTAGTCTCATTTTGTTTTTAATTCATCTAGGAAGGAAAAAACGTTTAATTCCATCTCCTCCTTTTAGGCAGAAACCCAGTTACAACATTAATCCATTAAGAAGATGACTCTTTGATAACTATTCTCTGCTCCACATACTGTATGTAGAGAATTCCAAAGCTCTGTAATTCATAATCACTCCTTACTAGAACCCTGGCTGCTGTTTAAGTTCAGCCCTTTGGTCTAAAGGACCTACAGAAGGAAAATTAACTAGCACACTGACTAGTTATTATTCACTGGGTAATCCAACCCAGACACATACATCAAAAGAGCCTTCCTTATATTCTGCTTCCATCTTCTAGGTAGGAAATCAAAGAGGTAGAACATTGGGTCCACTGGGTGATCCAACAGACAGAGCATGGATCAACCCACCTGTGGGAGATCCAAGAGATCATGACACTTAGCTCTCATATAGTGGATCTGAAACACCTGTGGTATTACCTTAAACCTTTTTTGCTTGTGCGCCACATTTAAATTAAAAAATTAGTTGTAGAGCAACACAAGCATGAAAAAGTCCATGTGGATGTCAAATAAGAGCTCTCTGATTGGCTTTTTGGTAGCCCCTATATGAACTGGCAACCTACAGAAGAGAATATTTGGCAGGACATCTGTTTTTTATGCAACCAAAACTTGCATGTAAGCCAGTAATTCAAAAATAAGCACCTGCTTTGAGGCCACTGGGAGCAACATCCAAGGGGTTGGAGAGCAACATGTTGCCCGCAAGCTACTGATTGGGGATCGCTGCTTTAAACTCTTCCCCCCATATGTAATAAAATGCAGTTTGCCCATGAGCAGTAACCCATAGCAACCAATAAGATTTTTGTTTTTTAACAGGTAGCTTGTAAATCCAGCCTACTGATTGGTTGCTATGGGTTACTGCCCCTGGGCAAACTTAGTGCCTTTAATTACACATCCCTCCATACTCAGCTAAATGTTGGGTCCTTTACCCCTTTACTCACTAGCCAATCATATCCTATGTAAATTATTTCATATCATACACCAATAGCAAGGCAAACCCCCCTTATTGCCTTTCTGTTTGCCATTTGAAGGTTAATATCACTACAAATATACACGTGTGACATGCTCTATTGAATCAGTTTGAAAGTCATCTTCTTGAATAAACTATATTTACTTTATAAGGTCTATAGAACATCTGCAAACTATAGTTCAAATGGATACTGTCATGGGAAAACGTTTTCAAAACACATCAATTAATAGCGCTACTCCAGTATACTTCTGCACTGAAATCCATTTCTCAAAAGAGAAAATATATTTTTTATATTCAGTTTTGAAATGTGAAACAGGGCTAGACGTTTTGTCAATTTCCCAGCTTCCCCTGGTCATGTGACTTGAGCCAGCACTTAAGAAGGGAACTGCTTTCTGGCAGGCTGTTGTTTTTCCTTCTCTATGTAACTGAAGGAGTCACAGTGGGACATGGATTTTATTATTGGGTTCTTTGATCTACCAGGCAGCTGTTATCTTGTGTTAGGGAGCTGTTATCTGGTTACCTTCCCATTGTTCTGTTGTTAGGATGCTGGAAGGGAAAAAGGGAGGGGGTGATATCACTCCAACTTGCAGTACAGCAGTAAAGAGTGATTGAAGTTTATCAGAGCACAAGTCACATGACTTGGAGAAGCTGGGAAATTAACAATATGTCTAGCCCCATGTCAGATTTCAAATTGAAATATAAAAAAATCTGTTTGCTCTTTTGAGAAATGGATTTCAATGCAAAATTCTGCTGACGCAGCACTATTAACTGATGCATTTTGGAAAAAAAAAATTTTCCCATGACAGTATCCCTTTAGGGGCCACTATACTGTATACTGCTTTCTTTTGTTTAGTATATAGTGCTCAACTTATGACTATTTTGCAATTTAAATTTTCACTAGGTCCTAGAAAAGTCTTACTGACTTATTTAAACACAATAGCAAAGGCACACCATAAGCTTAAATCAGTCCTCCACCTAAAAACGAATTTTTGCATAATGATAAAAAGCATCATTCTAACAACTTTAGAATATACATACAAACATGTCAATGGTTATTGAAGCATTACTTATTTGTAACTGCTGTTGATGAAACCAGCATTTGTTGTTGATATTTTCTGCATTCCTGACTTTTGAAACAGTGCAGCAGAAACAGCTGATTAAAAGATCTAGGGGGAGAACTCAGTTGTTTTATGTTATTTCAAGAGTCAAACGTCAAGAACAGAAACGTGTTTGAGAAATATTGCATTCAACTGTAAAAACATTAAAAGCCATTGTGACCTTTTTGTTAACGTACACTGAAAAGTTGCTTCGAAGTAGGTTTTTTCAATATGCAAAAAAAAAACTTATCTTATTATAGGGGCTGATTCTCTGCCTATAAATTTCAGGTCGATTTTCAGCCCCATCTGGCTTTTCCTTAGATACACATACATTAGCAATTACATAATAGCTAAAACTCCTGAAAGTTCCCCACCCACAAGGAGTGACTATTATATTCTATATGGAAATTGCAAGCTATTTATTACTGCGTTGAATGTACATCTTTTTAAAATGTATTTCCTAGTGTGTATATAGAACTGGCACATTTCCATAGTGATTTAAAGAGATTACACATCAGTCACTGCCCCAGTAGAGTTTACAATCTAAGGTCCCTTAGGAGCCAGTATGTTTTTGGAGAAGGGGGGAGGAAACAGGATTAGAGGAAACCCACACCGACACAGGGAGAACATATGAACTCTTTGCAGATAGTGCCAAAGCTGGAATGGAACCCAGGACCCCAGTGCTGCAAAGCAGAAACACTACCCATTGAGTCACCATGCTACCCAAATAACTAACGTACATATTAATGAAGTAAATCACAACATTTCAAATTGTGTCCTTTTTAAGTAAACAATTCTTCATTTTCAAGTGGTCTGAACTATGCTGGCATTGATTTTTAATGTGTATTATTTGCAGCCTTAAATCATATCAACAATATGAACAGATCCCTTAACCAAAAAACAACAAGTCTAAATTATTACAGATGATAGATTTATTATTTTTATGATACACCATATTGCTGATTCTGGCAACATAAACTGACTTGATCACTTTTATTGTAAGAATGTAAGAACTGGCATAATCTCATGCATTCGTACATTCCAAAATCGTTACAAATGGCCATATTTAAAATTCCACAGCTCTGAAAATAGTCCATCACTTTGCACCTCAGAAAAAAGGCATTTCCCATGTTAGCTGAAAACTCCCTAGAAGCATCTGAAAAATACTGTATGTTCCAAGCAGAAGTTACAGAAGAAGAGTTAATCAGTAACAAATGTGAAGTGACATAATTCAGGCAGAAAGAGAGAAAATGATGGTTTTACTAGATGCTAGACTTCACAGTGTTAATCCTGGCTCGGCAGCCTGGATATTGCAATCTGATACCTTGTATCTACAGAGTCAGAGTCTCTACAGAGTCTTTAATTAATTTCATACTTCACATAAAGAAAAGGATACCGCATATAAAAACAAATCTGAATTTAACATGCTAGCTTAGCCAGAAATCTGTATGCATTTAGTTTAAGACCTCTCATATACTGGAATGAATTTTGTGCAGTGGGTCATTGTGGAATTGAACATGTTTCTTAAGGATACTTCCCAGTGCTCCAGAAGCGATTTTTCTGAGTGCCGAGAGCGAAATGGGATGATGTAATTTCTCTTTGATCTGAACATGACATTGTTTTCTGCTAAACGCTCTCTGCTTTTGCAATCATGAGACTCCTTTATGTGCCAGATTTCATATTCCTAAAGGTACTTAGCCAGCTTCGAACCAGTGGCTGTTTATCTGTAAAAACTGATATTTACAGGGCAGGAAATTCCCACTGGTCCACTTATGTGAGTTGTAAAAAATCCATTTGATGCATGACAAATGGTTGTTTCCATGTTAATGAATATTTTGTGAAGTAAATTCCTCGGTAGCATTTTGGAGTAGTACATGTAATATATATTTTCCAGAATGGATTATTGTTTTATTGTTCACTTTTAAATAATTTCTCCTTTTCTTATGTAGAAGTCAGTTATTAAAGGTAAGGGAAACACATCAGGAAGTCTTACTGCTCATAAGTGCACACATACATACAATCATAAATACATTCTGGTTCAGGCATTGACACAAGGTAACCCTGGAATAACCAGTAGCCTAAATATCCTGTTGTACAATACTGTAGTATTTGTTGGCACTTTATAAATATGTGTTGCAACTTTTCGACACTATAAAAGATATATCTGAATTTAAATCCTGTGTTGTTTAGATTTCTTTCCTTTAACACTTGTGTGCTCCCTTTGTGGAGATGCTTGCACTACTGAAACTGTATCTGTTATATTTTTAATTAATTTCCTCTTGCTTTTATGATGGCTCAAGCAGGACCCTCTATTCTTCTGTTTCAGTCTATTTATTTCTATTTCATTAATCCCTTACTTTAACATTCCTGTCTCATGGAACTTATAGCAATGACACCATAACACCAGAATCAGAGCTCTTTCTTTGGGTTTGAAGTGTTGGGAGATAAGTGGATTACATGTGACTTCTTTTTTGACTATACCGGGAAAGGTAAAAGCTGAGGGGTGTAAGTAGCCACCACCAGTTTTAGTTCGCTTACATTAATCACATGATTATTTTGTAGCAATCTTTTTTTTTGTGATAGTTTCCCCTCTGTATATACACATTTTATGTTACTTTCATGTACAGGTATGGGATCCGTTACTCTGGAACCCGTTATTCATAAAGCTCCAAATCATGGGAAAGCCATCTCACACAGACTCCATTTTAATATTCTCGAAATTACATAATTCTAATTAAAAAAAAAAAAAATAACAAGAGAGTAACTTGTACTTGAGCCTAACTAAGATATAGTTAATCTTTATTGGTAGCAAAACAAACCTTTATTTAATGTGTACATTATTTTCCAGTAGATTTATGGTATGGAAATACTTTATCTGGAAAACCCCAGCCCCTGAACAGTCTGGATTACAGGTCCCATACCTGTATAATCTAACAACAAGGAAATATTTTCATTTTAACTTTCTGCTTAGTGAAAGACATTCACAGGTCTTGTTTCCATAGTGTGGTTTATATCATTGGTCATCTGAACTCTCTGCTGTGATGATCAGCCATCATTGTTTACCACCTGAGAAGGAAGGATGCAAATGGAGGAAACCGGAGGAAGAGAATTATATGAGTGAAAGGCTAAACAGGAAGGAGAGCAAAGGGTTGATGAATAACCCGGGTAGAGGCAATTTTCATATTATTGAAACTATTTGTCTTATTAGGTTAAATGATTAAGATGTAATTGTAGTGGAAATTGATAGCTAAAAATGAATGCTTATCTGTGTTCTACACCCATTTACATTACCTTCCTTCCTGTTAATCTATTAGAGAAATAACCATAACAAGTAAAACAGAGGATGACAATCCTGTACTATACAAAGATTGACAAATGACTAATGACTTCACTGTATTTGATTCTCTAGTTTAGTATACAACAGGCTCACACTGCACATGCCTAAAACCATCTTTGAAACAGCTGTCAGTACTGTTGTCTGTACTTGACTGTATGTGCCGCAGGCCAAGCCTAGATAGTTGATAAAGTGAAATGGGATTACCTGAAACAATATGCATTTCTGTGTGAAAGTGATTTCTTCTCACATATACAGGGCTATATAATACTATGACTCATACATGAGACTGATGACTTGTCACTATGCCATATAATTTGTCTTGTGAAGCTTTATTGGTAATCTTGCAACATATACCATCTTAAATCACCTGTAAATGCAATATGAACTTTGAAATGAAGTCAGCAGTTTCCCTTTTGCATAAAGTCTTTATTTCCATTCGGTGGCTATGAAGCAGTAGTTCTATGTAATGTTCTGCACTCATACACCTCTGTTGTATTTAGAGCTACAGTATATAAAGTCACTCATCAAGGGAGAATCAGTTGTTAAATAGAGACCTCAGTGGTGCAGGTCCATGTTTACATTGTTTTAACTGTCACAGAACCTTCTTTATCCAATAATTGAGAAAAACTATCCACATGCGTATGATATTACAATTTACAGAAAATGAAGCCACTCATCTGCCAGAATCAGACTCTGGTTCTGGTATTAGCTGTACAGTGCTGTTCCTGGCAGAGCTAAAGAGGGTTCTGCAGGCTTAGCCAGGAAAAGAACTGCTCAGCTGACACCAGGCGTGTTATAATCTAGGTGGATACTGACAATTTGCGTTTTTCCATTTTTTAAAAAGCACAAATAATAAGTATAACAGGTGTGAGCCAGGCATTTATAATATTATATTATATTTTTTTTTATTTAACATACCAGTTTTGTGCATGCTTATTTACCATAATTTTGTATTTATCCAGGTATGCCCCTAGTGTATAAAGAGACAAACAAGAATATGTTAGCACCCATCCAAAAGTTTTGTGGACATTGCTTAGTTTAATGGAATGGACAGATTCAAAACTCTGAGATACTATGGGTCAATCTAATTGTAGTGAGTACAGCAGATTACTGGGGTCCATGCTTACCTCAACTTTAAGCTGCAGTAAAGCATTGGCTTAGTGTAATATATAAAAAGCATATATAATTAAGCATCACACGAATGAGAAACCTTTTTCAGCATGTTTTGTGAAAAAAATTGCATGTACATACTAAAATATCTCAACTCTTGGCAGAAATCAATGAGCAACATAGTGGTTGGCAAAAGACTGTTATAATAAATGATGAGCGCAACCATGTCTGAATGAATGGCTCCTATTCTAGCTTGAAGGAAATATATAGCCGCTTTGAAACTGGACAAAAAATAGACTGAAGAGGGATGTACTGTATATTGTGAAAGTGTAGAGTGACCTATGGAATGCCTGACGGAAATTAAATATGTATTTGAAGAACGGTCTCAAGATAAAGGAGTAAACAATAATCTTAACATTAACTATATTTTAATAGACATTGATGGTGGAAACATTATTGTAATCTGCATTCATATCAGTCCTTTTCAAGTGTTCTGGACACTTTCCAAAGCTAGGCTTTTTAAAAAATGATTGTGGTAAATAACATCAGTTGGCAATAGGAAGAAAGTTCTGCTCATTTACTGGAACATGAGGAGTTGCAATCAACATACTTAAGCATTCGCCATGCAACGTTCTTGCTAAATCCATGCAAATTCTAATACTACTTATTTTCATTGTTAGAAGGACTTGTGGTTATATGCCCAAATTAGCCACATGGTAAGCTGAAATAGTTAAATGGGATCCTCCTTGAACTACAATGGTACCAGTTTATATTTGGGATGAATAATCTTTATTTATTAAGTACAAATGGTATTTTCAGTGATATTTTGAGGCAAGGTGCAACAACTAGTTAATGTGACTGGAGCCAATGCTTACATATGTTCTGGTTTCAGTACAATAATGCTTCTTTGAGACATTAGAGGTAATCTTACCACATATATATGAATGTAAAATGCGTGTTAGTGTCACCAGTGAGCTATATATTTATTAAGTTAATGCACTGCACCCAATAGCACAACAGATATCATGGTTACTCTGGTCTAGACATAGCAACACACAAGCTACATATAGCGTAACAGTTATGATGAATATAAGATGCTTGTTAGTGTCACCAGTGAACCATACTTTGATTAAGTTAGCTTACTGCACTTTATGAGTAAAATAAAAGTAATAGTAAAATAAAAGATAAGAGGGCTGCATAAGGATTTGACTGAAGTCAATGGCATTGTTTCAATATGGGCCGAATACAGAGAGGGTTTTGAGTAGTTAACAGGGGGAATAGGGGAATTATAGGACTTTTCAGTAACAATATACATAAAGATTATGTATTGTTTTAACAGCTTATTTAAAATATGGGAGATTGACACATTGTGATAAATATTTAATAAACTTAGTGATACATATGTAACGTGAAAATCTTTATAGGCTTAGGCCACAGGAAGTTACTATGTGTCTTGTTTTTAATATGTGTTTGTAGAATGTATTGTTACTAGAGTGATATAATAACTATGGGTTAGATTGTGTCTAATTTTTAACTTGAGTTTGTGATGAATTGTTGGCAATTTATGTTTTTAGTGTGGGATGTGTAATTAGTGACTGTGTAACGATGATCAGGTGAAACTGTTCCAGTTGCTGTTTCTCACCAGTCTGTACATTTAAGCCAGTTCTGTGATTTGTTTGGTACTTTGAGAAAGGCCTGGGGGCAGGCTGAAACGTTAGTCCTGTGCAATTTTTTTTAAAATAATTATAAGTCCTGAGAGTTCGGAATCTTTTGTGCAGTGAATAGAGACTATTTGTTGACTCTGCACACAG
>CM044439.1:129184703-129214297 GCA_024363595.1 Xenopus borealis
CAAAACCGTCAACGTCCTCGTTGACGAACCAACTAATCACTTTCAAAACAGTAAATCAGAATTTCAATAGCATTTACCGTTTGTAAATCACGCTTCAACAGCCTCCCCAGAGGACTGTCCATGGTACAATGGATCCTGAAACAGAAATATTGCAAACATACATTTTCCTGAAAACTTTAGCAAAATTATAGTGCAAAATACTCTTACCGGGTCCAAATCCTATTACCTCGGGATTAACCCTACACATTACCAACACTGCACGTAAATTCTTTATTCAACATTTTTACTCAATATTGCAGATAATAACCTCTTCAAAGTGGCCCTCCTGAGCCCACTCAGGTACAATGGCTTTCCTGTAAATAAAGAAGCAGCATGCATTGTCACAGTAATTAACTATTTCAACTAAAGAACTTTGCATCAACACATCTTCTGTTATCACATAGCTGTGAAGAAAAGGGTTAACCACATATCACCTTAGTGGTAACTATATTCCAGTCCCCAAAATTCCTTTTTTAATACGCACTTAGGAGGGAAAGGGGAATTGGGATATTGGGACAAATGTCCCTTAACTATTTACAGTCCAAGGTGATGCTTTAACCTTGAAGTCTCTTCAAAAACAAGAAAAAACTCAAACAGTCATTTGGAACTCGTTCCTGGGGAGTGGTTACTCCACCCTCCCCCGCACAACTGAAGTAATTACCCTCCTGGGTATGAAACAAACAGTCCATTCGGGACTCACTCCTGGGAAGCAGTTACTTCACCCTTCCCCCCCACACTGAAACAGTTACCCTCCTGGGTGTGGCAAACAAACAGTCCATCCTCGTGTTTTTACACCATATAAGGGAATCGCATCTTTACATCTTCGTAAGAGATATAATATCTTGGGTGGGGCTTTTCTACCTTGCGCCCATCTGCCAGAGCCACCTCGGTACTGAAATATCGGGGAGTGGGGTTTTTCTTCCCGCAGCTGTGCACGGCATGACGCAACACGGTGCGTCCCCACCACCACTCCTTCTCGATGGCTCGTACGAACTTCCAGGCTGCCATTCGTCGGCCTTGCTCGGGGCATGTTAGGGCGTTACCGATGGTTTTTTCCTTGGCTTGAATCTCCTCCACCATCCAGTCGTCCAACATCCCCTCCACTTCCTCAAAAACCCAAAGTGGAGCATATGGCATATAGTAGCCCCAGGTGCGATATACCCTATAGTTAATCACTCGTTGGGTGCGGGACACCCGACAAAATACATCTGGGTCTGCCCTGCCTGGCAACACCCAGAATGTTTTCTCGTCCGCCTTAGTGATCTTCCTGGGGGCCCAGAAACTGTGCGGCATATGGAATAATGGGGTATCAGTAGCTCCATCCCCCTCAGCCTCATCAGTGGTGGAGTCTCCCCCTCCGGTAGTATTTACATTTACTCCGCTCTCCAGGGTGGGAACCCTCCTAAGGGTGTGGCCGCTGCTATTAATGGCCTCCCAATACGATGGAGGGGCTACCATTCCCAGTTTCTGAACAGTACCCGGGGTAGACATATTGGGACTTACCCCGTCCTCCCGATTCGCTCGCCGCGACTCGGGCCTTACTGCTCCCTGAGAACGCCTCCCTTTGGCCGAAGGAACACGCTGGCCACTCTCCCCTCGGGGCTTCCTCCCAGGTTCAGTCTCTTTCGCCTCCGGTCGATTTTCCTCTATCGCCGGGTTCTCCGGTGCGGAGCCATACGGAAGAGAAACTACTTCTCCTTCCTCGATTGGTTCCGTCTCGCCGCCCTCCGATGTACCGTGTTGTGGGGGGCTCGGAATTGAACGGGATTCCCCCTCCGGAAAGCATCTCTCACCTTGAGTGGTGTTGGGCCCTTCTGGGTCAGTGGAATCGGACCGCCGAGTGGATGCTGCCGCCAGAGTTAACCGCGCCAACTCTTCTTGAGGAGTACCCTGGACCGCTCCTTCCAAGTAGGGTCCCATCCAGCAGGCCTGCTGGCATTCCTGGCACTTCCCCTCCACCTTGTAGAAAGCTACGTAACTCTCTTTTCCACAGCGTCCACACATGGGAGTCAAGATGGTGGCTCCGCCTGGCACTACTTTCAACGCAAACATCCCGGCCCAGGCATAGCGACGGCCGGTGTCCATCACCGTCCCCTGAGACAGCTGCTCCGAGGGTAGACTGGGGCACCTCTGCTCACTATCCGACATACTTGAGTCTTCCACAATAACTCTTTGTAGTTTCAGTTGCAAAGCACGCTGCATGCGTCTTCCCCGCTGACTAACTACACGTGAACTGAGTCCCAAAATGGCCGCCATGACGTCAGGGTAATAGGGCTCCTCCTTGCTCCCTTTTGGCGTCTAATCCTAGCCTCCTGATTGGCCGGTCTCGCCCCTTCTGGGATCCAAGGGTTGGGCCAAACAGGGTGGCAACTACTGACAATTACAACTGCGTCACTCCCTTCGTTTCGCGCCCTTTCACTCTGGCGCCAATTCACACGACACTGATTGGTTCTTCCTCACAGCCCGGGAAGGTGCAATCACAGCTTTACAACACGCCTCCTCTTCCACACAGCAATAACTTTAGTGCGGTTGAAACTAGGCTTCAAACTGCGCTAGGCCCGAATACCCTTTTCCTCTCTGGTCCGGCCCTGCACCGCCTGTCACATTTTTCTCTCACAGAATAACCGTTCCTGCTTGTGCGTGGTGCCCAGTGCGTTATCCCACCGCTGCCACCAGTTTATCACGATCCCTTAGCACGGGACCGGTCTCTGGGCACATAAATAGCACAGAAGCAGGAAACGGTACAACTCAGCTTTATTGATATGTCACTTCAACACAGCTTTAGTTATTATCCGGACAATGAGGTATAAATAACACACCTTAATGGGGTAATGCAACCTAAAGGGGAGGAGACGCCGTAGCTTGTCCCACTCTACCTTGCGGGCACTGTTCCCACCTGAGTAATGTCTCACACTTCACTCAGCTAGTTACTCTATCATTAGATGTTACCTTCTGTCATATGAACCACACTAAGTCCTGGATTTCCCAGTCTGGGGTCTTGTCTGTTGGCACTCAGTTTGGTCCTCACCTCACCCACTGTATTCAGCCTGGGGTCTTGGATCTTGGCACCCTAACTAGTCCTCAACTCACCCACTGTAAACCCTGAACTAGTGGTGTACATACCACGGGGTCCTAACCCCACTATTCCTCCTCGTTGGAGCCATGTCTGCTCACTAGCTGTCCTGAGCTGTCTTTCACTCGTAGAGTGGCTGTTACATATAAACTGCTATAACTGACTAAAACCTAACTAATCAAACACCAGAGCCCTGGCCCTGTAGCACCTCACTGGGAGGCACGGTCCCAGGAGTAAGACACTGATCACATGGTGCTATCCCCTTTTATATACTTAGCTACTGCCCCCTAGTGGCCAACTCACATGAACTGAAATGGACCCAGGAAAAGGGACATAGCTGTCTAACTTACTTAAGGACCCTTAGGTGTCCAGCTACAAGGGGAAATTGCCTGATTTACTGATCTCAGGATCATCACACCACCTATTAATGGAATTTCCACGGTCCACTGGTTGGGGCGGGAACAAAAGGGTGGACCGTGACGTAAAAGGTGGCAGGCTATGATGTAAAAGGGGGGTGGAGTCACAACACGGCCGGAAGGAGGCAAAAAAAGTTAAAGTTTGAGTAGATTGGGGGGTGTGTCACTGGCTTTTGTTAGTGGTATTACAAATTTGTGGGAAGTTACATTGACGGTAAATTTGTAATACCGGCCTGGCATTGGCAGGTGTTTTACCGGCTAGGCTGATAAAATACCGGCCGTTTGGCAACCCTAATTGCAAAATGTTGGAAATATTCAATAGAGCCACACAGAAAGGGTTAATCAAAGCATTTGGTCTTTTTTGTTCAACCAGAAAAATTACAGGTATTTCCAAATATCAATATCACTCTTTCAAAAAGGGGGATAAAAACAAAAACAGCCAAAAGTTGATATAAACCCCACATTGTCACATATCTTCCTGAACCTGTCCCATTAACTTCAGTGGGCTGACTTCAATTGGGCACTTTCCTTTACCTGGTATTACTGTGGGTTTATCAGATCACCTGAAAATCCAGGGACAAAAGTAGAATATCCAACTTGAAGCGCTGCACTGATTGCAATGTAATATAAAAGCAAGCCTTACAGAACTGTAACATTCATTTATTAATTGTATCCCAGGATTTTGATATGATCTGGTGGTAACCCTATATTACCAGCCCTTTAACTGACAGACTCACAAGTATTTCTTTAAAAACATCTGCTTGGAAGCCATCAAATACAACATGCAGTATATTAAATGCATGTGTTGCTTGTTTAAGGATCAAAGAGTATGTAAATTATACATGTTTTCAGTCTTGATCAATTATATAAAGTTTATTTTACCAGAACTTGGAGTGGTTGCAAAGCAAATCTATTATCAGCCTATAGATATCCAACAACAACAGTAAACACCTTTTATTTACGCAATATATAAAAGTACAAAGAAAAAAACCCCTACAGGCTATATCACATGTGGCATGCTTTTGGAACCACCAGTTGTGCCTTGTGCGTGCAGAATCTGTTGTATTAGGAGTTTGCATTAGTGGCGTCTCTGGCGGCATTTTTCCACAGGCAAATGCCACATGTGAAATTGGACTAAATCATTAAATTTGTGACAGCATGCAAATGAAAGCATGCAAAATTTGTGATTGCTCTTAATTATTGAAATACAAATCACTTATTGCGGATAGACCACATCTGACAACTAATTTACAGCAGTAAAAACAAAAAAAACAAACGCAAGCTTGTTCGGACCTGATGATTATTTAAATGCGCATATATAGGTAATGGATCTTTTCTGGGTGTGAGGAAATCTAGCTACAGGCGCAGTAAGACATACATATGCTTTTTAAGTGTGATACACTTTTTTGAAAGATGATTGCACAAAAGATCTCTCACATGAATAATTCATAAGGCAAGACATGAAGGAACCTTGTGTATTCTAGGCTGGGCGCTTGCTTGGGAAAATATTCTCACTAAATTCTATTCACTGAAACTAAATTTCAACTAGAAAATATGCTGTGCAGTACACAAAGAATATTCTTTCACAACCCTCCTTGTAAAGCTCTCTGTAAAACTGAAGTGTCTATTGGATGTTGCAGGGTCATTTTTTTTTTTAAATTAGAGGTTATACTTTGTAATGAATTGAGATGCAATTTACTTTCCCCCAACTGACCACTGTAATCTGTTTGTATTCTGAGTCGTAAGAAAAGCAAGAGGCTTTAGAGGCTGCAGCTGTTTTCAAGCAATGGTTCACCTTAAATTTAATGTTTAGTATATTATAGAATGGCCAATTCTATGCAACTTTTCTCTTTTTATTTTTTAATGATTTGCCTTCTTTTTTTGTCTCTTTCCAGCTTTCAAATGGGGATCACTGACCCCATCTAAGAAACAAATTCCCTGTAAGGTTATATATTTATTGTTATTGCTACTTTTCATTGCTCTCTATTCCAGTCTCTTATTCTTATCAATGCATAATTGCTCATTTGGACCCTAGCAAACAGATTGCTGAAATTATTAACTGGAAAGCTGCTGATTAAAAAGCCAAATAACTAAAAAAAAATCACAAATTGTCTCAGAATAAACTCACCACATCATACTAAAAGTTAGCTGACCGGTGAACAATTCCTTTAATACAGATATGGCTCCAGGTAAAATAGGTGGCAGTTCAAAGAGGATTGTATTTTGAACTATATTTTGATAATATTACTAGGGGCATACATGTAAAATAAAGATTAATATATGATTTGATCCATAAACAGAGGTTGGGTTACATCAGATGGAATCTTGTAGGACTGGCCCTCTGATCAGTGCTATCTTTTTATTGATGCATTTCTATACAGTTAAGTCAGCTGATTACAGTTTATATTTCAGGAATATACGAAGGGGATTAAAATGTTTGCCAAAAAGTGCTTTTTAAATATTTACAAATTGTTTAGCAAGATAAATACTATTTAAAGAATTGTTGCTGCAGTTACAGAAAACTGACCTACTTTCAAACATAATGTAATGTATATCTATACAGCCCAATACCTTAACTAAGCAGAAGATGAGTCCCCAGTAGTCTATTTATAAGTAGATGACATTATCCTGAGCAGAAGGAAATGCTTTTCTGGTGAAAATAATAAAGTTGCAGAAAGCTGTCCCTGGTGAGGTTCCACTGTTAATTCTACAGGGTCTTTTAACAGTCTTTCAAAGCTCTATTAGTTGCAACTCTATGAAAATAACCAATTGTTTAATCTGTGCTTAGACTTCTTTATTCCCATAGTGGAACAGATCTAACCACATCTAACCACACCGACTCAGTCTCTTGGCAGCTTTTATCGGCCCGTGTATGGCCACCTTAAGGGAGTAGTGTATTTATACATTGGCTTCTAAGGGAAGAGACACACTTGGAGATTCGAGGAGTTTTAGTTGCCTGGTCGACAAATTGTCTCTTCTTCGGGTGTTTAATCTCCTCAAACTGCCCTCCCGCTGACTAGAATCTAAATTGCCGACATGATGGCACTCAGATGGCTTCGTTTTCTGAAGTCGCCCAAAGTTTCCTTGTGAGGCAACTCGTGGACTGACTTCTTTGGAAACAATTAGATGAGTAACCTGAGGGATTCTTATGGATTTGTAACATTTATAAATATATATGATACTATAACACATACTATGTTATGATAGAGTAAATAAGTATCACTTTGATTGTGGGCATACGAATATTGATACACAAATAACCATGTTGTAACTTTTGTTTTTAAACTATATGTAAATTGTTTTTAATTGATAGCAGTATATAGGGATGTATACTTGGCTTAGACTCCACCTCTGATGAAGTGCCAGATGGAGGCATGAAACGCGTCAGGTGACATGTTACAAGTATGGTAGCTATAGTCAGTAATTTGAAACCTGCTCTGTTTTAACAATGCTTGGAAAATAAATTGTTTTTTCATTTTTTCAACCCAGTTTTGGTTTTTTGAAAGCACCCATTTACCTACCCGTAACTCGTGGACTGCTGCTTGATTTGACTTAGGCAGAAAGTAGTTTCATTTTCTTATTTTGCCCTGTTTTGAGCAAGTAAACCCCTAAATATGTCCTAATGAAAACAACTGGCAAACCCTATTAATTGAACTCATGTTGAAAAAGGGGGTGTACAGTCCCTTTTAAACATCACATCTGCTGCAGAATACATGGCACATCTTCCATAATATTCATTTACAGGCAGTTTACTGGGCAGGCAAACATCAATTAACACTGGAGGCACTTTTTTGCCTCTTTTCACCCCTTGTCAAACTCTTCATTCTGGTGATGTTAAATATAGAGTTAGGCAAACAGAGGTCACACTAACACCATTCATGAGATAAAATAAATGTTTTGTGAAAATGGTGAAATGTTACCAAACATGCTGATGCTCGTATTCCATGAACCAAATTCAATGTGAACTGTTTGTTTTACATTGCTAAGCTGCCTTGGCTGTGTAGCCCTATAATTAGATCCTAGAGATGAGCTTCTCTTCTGGCAATGCATGTGAATGGCTACAAGCATATGCTCCATGTGTCTGATCTGCCTCACAGGTCCTCAGACCAGGCACATCAAAGAGGCATTTAATTCACTATGTCCATGTGGGATGTCCAGTACTTGAAATATTTAATGTTAGCTGGGAACTACCCACAATAGTTGTGTCATTCTAGGCCTAGGGGAAAATGGTGAAAATTCAAAAGATTAAAAGAAACAAAGCTCTTTAAAGCACTGAAATAAAAACTATGAAACTACAGTATAATTTAATTGGATATAGCAAGAGGTTTTGCATTCAAATACATGTTTTGTATGCATATTCTTATAGGTGAAGGCTTCTTTGGGCCCTGTATAGGCTTTAGGGTATTAAGGTCATGTTAGAGCTTAATATTCGTTTAAGACTGAAACAAAGGCACTTCTATTGTTTCCTGGGTAGAATACAATGTAGGACACTGTAGGAGTTACGGCATGATTAGAAAAGATAATGCTGAGACAGTATCTAAATTAAATCTCTCCTCTGAACAACAAAGTTCCTGTAACAATGTAACCTCCAAGGATTTTTACAGAACACCTGAACAGAGAGTTGCTGAGGCAGTCTTTATTGTGAGAAATATATTGCGTATATTAACTCAACAATCATTTTAATATATGAAGGACTTTCATATGACTTTCCATTGGGGTGAATTGTGAGCATACAGTATGTAAGTGCATTTACCTTTCCAGCTTTGGAAGACATAGCTTACTTACTGTTTATCTGCTTACTTTTGTGTGCCTTATATTTTGTACTTAATACAGATGATGAGTTTTTTTATGTTCTATCTGTACCTGTGTGCATTGTCTCCTGGTCCTTTGGTTTTCTCCATCATTTCAAAACCATATCAGCAAGACTATTGGCTCCTAATAAAATTGACCCAAGTGTGTGTGAATGTGAGTGTAATTCCACTGTGGCATGGCAGGGACTGATGTGAATGATTTATAATATCTGCTGCAGAACATGATGGCACTATACATAAATATAAGATATATTATGAAACAATTTACAGCCATGGCTTATCACACACATTGGTCTCTATAGCTATGGGGCTTACAATATAATACCTGCCTATATGCTTTCCAAATGAAAGAGAAAACTGAAAGAAAACAACACAGATGGAGGCAGAACACAAAATTTTGAGGATATTGTCCTGCAAGGTAATTAACCCAGTACTATAATGCAGCAACACTAGCCATGCAATACTATAATAACAAAAAACAGCCATAGCTCCTAACATTTGGAAAATAGAAAGAGCACAATTTTTTTTTCCTTCCAAGCCCATTTTATGGCCACACCCCCTAAATACCACATCCATTTTACAACATTTGACAGGCCATTAAAAGTTTGAATAAATTTCTGGGGGTTTCAGGGCCAGGTTTTACATGCTTTTACAGTTTTGTAATAAAGGTGAATTGCCCTTTTAACTGGAAGTCTCATTTTTTCCCAAGAGACTTGCTTATATTAAATAGTTACAATTGTATATTTTTCTTATTTTAAATAGTTACAAATGTATCTAAGTGCAATTGCCATGTATTCTGGGCTGCCTGCCAACATCATCCTATTTAATTACATTTTAGAAACATTGTACCTTTTTTCTGGCTGTCGAGTGCAGGAGATGATAGACCCGGGATATTTCAGTTACACTGAGCTGAGCTGTCAAAATTTGGACTGTCCTGTGAAAGGTATGAACAATAGATAAAAACAATGAAAAATCAGACTTCTACTGCACACATAGACACAGTCCATCGTGTTTTCAAAGCCATTATTATTTTGTCCCTTAAAGGTATTCTTGGGTGTGCTAGAGATGTCAATAAAGAAAACAGGCTTTCTTTCCCACAATATTCTCTCTTGAACCTGAAGCAATAATGTGTTTTTCATTTTTTTATTAGATAACATGATCTCAGTGCTGCCGGAATACTACACATACCTATGGAAATAATGATTCTGCCAATATGTTTTCAATAAGAAAGTATTTGTCTGCAGAGCACCAGTAAAAGAGTACTGAAGTAATTGGCGATTGTGTTGCAGCCCCACTTGCCCCCCAGTGCTTACCTTTCCTTCACTGGATGGGGTCTGGGAAGGTGCTGCATCACTAGTGCAAAGAGTCAAATTTCCAGTTAAAAACTGGAAACTAGTTCACAGGATCCATCTTCCTCTTCAACGGGAGTTGAAGCGCCTGAGGGGTTTCATTGCCCTTTAAGTGTGGGCATACACGGGCTAATTTTAGCTGCTGAACTGGCTCCTTCAGTCCTAACTGGCAGCTTATCTGCCCATGTATGGGGCACACCGAAGGGACTACCCTACTGATACTGAGATTGATCAGACTGGTATATGTCGTACCATGTATAAAACTTTGCATTGGGTCTGTCTTGCACTTCTGTTTTCACCTTTACTCTTACCTATAACCACACACTTTTTCTAATTTTTCAATATACACTTATACATTCAATTTTACTTTGCCTTTACGATTCTTTTACTTTTTTTTTGTAAACTGGGTGTTGGTTTGGGCAATCTGTCTCTCTTAAAAGCAGGGTTTTGTGTGTAAGGGGGGGGCCCGGCCACGCTTTCACTTACTTGATTAGCCGGGCCCTTTTCCTTTCAGCATGATGTCAGCTTAACAGCACACAGCAGCTCCGTGTATGGAGCTTTTCTACTATTTAGATTATCTCTACCCTCATTGGTCCTTTAAGAATCAGACACTGTAAATCTACATTGGTATTGGATCCCCTTATCCAATCCCTGTACAGCTTAAAGGACCACAAGGGTACAGATAATCTAAATAGGAGAAAAGCTTCCATGCACTGCTGACTCCATTAAGCTGGTAGCATGGTGAAAGCAGGGGGGGCAGCTAATCAAGTAAGTGAATGCATGCCCCCCCCTTACACACAAAACCCTGGCAAGCAATTTTTTTAAAAATTGTGGGGCCTGTCAATTTTTTTTTACTTCCAGGGGGGAGGGCCCTGATCACCAATGGCTTTTTTGTAACTTGTAATTTTAAAAAAAAAAAAATTTTTGGGGACCCAATTTCTTTTTAACTTGTAAGGGGGCCCTGGTGTCAATGTTTTTTTTTAATATCTTTTGGGGCCTCAATTTTTTTTAACTTGTAAGCAGGGCCCTGACCATCAATAGCTTTTTATAACGTGTGTATGGGAGGTTACTTTTTTAGCACTGATGTCTGTGTGATGTGGAGTGGGTGGGATCTGGAGTGGGGCTTTGATCTCAGGGTGGGCGGGGCCCAGTGGGCCCCGAAAATTTTGTTGTACAGGGCCCTTTGAATTCTAATGGCAGCCCTGTGCCCGGCTGTGGCATCTACTGCCTTAAGCAATGTCAAAGTGAAAGGTGGATGCTCATGCGCTGTAGTAAGTGCCATGGTACATGGTGACGTCACTCCGCAAGTGCTTGCCTGGCGCGTTGGTCTTGAAGAGAAGAGAGTCAGGTGGTGAAACCCGGTTCTTCTGATTGGGTTGGGCTGGCTGTTGGAGTTGGAGAACAGAGTGAGTAGAGCACACTGAGTAGTGACTGAGGTACAGATCTGGGGCAATATTTTTGCTGCTGCTCTGGCACAGACTTGGGGGGCAATGGCTGGTGGCACAGGTACAGATTGGAGGCAATGGTTGGTGGCACAGGTAAAGACTTGGGGGCAATGGCTGTGGAACAAGTTAGAACTTGGGAGCAATGGCTGGTGGCACAGGTACAGATTGGAGGCAATGGTTGGTGGCACAGGTACAGACTTGGGGGCAATACTGGTGGCACAGGTACAGAGTTGGAGGGCAAGGCTGGTGGCACAGGCACAGATTTGGGACAATATTTTCGGTACAGTTTGATTAATGTATGTGTTGTAAGGTTTCTTTATTTAAAAAAAAGTGATTAGGTGGGAATTGGTCATACAGAACAAGGGTGGGGGCTGATTGAAGACCTTGCCTAGGGTGCCAAACTTTCTTGGCCCGGCCCTGGCCATGATAATAGAGTAGTGCAATATGCTGTAATTATACATCTATGTTCTCTAACTAAAATGGATGGAATTTATTCCCTATCCCAACAAAACAGGCAGGAGTGAATGTTATGTTTCACTCAATTTACAATTTTGATATCTACTGCCATCTTTATAATGTGTTCCAATGCTGCACAGTTAATCCAGTCTGATGTTTTTATATAAGGGGAGAGTAACCTTGTATACACACTGTGCTTTTACAGTTGGTAAGACCTGTTAGCTAGAAGGTTTTTTTGTTAAGGTTCTATGTTAACCTACACAATTTTAGTTTCCACTCTCCCTTCTGAGAACTAGTCTGACTTCATAGAATTCTTTGTTCTCCATTGTGCTGCATTATTTGTCTTTTGCAGTTTACAAAAGCTGTCACCTACAGTATAATGGCAGTGTTTGAAAAACATTGACAGGCCAGGCTTAAGTGCCAGGGGGAGGATTATGTAAGAAGAGTTCAATGTAAGGGAGTTTGCTCAGCTTTTCTGTGGTACTTACTTAAAGGAAAACTACACCCCCCGAACAATGTAGGTCTCTATAAAAAGAAATTGCATAAAACAACTCATATGTAAAACCCTGCTTCATGTAAATAAACGATTTTCATAATAATATACATTTTTAGTAGCATATGCCATTGGGTAATCATAAATAGAAAATTGCCATTTTAAAAAATAAGGACAGCCTCCTGCGATGGTATGATTCAATGGTGCACACAAACATACAGAACAAACTATAAAGTTAGGTCACATGAGCCAATTAACAGACAGAGTTATGTCTTTTGCTTCCACACTTCTTCCTGTTAGAGTTGAAATATTTCTGGTCATGTGATCTCTGAGGCAGCACACAGACCATCACTCAATGGGGGTTCAAGGCAAGAGATGTAAAAGGGCAATATTTACTTAAATATATATACCAGGTAGGTAAAATTCTTTATATATTTGATATAAACTATCTGTTGCTCATAATTCATTTTCAGGGTATAGTTTTCCTTTAAGTAAGGGCTTCTACCCTTCCTATGGGTTCCCAGAAGATTTACAGATGTATATATATATATATACCATGTGATTAGTTTTCACCTGCACCCGGGCAGATGCTGTTTGGTTTTGTGTGCACCATTCCATCTAGTATTCTATATATATATATATATATATATATATATAAATAAATATGAAGTGCTGTTAACGTGTTCAACTCATCTAATCAACTATTACAAATATGCATAAAGGGGTTGTTCACCTTCAAACAACCAGTTGTTTTCAGACAGATAACTAGAAATAATGTCTTTTTCCAATTACTTTCTGTTTTCTATGTGTTTCTGTTTTTCTAATATTGAAGTGTAAAGTGTCATTTTCACCTTCGAAAGCAACTCTGGGAGGGGAGGTCTCCGACCCTGTAAACTGTTCTAAATTTATACATTTAGTTTATACATTTCTTATTATAACCCATGGCAACCAATCAAATTGTTCCATTCATTGTTCAACTTGTAGCTTGCTTAATAAGCTAGACACTGATTGGTTGCTATAGGTAACTGTACATGGGCAAAGTGTTTATTAATGAGCCCCTATGTGTTGTCACTAATTCATTTTCAGTTTGTCAGGCCCTTACTGGCATCCCCTTTAACCACTCATCCACATTGTCTGCTTACTTCTAACACAGTACAGGGGGTATGAGATGTTGATAAAGAAATTGTGAGAAAGTGGGAGTTTAGTTCTTCTTTATAGGAACCAGAAGTAATAAAATAAAATTAAAATCTTTATGGATTCAGTTCCTAGAAAGCCATTACACAAATGCAAAGGAAAAATAGGGATAATGCCCCTTTGGGTTGTGTTCATATTGTAGCACCATTAGATACTCTAATATTCTATTACAGTGATCCACAACCAGGGGCTCACAAATACATGTTGCTTACCAAGCCCTTGTATGTTGCTCCCAGTGGCCTCAGGAGATTATTTTTGTTTCTTGGCTTGGAGGCAAGTTTTGGCTGTATAAAAAACAGATGTACTGCCAAACAGAGCCTCTTTTAGGCTGTCAGTCCACATAGGGGATAACCAATCACAACCCTTATTTGGCACCTCCAGGTGCTTGTGTTGCTCCCAAAAACTTTTTATATTTCAATGTGGCTCATGTGCATAAAAGTTGGGTGACCCCCACTCTAATAGATACCTGCTGCAGGCAATTGACCAGAAAGCCATTCAGCAGAGTCACAACAACTCAACCAGAAAGCCCTGCTCAGTGCATAGGAATTGGTACTTACTTTGCATAGGAGCTCATACGTACAAGTCAGACAGTGTTATATCAAATGTATTATAAAAATGTCCATGGAGGCCGTGGCAGGCTGGGGAGTAAAACAAATAATATTTTAAGGTTCAAAATTGTAGTGTTGAAGGAGAAGGAAAATTAAGACACACTTGGGGGTTTCAAATGTAAGGCACCCCCAAGCAGGTCCAGACTGGAATTCAAAATAGGCCCTGCCATTCCTCCTACACAGATGCCCAAACAGTCCCCACCAGCAAATTTAATAGTCACTTTCTATGGCAACTTACAGCAGTCCCTCTGGCATTTGCCAGAACCCACAGATTGCCAATCTGGGCCTGCCCCAAAGTGATCAGCAGAAAAATGCACCTGCCTGGGTTTGTACCAGTGAGCACCACGAAGCGATCAAATTCTGTCTTCCTCTGTCCTCGCGCGGCTGCGCATGCTCATAAGAACGAAAAGACGAACTTTAACTTAAAACGTGGCTTTTTCGTTCTACTGCGCATGTGTTAGTCCAGGGAAATGTGAAGACAGAAGAAGATGGAAGTCTAATGCTTCAAGGATGCTTACTGGTAAAACCCTGGTGCAGTTTTCTGCTGATAGAAGCACCGGCCCAGGGTTACAGGTAAGTCAATACAATCATTTGGGGGTGCATAACATTTGGCACCCCCAAGTGCAGGATGATTTTCCTTCTCCTTTAAGTGTCCAACTGGACAGCACTGACCCAATTAATATAGTGCATACTAGAACTTAGATTAAAAAGCCCTAAAGCAGTATGACAATGACAGTAAATGAACTAGGTGGGGGCGGGCCCTGGTGCGGGCCGTGCGGCTGGGCCCCCCCACCCTAGTCCGTGTTTGATTGATGCGCCGCTGCAGCCGATTCCAGCTGGCTGCAGCGGTGCGAGATTGCTGGGGGGGGCCCTGCGGGGGCCCAGTTGCACCCCCTGCTCCCCCGGTAGTTACGCCCCTGGACAATGATTTAAAGACTGGTTAAATGTAATGTCTGTAGTCCTTCCATCATAACAAGGTTACACATACGTTAAATTGTTGTGGTATCAATCATCCTACAATGTTTTAAGAATATCTAAGACAGAAATAAGCCTTTCACTCAATTCACCCTAAGTGATTCAGTGTGCAATTCCATCAATATCTAATGCACTTTCCTAAAACCCTTACCTTTATGCTGGGGTCAGTCCTACTGTTTAGGAAATTAGGCAGTAAAATACACATTTACTACATTTTAAAAGTAAGTTTCCATATAGTTACATCGACATGCATAAAATAAGAGACACCACTTTGACAGCTACAGCATTGACATTTGACTCTTCATATCTCCCATATGTTCACTGAAACCTACACAACAGGATAAGCAAGACCTAACAAGAACTAGCATGGAAGCTTAGCCCCAGGAATCACACATTCCGTTGCACTGGATATACTGTTATCTACTTCTATATTGAATTGACAATTTGACTTCTTGTGTTCTAGCTACTTTCTGTAACACAAATGTGTTCAGATTTACATTTGCTACTTCTGCACTTCTGTATTTACACCAGGGGTGTAAATACAGAAGAAGCAGACTCTGTGGTTCCAGTGGGCCCATGAGTGTAGGGGGCCTGTGAGGCCATAATTAATGAGCAATTTTATTATATATTGGTAGAATAGGCTAACATCAATATTTTGGGGCCCTAAATTGAATTTGCTGTGGGGCCCAGTAACATTTAGTTACACCACTGATTTCAGTCTTTATTAATGATTCTTCGGATAATTTTCCTTGTTTAGTGAAAAACTACTTAGAAATCACCTCCCCTACTAAGGAGAAATCAAAGGCAAACCTCACACTTTCATAGATTATTCTATTCCCTGCCTCAGAGTACTTAGCCTAATGTTAATAAATGAAATTCCACTTGAAAGATGCTTTTATAAATATAACAGTATTACTGTTGAGCAGATAGGAAATATTATTTAAATAGGAAGAAACAAAATCACAAACCTGTTACAAAAACAATTAAGTGGATAAGAGATAAGAAACAGTATTTGAACAGAAATAAATGAAACCATATACTTTCGTTGTATATCATTTGATTATTAATAATACTATCAATATATTAATATAATTTCAGTCGGAAAACTCAGTGCATCCCTAAAGGCGCCCTGTCCCTATTGTCACACAACCTGACACGTAGGTTTTAAGGTAATCTGCAATTAGCATACTTTATCTTATGGATTTATCCTGCACAGCCTTACTATATTTGGCCCCATTGCTTTTCTTATAATAAGCAGCTTCCTGTTGTGGTAAACTAGTGTGTGTTAAGATATAAGCATTTGCATTGCCAACCACCTACATTTCATTGGCCAGTACTATCCAGGTGAAGTGAGCAGCATATCTAATTTAATGACATTAGAAACCAAATACAAATTAACCTTTTGACATATTGTACTTATTATATGACTCAAAGTAAGGGTTGAGGGAGTCTCTTCCTATATAATTCTCCTCGTCGATTCATTTTTACTGCCTGACATCCTCATTCTTGAACAGGAGGACAGTACAAGTTCAGATGTTAGTTACCGTGATTAAAATGAGAATCTGAAACAGTGGTCCAAAAGGTATAAATGATGAGACCCTGTAGAAGTAATGAAGAACTGGTAGAAAGCTATAAGGAAGGAGGTCCCTCAAACTACAGGTTTGGGCTTTTTCCACCCGAACCTCCCTTTGATCACAGTGAACTTCTCTTTGATTATGTGACAGAGTTACCTCATCTGCCTGTGTATTTTTTAAAACAGACCTGGGTTTTCTACATCTGCATTACTACCATTGGGTAGGAGTTTGTACTAACAATCTCTATATTTCTGATTAGTAGACCTCAATTGTATCACCTTATATTATTTTTATTTATACTTTTGATGTATTTTTTTTTAGGAAGGAACATGATAAAGCTTTACTATTGCTGTTAATTTCAGGTCCCTTTTCTTGTAAAAATTGCAAAGATAGCTTAAACTATTGATATTGTAATTTTCAAATAAACTCATAATGAAAATATATCACAAATATCAGAAGCTCGCATATCAAGTTCATCTTCTTGTTCAGTCACACCCAAATTCTAGCTGACCCATATAAGGTTGATGTTGTAACTAATTTGCCTCAGAGGAGAAACTAATCCCTTTCTAATTAAAGAAAGGGGAAAAGTATGAGTCCCTTGATCAATATGAAACTAAGGGGCAAATTTACAAAATTCATGTGAAGGATTCGAAGTTATGATCGAATTCAAATTTTTTCGAATATTAGAATATGCAAAATTTGGCCTCTTTGATCATCGAATACTGAATTATGGAATAGATCAAATGATCGGATATCCGATCATTCGATCATTCCATGATCGAAGGATTTCAAATTTTAAAATCATTCTAATGCCAGATAGAACCTACCGAATACCAATAGAAGCCTATGGGAACTCGAATACCATTCGTACGATTGAATGCCTCGATAGTTCGAATCGAATTTTTCGGAGTCTTGAAGGAAAAGGTAAGATTTTTTCATGAAATCAAATGATCAGTATCCGATGGTACGAATTCATCAAGAAATCGAATATCAATGCTTATCGAATTTCGAATAGATTTGTAGGATTTTTGGGGAATTTTAGTAAATTGTAAAGTGTATTATTATCAAAAGTTATTGGACCCTATTTTGAAACATTGAGGGGCAAATTTACTATTGTTCCCCATAATTAGCCTGACCAAATTCCATATTCAATTAGCATTTGATCGTCGAATGCAAATCGAATAGTTTTAGGCTACCTTTTATTCGATATTCGATCATTCGACAATCGAATACAAATTTATTCGATCAGTCTAATAATTTATTCGATCAGTCGAATAAATCATTCGATCATTCACATAATTCGTACGATTCGAACGATCGAAGACTTCGATAGTTCGAATCCTATTCGATTAGGACTTAGACTCAGAAGCCTATTTCATTCACTATTCGATGATCAAATATGCCTAATTTGCATATTCGACCAATCGAATAGATCCTACAATCAAATATTCCATCGAATTCGATTTTATTCACATGATTACATGTGAATTTAGTAAATCGGCCCCATAATGTATCATCTATTACAAAAGTTTTTTGGTAAAAACATATACATAGTTATAGCTCTTATAGTAAAATAAATGTGTTGCACCTTAAGATAAAAATATATTTATTCTAGCTTAAGGGATACTCCTATGTTATCTACAGATGTGTATGCCTCCAGAGTCTATATTGCATTGTATTTAGACATAAAAGTGATCTTATCTGTCCTCAAGTAAAAGGTGGCCATACACTGAGAGATCCTTGAGGCGGGTGATATTGGGCTGATCCAATTTTGTGGGTCTTATGCGCAAACAGGCGGTCAGATCGCGGGACTGCATCAATGCACAGATGCGGCCGCGATCCGACGAGATTTTTAATCCTGCCCAACTTTCGGCCAGATATCGATCGGAGCAGCCCGTCGGAGGGCCCCATACACGGGCCGATAATCTGCCGACTCTGTCGGCAGCTTTTATCGGCCCGTGTATGGCCACCTTAAGTCTTATCCAATGTAAACATCCATGACCAATATGGCCTTTCTTCAAAAAAGATGTCTTCCATAGCCTTTATTAGCATTGAGTACTGGAGTGCACTCCTTGTTTTAATTGAGCCTTTTTAGTGTTTGAAATGGGGATTAATTAGGTTAGAAACCAAATGATTTTGTGGAACAGTATCAAAAGCCTTGCTAATAGAGAGAAAGACCACAGCATGTACAAACGTGGCCTTTAACACATATTTTTGTCTACTATTGTTATTTGGTGCACTCCTGCATTTTAAGTATGTGAGCCTCTGGTTAATTTTTTTTTTTTTTAAATAAAGCCCTTGTTTTACACTTCCATAAAAGTTTAAGAATACTAAAAGATATAGGGCAGAACCAGTTCAAATGAATTAGCTATTCTTGGATAATCCCAGTTTATGTTGTGCTAATATTTCTGTATACCTTGTTTTGTCAGGCGAATAGTCCACAACAATAACATAATGTTCTGTAAACACTAATGTGATATTAGATTAATGGATTCATTTCCTGAATGAATGAAGGTGTTGCTTAGCCATCTGATCCTGGAACTCAACTGAAGATCCTGCCATTGGAGTCGATGAGACCTGGCCAGTGGAGTAGGCGTTCATAAGACTATACTGTATTCAATGTGGAACTGATATAGAGATTCTTCAGGTGTGAATCCCAAAAAGGCTGGTCATATAATTTAGATTTTTAGTTTCAGTTTAGAATTTCACAATGTGGATTTTGCCTTGTGAACTTCAAAGATAATTTAGAATCTGCTGATACTTAAGATCCTTTCCTTGTCATATGGGGCTTTTCTCAGCATTAGTGTAAATCAATTGCAGACCTGAGAAGGAGAAAGAGAGTCAAATGCAGTTTTAAATTAGCAGCTATAGATAAAAGACTTTCTTCATTTATCGTCCTTTCCTCCCATTATGGGTACAGATTGAAACTGAGCAGATTGAACCCTTAGTTCCAGTAGTATTATTCTGGCTCTCCAAAAAAACAGAGACATATTTCAACCACTCCATCTGCAAGAATTGCATTACCCACTACTACTGCTTTGTAAAAATAGATTCAGTTAGTTGTATCCTATAAATAAAACAAACATGGAACCCAAACATATTCATTTACTTTCAAGGAGATGAAACCTAAAGAATAGAAAGCTAGGGGACACATAGTCTGAGACCAAAGGCTGCTTGTTGTGTCTGTGGAGGAATACTTTTAGAAACAAAATAACTGTTAGCATCATGGAAAACTCGCAGAAAGTTATAAAAACAACATTACATTTTCTTAGGCTGAGAGTATAAATCTATACCTATGGTTTTTCCATGCTAGTTGCAATCAAGAAAACTCATTTTGAGTTTAGGGCTCTTTTACACAGCGGCAAGAAAATGACCAGTATTGTAAAGCAGCAATCAGGAAGGCACAAATAGAAAATTGATTGCTTTGTTTGACCAATCCCCAATTTTTTTAAAATTATATTTACAGAAAAACCAAGGTACATTTTAGTTACAGGGGTCTTAAAGCAAAAACGCTTAATTTTTCCAAACAACAAATAACAGAGGGTCAGATTGCTCTAGTACATAGCATTTAGTCCAGGCTAATTGTAATAAGTGGATGACACAGAACATGGTACTTACATATTCAAGCAATGCTAATCTGAACCGGCTCCAAGGCTTGATGAAATTAATGCACAAGTTTTAGTTCAGTTTCAGCTAGGTCACAATTTTAGATTTTTCAGGGTTTACCATTTCAGTCTGGCAATTAAAGGCCTGTAAGTTAGACATCTGTATTATGTACTGGTGGCCTTTGCCTGCTGTAGTAAAAAGGAAGAAGGGTCAAACAGTCAAGTAAAATGTCATGGAGCTTATGCAGTTTTACTTGGCCTTATCTAGAGGCAGGGCAGGGAGAGGGCTAGACTAAAAGTGTGAATGCTGCCCATAGAATTACAGGAAGTTTAAGGGAGTGGTATGGAGGGCTTGCCTGGAAGATGGAAAATGTGGGCTTTCCTGTCCACCAAAGACCAAACAAATGTATAACCTAATCAGGGGCGATTCTGGCCCCTCTGCCACCTGAGGTAGCTTGTACTTGCTACCACCCCCTGTGCGCCCACCTTTTTGCGTCAGAGGGGATCCTCAAGGGTGGCGGAGAGGGCCTGGATCCTAGTGCAGAGTGCAATTATGTGCTCTGGACTAGAACAGCTGAATTTGAAAACTGAAAATGCCGCCCTGGTACCTGGTTGGGCACTGCCGCCTGAGGCGAGATTCTCAACTCACCTCATTGGCGGAGCGCCCCTGATCCTAATACTACTGTGCCTTCCTCATTGTGTCAGTTGGTCTGCTGAAGCGGTTGTGTTAAATGTATCTTGAGGTCTGAACCACAAAGGTAGATTAATGTGAGGGGGATTGGTCTTCAGTTAATAAGATTGGTCGGCCAAGTTGGGATTGTGTACAATGGACAATAGTTAGTTTTTTTTTTTTTAACATGCGGGTTAATTACTGTGTATAAATATATAAGATGCCCATAGAATAAACTCTGATACTGTATTTCCCAGTTGATCTTTCCAGAGGACATGAATGCAGAAGAGAGGATGTTTTTAACAGCTGTGGAATTCTATGTCCTAAAACAGTTGTACTGGCAGATACATGCTATACAGTTCAATGTGGATCAAGGGAAGCCTCCTTCTGTTCTGTTTTACGGACTATCCTACCAAGGTTTGTCCTGACTTTCTGGCCTGTCTGCCAAATACAGCATAGTCTGCCACCTATTCTGATCTCATGTCTACTAACTACTAGTAATGTCTGCTGCAGGCCCTGACACCACCTAATGCCAACTGCGTAATCAGATGAAATTTGAAAAAACATGACTTCATAAATGTGTGATTAACATGGGAGTGTCCTAAAAATCAATGTTCAAATAATTAAATTAGAATGATTCAGCAAATGAATGTGTCAATGAGTTTCTTGCAGTAATTTAAATGTGCTGTAGGTTGCTCTATTGGAATTAACAAATAGTTGTGAATAACATTCATTATTTGACAGGTTAACTAGAAGACTGGAAGAGAATGCGCACGGTATTCACCACAATTGCAGAAAACAAAATTGACATGTGAATATGTATTTTCCAAGAATCTTATTGCTGTGCCGAAAGAATGTGCAATATCCCTGTCAAAGCTTTACATTTTATTGGCCTGTAAATAGTTCGAATTTTTAGTATCATGTGAAACAATAACTATATTTTATTGCATTAGTTTGATATCTTCAAATCATGTGATCAGTCATAAAAATATACATCATAATGTTTCTGTGAAATTGGTTTCTCTGTTTTATATCATCGACCCAAGGCTATCAGGACCAGGAAATGTGGACTAAATAGAAAGTTGGGCACAGGGGATAGCATAACATGGTACAAGAATGGTCAAACTAAGTCACGATCCAACAGGGCAGGGGACAGGTATAGTCAGCAGCAAGCCAAAATACCAGGTATTTGGACAATAAAGTACACCCAGGAATGGAGACCTACAACTGGGCAAAAATAATAGGACAGAAGCACTTTAAATATTCAAATATAGAGCCAAAAATCTGGTGTAGAAAAGTGACATCACTGGGCGGCACCATATTGAGGAATGCAGCCCTTGTAGCCAGGTATTGATACTGGACCTTAAAGCAACAATAACACCAAAAAATGAAAGTGTTTTAAAGTAATGAACATGCAATGTACTGTTGTGCTGCAATGGTAAAAATGGTATGTCAGTAATATTATTATAGTTTATATAAACAAGCTGCTGTGTAGCCATGGGGGCAGCCATTCAAAGCTGAAAAAGTCAAAAAGGCATAGTATACACAGGAGATAAGCTTTGTAGTACACAGTGAGAATCTTCTGCACTTATCTATCTACAGTGTTTTCTGTGTTTGAATGGATGCCCCCATGGTCAAACAAAACAGAATTATTATACTCCAACCCTGGAAATAGCTCAAACCCAAAAATACACCATCTAAAACCTGCATAGGTCATGTAGAAGTCGATGACAGAGGTCCCTTGAACCATTTGAAGATGTTAATAGAAAAATACAAGAGGTCGTCTGCACTCAACCCATTATCGATATATTTAAGACATTGAGACATTCTGTGCATACAGCTACTAAAAAATGCCTTACCCTTTAAACAACAGGGATTGTTTATCCATATATTGCAATATATTTAAGCTGGCCAACTATGTCAAAGTCATTCCATATCTGGCCAGTCCTACGCTCAATTTTCATCTGATTCATTAAGAATTCTATTGCTTCATTATACATTTTACAAAGGGACTTTTTTTTTTTTTTACCTGCAACTTACTTGCTACTTTCAAAGTAAAACTTGGTTGCACTTTTATTAGACACCAGTGGGATCACCTGACTATAGCTGGGAGGGATGGGAGCTACAACACAGAGCTGGTTACTACTCCTATATGAACTATAACAAACAAAATAGCTAGCCCCATGTTAGCTTTTTCAGAAATGGATTTCAGAGCAGACGTCTGCTGGAGTAGCACTATTAACTGATGTGTTTTTTTAAAAAAAAAAACGTTTTCCCATGACAGTATCCCTTTAAATTAGAAATCATTTTGAGTTGCGAGTGCATTCAGGTTTCAAAAACCTCATATAGCTCTAAAATTCGACTTTTCATAAATAACCCCTGTGTTGTCATTCCTGTAAGACACTTTCATTTTATGGTGTTACTGTTCATTTTCTGGTATTACTGTTCCTTTAAGTCATATTCATTTTAGTGGATTCTCCAGTTGATTCTTGTAAACACAGTTCTTTTAGATCTGAAAATATGTTGATTCTGCCTAAATAATTAAACAGTTTAGATTAAGTTTGTCATGATAAAGGAACAAGTAATTGTAAGTAGCTTTCTGACAGAGACACACGGTCAGATTCAGGGAGACTAGTCAGGAAGGCAGTTCGGGGAGATTAGTCTCCCTGGAAGAAGAGGAGATTTGTCGCCTGGGCGACTAATCTCCCCGAATCTGACCAGCTTCTTCTTCTTCTTGTAGCTGGAGTGTCGGAGAAACTCAGGTGGATTTCCAACAAACACCACGTCCCTGTGTTTGTCAAACTTAGCAACACACTGAGACAAAAACTGGTACACCCAAAGGATCCAACTCCTAAGGGAAAACAAAGTAATGTGGTATACACAGTCCAGTGTAGTGATGAGTGCGCAGATCTATACATTGGGGAGACAAAACAACTGGTCCATAAGCGAATGGATCATCATAGGAGGACGAACTCTACAGGGCAAGACTCGGCTATTTTTCTACACCTAAAAGGGACACTCATTTGAAGATAGCAATGTCCAAATTTTGGATAAAGAAGACAACTGGTTTGAAAGAGGTGTGAAAGAGGTGATTCATGTTAAGGTGGAGAAACCATCCCTGAACAGAGACAGGGCCTTCGACACCACCTGTATGCAACATACAATGCTGTTCTCACATCTGTTCCCCGGCGTTTCAGAACTCTTGACAAATCCATTCATGCAACTCTCACCAGTAACACCTGTTTTCTAGCAGTTGACACATTGGTAATCCTGTCACTGTAACTACACAGAATCGAGACCACCCTGAATTTCAGATGTCACCTTTCTGAAGAGTTACAATGTGCCGTTGTGGTTGGATTGTTGGAAGAGTCTATATGCCGAGAACTCCCCTACACCAGTCAGTTGAACTGAAGAAGCTGCTCGGATGAGCAGTGAAACGTCTTCATTAAAATATCTCAGCAAGTCCAGTTGCTTTGAGTTACTTTTGATAAATAAAATATGGAGTAATCTGGTTCATACTGGAAGAGGAGTTAACACCTTCAGATGCATTGCTGAATATGTGTAGTGATCCCCAGTTTAACACATGTAATTGCCCATATAGGTCTTTTGAATCTGGGTAAGAGTCTCAAAATCATTAGTATTTAAATAATTGACAAATTTTTGGCATTTTTACCATTGCTTGTTTACGAGTCATGTGAGACTGGCAGCAACTTGCAATGTCATCAGAAATGTTTGCATCATATCGTGCCCAGAGAGAATAAGGAACTTGAATCCAGCAGTTTCATGGTGATCTTACATTATTCTGCTAATAAATTATATGTCATTTATCAGTTTGTAAACTGTACACGTAATTTACACTTATTTTACCTTAATCTGACAAGTGCAAGCGCATGAATTTTCTTGCTAGCTGTATTCTGCACCTTGCTCATGACTAAAAATCTGGTGACACGGTTCATAACCATAGGAAGGCAGTAAGTACATGGCTCTCTTGCATCCTGCTTTCTATGGTGTGTCTGAAAGATAGTCATTAATGACATCCATAATGAGATTTTTAAACTTCTCCTTCATAGGCCACATAGATCTTAATCACTTGTCTTCTTCTTCTGAAACTGAGAGTTACAAGGCAGAATAATATACAACCCCAAGCAAAAGGTTTGAACAGAGCACTGTAAATGCAAGTTTATATATACACATGCTTCCATTGTTTATCCTAAATCTACTAGATTACTAGCTCATAATTTTGACTACAGTGACTTGTCAAGTTTTTTTTAAGTAACAGCCTTTAATAAGACAGTACGGTTAAATAACATTCACCAGTATCTCCAGTGTAAATTTAAAACATCTTGTGTGAACGGAGCAAGATTTATTTTGAGGGTTTGCAGCCAAAGAGTTAAAAATATAAATGTCAATGTCCCTGCTTAGGAAGTCAGAGATATATAATCATAGCTATCCCACAGAGAAACTATTACAGGAGAAAACAAAAGGTTTTGTTTACATAAAGTAAAAAGAAACTATGACGTTAAATGCTGGGAGGATTTGCAACATTTTTGCAAAACTGAATATTTTATCAAGGTATTGCAGTAATGTAATCCGGGTGAGACTGGGCCTGCCCCAGCTAGTTACATTACTGGTTGGACCCTAACTACCATATTGCTTAAAATGCTAATTAAATAAGAAAAATTACTCAAAAACCTTAATAAAAAAAATGGCAACCAATTGCAAATTGTCTCAGGATATCAGTCTCTACAGCATACTTAAAGTTAACTCAAAGCTGAGCAACCCCTTTAATCTAAATTTTATAGATGTAATTATACTTTATGTCATCTTTTGCTAATACTGCTAAAAGGAATCTATAAGTCTCATTAAACCCTGCAAGCTATAAAGGTCAGTTAATGAAACCAACAAAAAGCAACCTGCTGGGAACTCTGCCTGGTTTCAGTTATTTGCATCATTAAATGCAGCATTACAAAAAAATAATAATAAAATAAAACTAATTTGGTGAATGGCATTAAGTATACATTCTGTATTAGTCAGGTAACTTACTGTTTGTACTGGTAAAAGAGTTGTGCTCTTTTACCAGTACCTGTAGGTCGATGGTTGATGCTGCTGAGTTGGGTGCAGAATTGTAGTTGTTTTATCTATAGGCAAAGGTTAGGCAAAGAAAAAACATTTCACTTAGAAAGATTTTTGTTGTCCTTTAGGAGTAATGTTTTGTGGGGCTGGATTTACAAGATAAAGCTTGTATGGAAATTACCATGAACCATAGACCAGGACATAGAGTTTGTATTGGATTCTTCAACCTAGAGTTTCTTTTTCCTAATAAAACCTCAGCTTCATCTCTTTTCCATTCTCTTTTCATTTGTCTTTTCCCCCTTTATTGTTCCATACATCTTTGTTAAACTTTTGTAAAACTTTTTCCTGCCTGTTGGTCACTTTCTTGCTCCATCTGGATCACTCTGAATCACATTGGACCTTGCTGTCATATAAATGAAGGCCAATTTTCAAACTATTTTCATAATAGTGATTCAAATCCTTTGTTTAGTGAACTGCCCACTGAGGAACACAGGATGCCCACGGGCAACAGCCACACCCAAACTTAATTAGATTATTATGCAAAAAACAAATCTATCTCTATATGCTTTAGCCAAATTCAGTATTTAAAAGGGTGGTTTACCTTAACTTAACTTTTAGTATGTTATTGAATCGCTAAGTCTAAGCAACTTTTTCAATTAGCCTTCATTTTTTTATTTTCTTTTTTTTTTCAATTATCTCCAGTCCCATAGGTTTGCGTAGCCAGTCTCTTGCCATGCTCTCACCACCTCTGCTCAGTGAGGCTACGCAGTATCTCAGTGCGTGTCTACAGATTGCACGATGGTTGTTTATATCTTTTCAGTGCTCATGTCATGGTGTAAACCTCTTCAGATGTAAGCAGCAGTAAGCCAGTGGCACATTTCAACTTCTCTTGACTGTTTCTTGGGGATACAATTGCAATGCGTTTCACCTATACATCCAATGTTTCACCTATACATCAAGGCTTCATTAGCCACTTTTATCCCTCCTGCTACATACTCAGGGTCATATATCAGCATTTAATATCTTATCAAAAAGAACTAAAAAATATTTATTTTTTCACTGTTCCACCATGTTTCTCCTACAATGCCAGAGTTTGAGCATCACAAATAACTTGTGCCATCCACCACCTTCTGGCAAGAAAACAATGTACCTGATGGGAATCAACAACAGCTGCTCTGTAATGCAATGGCTGTGGTTAATGCTAGCTTATAAGACAGGGCTTGACACTTTCCTGAAGTCACAAATAATTTGTCTCACAGGGAATATATAATTGATATATCCAATGAAGAAAGATCTCTTCCTCCAACATCCAATTGCTAATGGACTGCTGATGAACTGCCAACATCCAGAGGTCAGTGCTATACATGATCAGATGGACCATCAGTTAATATAATATACACCAAACTGCAGACACAGTCAGAGTTGGGAAACTTTGTTGCCTCCTCCTTGAGTACCCAGTGCATTGCCTTCAAGAGCTTAAAGATAGGCAGCCTTTAGGAAAACAGTCTCCTTCACACTCCATCATTCATTGCTGACTTTACATTAGTTATGGCATACAAATTCCTGTATTTAATTTATCCCCATATTCTGTACCATGATATGGGTGTATGACCACACCATGCTTCAGATATTGTTTTATGTGACTATACAGCTAATGTATAACTCGTGGATTGGAAAATACCATAAGACGGACTTACACCTTCTCACAAATGTTTACAAGCAGTAATATAAGTTGATGTATAACTCAATCACAATATATTATATTGGCCTCAGAAGCTGATTTTGTGTTGTTTCTTATGTATGTATAGCGCTACTGGTACGCATTGTACTGTACATTTGTATTATATCAGTCCATTTCCTTGAAACTTTGACAAGCATACAATATTTAGGGACAAATGTGTCTGAGAAAATCTCTGCTTTTATTATTTGTCAATGCAAGGCTACATCAGAACAAAGTTTCTGAAATATTTACCTTTTAGATTTTTTTCCACTTCCTACAGAAATCCCATCTTATCATTTTCATGGTTTTAATGTATTCTTCTGTACATGGAAATGCAAGTGGGTTAGCATTGTGTCACAAAGATATTGTGCTTAAACCCAAGGCTGATTAATAGAAGGCTAAACTGTCATGTTATTCAACTCTACTCTTTTGTTAAGTGATTGAGGGACCTGAAGAAAAACTAATGTTTTGATATTGTATCTAGCACACATACTTAACTGGAGCAGCCATTGTCTGCTGAGAATTAATACCTGTAATACCTGTACAACAATATCTCATACCAAGCAGCATTTTCTAAATGACTGTATTTCAGGAATACATATTTTTAATTTTAAAGTGTGAGCTAGTAGCCTATTACTGTAGTGAACTGATGCACTTTTCAGTATTAAAGGGGTGGTTTACCTTCAAGTTAACTTTTAGTATATTGTAGAAGGGCCAATTCTAAGAAACTTTTCAATTGGTCTTCATTATTTATTTTTCATCGTTTTTTAATGATTTGCAATTTTCTTCTGTTTCTTTGCAGCTTTCAAATGGGGGTCACTGACACCATCTAAAAACAAATGCTCTGTAAGGCTTGTTATTGGCACTTTTTATTACTTATCATTCTATTCAGTCCATCTCCTATTCATATTCCAGTCTCTTATTCAAATCAATGCAGGGTTGCTAGGGTAATTTGTACCCTAGAAACCAAATTGCTGACACTGCATACTAGAGAGCTGCTGAATAAAAAGCTAAATAACTCAAAAACCACAAACAATAAAAAATTAAAACCAATTGCAAATTGTCTCAGAATATCGCTCTCTACATTATACTAAAAGTTAACTTGAAGGTGAACAACCCCTTTAATGCAGTAATTAACTCTTCCTGTCATAAGTACTCTCCTGTACTCTCTTACACAAATGTCCTAACACTGATTTCTAACTAACTGCGGCATTTCACCTTAGATATAAGTTGCATTAAGATGCATTAAATACCCAACACCGCAGAGGCATAACATTCAATATAGTCAATACTCCAACTTTAAACAGACCTCACTTGGTTATTATCATTCCCCAGTGCCAGCACTGTTACATTAAACTCTGCAGTCTAGATGTCACACGGCTCCTATATAAACATTTTTTAGCTTGTTAATGTTTTATAAAGTAGTTCTGCATTTGTATGTCCTAAGCACATTAAAAGAAATTAAAGGATGATGAAGTTAATGATTGCCATTATTAAACATAAGATGTGATTTTGCATGGGGCATTAAAATTGCATGACGTATGAAATTATGATACTGAAAGGAAAGAAATGTTTAGAGTAAAGTAGTTATCTGTTCTGTAGGAACTGATGCTTCTCTTTGTTCCCCAAGATTGGTGTTGGGGTAGTGCTGGGTTTGATTTCATAAAGGCAACTATCTGTGTAGAGATTGTTCCCTGGAAATTTAATTGGTTTTCAATGAAACTGTACCAAGTGTATGAATGTTGCATGGATCTTAAATTGTAGACTGATGAGAGTGATTCAACATTCTCGGTAAAGCCATGCTTTACAACAGTGGGATAACATCCAAGGAGGACCAAAAGCAGTGACTGGGAAGCCCAGCCTGGAGGGCAGTCATGGTGAGGTTTGAGAATAGTGTTTTTTTTTTTGCTATCTTATGTATACCTTTAGAAAAGTCCAAAAAAAACCGGAGTGAAAATGTATTTTTGGAATGATGACTTAAAATAATAATTTATTAGTAACCTTGTTACCAAATGTAACTGTAATAACTGTGTTAGAGCACAAAGGGGTGTTAAGCCCAACATATCGATACAACATTGCTGCACTTTAGGTCC
>CM044439.1:129246264-129281641 GCA_024363595.1 Xenopus borealis
GGTATACTTACATGGGCCCACTGTTTCCTTCTCATGTATGTAAATTGCAATAATGATCATTCTTTTTATAAAGTACTATATTTTATTTTTGTGGGCTAGTCATTTATTTACACGTGGGTCTCTTGTGGCAGCATCCCTTGGCCCTCAATGTGTATAACTGTGTACCAGGCTGTCCAGTCCCTCTAGCGCTGCCATGGTGGTTGCATGGGTTACCTGACAGCAGCATGTAAGCACCCTCAGTAACTTGGAATGTTGGATTATATAGCACCAGAAAAGGGTTACCAAAGTATAAGCGCATGGCTCAGGCTCACATTCTGTAAGGAATATTCCTTCCTAAATATTTATAGGTATACATAAGTTTGCAGCAGCCATAGTGTTTCCATCTGATTTATTTTGCCTCCTGACACTTGAAAATGAAAAAGTGGGAGATTTTACTGTCCTAGGACCTAGGTCACGCTAATATGCATCACCCATTAGCATCTCTTGTTTTGCCCATTGATTTTGGATGACATTATATTACTTTATCATGCTCATATTTATATTCTCATATAAATGCTAAACTGGCTGACTTTCAAATTGGGCCTAACCCAACTAATGACTTGGGGCTCCTCAGGATGGCCAACCCCTCAATTTGGAACCATCTGCTGCCTGGGCCTTTTATTTATTCAACCTGCAGCTCTCTTAAAGTTGTTGAAATACAAAAGCTAAAATGGGGAAACAGGCCACACTCCTTCCCTTGAGTTATAAGCAGTCTTTTATTTGTTCATTAAAAACACAAGTGGCTGCTGTGGATCCATTGCCTAACACGTTTCAGGCAGGTTCAGACTGGATCACTGGGGCTCACTGTGTTCAAACCTTCAGGATCATCTTGTATGCATGAAGGCAGGGCCCTATGCACATAGGCATCACCATTCAACTTGCCCTGGATGTAGACAGGGCCACATGTGCGTCGGGCGATTCGCTGCATAATTTTTTTTGGCCCATAAGGTGTCCCGCCCACGCAGTCTGACCCTGCTTTCAGGTGTAAACCCTTAGACGTAGGCTAATTTTGATGACATCAACACAGTTCTAGATGACAGTTTTTAAGACTGTGTTGATGTCATCAAAATTAGCCTATGATTAAGGGTTTACACCCAAAACATATTAGGCAATAGATCCACAGAACAAATACAAATTTAACCCAAGAGTGTGGCCTGTTTTCCACCTTTTGTCTTTTTTGATTGGTGTTACAGTGAAGGAGCTCTGCATTGGACTGGTGTGTTCCGTACTCTTTTGGTTTCTTTGAACTTACACAGGAGAGATGTAGGGTCTTTGCAGGTATTTTTTGGTTTCTATGGAGATAGAAAGGCTGTCACAGGGCCAGGCCAAGGGGTAGGCAGAGTAGGCACGTGCCTAGGGCGCAAAGCGGATTCGCGCTTACGTATTTTTGTGCATGTGTGTATTGTTGGGCGCTACTACTAGGCAGCCTGGCTAGGTTGTCCCGGCACTGGATTTTCAAGAGGAATAGCAGCTGCAGATGTGGAGGCCATGATATACTGTAATTCTGTGGGCACAGTGAAGCTTCTTACCTTCACATGCAACTGTTGCTTGGGGCTATGTAGATGTAACTTAGTCCTAGTTTTCTGGCATACATTCCATACAGCAGGCCTGCCTGTAAGCGCCCAAGCACTATATGAACAGCTCTGTCTCTTGTAGGAGCAGCTGGGGAGGGAGTGTGTGAGGGGCGTGCTTAATGAAGGCCATGTGTCAGGCAATCACACAGGCAAACTTCATATTTTGGTTGGGTTTGAATGCAGTCAGTCTGCCAAAACCAGTTCTGGGAAAGCCTTGTGCAAATGTTTTGAAGTTATTCTAAACAAGAAGTTAACCCTAGCTCATATGTACTTTGCTTAATTCTCTGAGTATCACCGTATGTGTCTGTTACGAGGTCTAGAAAGCTTTAAACCCTTAAATACACATTGTAATCAAGCTCTCAATAATGCATGTAAGCAACTGTCAAAATGCACCGCTTGCTTCATTCTCCCACATCCCAGGGCAGTGGTTGCCCCACATAACAAACAGCAACGAGACAGGAGGAGCATCAGGGAGACAATGAGACAAAAGCAGTAATACAACCATGTTAAAGTCACAGTTATGCCTATGGGAATGGGAACATTCTTTGGCTGAAATGAATTTTAGTGGATGAAGGTGCTTTTCTTTGCTGTATGAGAAGGTAACATGTAGGGGGTTTACTAAAACTCAAATTAATCTCAGTTTTTTATGAAAACAAAGTCGACCAAACTCCCTTGCACAAATTGAACTCCTGTATCAAATATTTTTCTTGAAAAAATTGGAGCGACTAACGTTGCAACAAAATTAAGATTCAATTAGTATTGAATGCTTTGAAAACTGGACTTTAACAATAGTCACTGTAAAAGCTCTTTTTGAATTATTGAATGAAAACCCGGACTTTATCGGATTATCATGATGTCAAGAAACAACTGCCATTGTCTTCTACATAACCTCCACAGGTTTGAGATTTTTGGATTTTTTTTTTTCCGTCTAACAATTTGAGTTTTCCCCTTTAAAAACTGAACCAGAAAAATGTGAGGTTTAATAAATGGGCCCAATAAACTTTCAGTTTAGGATTTTCCATGTGAGTAATAGCCAGAACACTTATTCAGACTAATTGTATCGTTTTGGTGACTAACATATTCCAAGATGAAAGTGTGTTTTTTGTGACGTTTTTGCTGCAAAACACTGACGAAATAATTTTTTTTTAAATGACAGAATATTTTCTGTAAATTATAAAACTAAAATATGCTGCTGGCATTAGTATTCAATCACCGACTTTCTACATCCGCTGTGAAAGATTTGGGCGAATACCAAACCGAATCCGAACCATAATCTGCATATGCAAATTAGTGAGGGGGAGGGTAAAATAGTGCCACGTATGAAGTAAAATTTTTTTACTTCCTTGTTTTGTGACGAAAAGTCACATGATTTTTTGGATTCGCCGGATTCGGTTCGGCCAGGCACAAGGATTCAACCGAATCCGAATCCTGCTGAAAATGGCTGAATCCTGGCCAAATACCGAACCGAATCCTGGATTTGGTGCATCCCTAAACAAAACACCCTGTCTGACTCTACCCAAAATGGGAAAATGGGAAAAACAGTAGCAAATGCACCATATATCAGTGTCTGATTGTCAAGCATTGTTATGTAAATGTGGTATAGTAATTCACAGGCCCAGATTTGTGGAGAGGCATGCTGCCCAACCACACCCACATTGGTTCAGAAATGTAAATTTCCTGTGTGCCAATTACCATTACTCCATCCCGATGATGAAAATTTGAGCAAATAAAAGGGAGGGGACAGGGGAGACAAACGACAGTGGGCCTAGGGGAGCCTGCTATGTAAATCCGGCCCTGGTTATTAAGCGATCTTCATCGTAATAAGCACCAGCTGCTTGAAAATGCTGTGTAAAAAAAAAAAACGATCAATACTCATTTTTTAAAATAATTTTTACATTGTTTGTTACCGTGGGAATGTACTTGTAGCCTAACGTTTGTCCACTGACTTGAATGGATTACACTATAAATAAAATGGAGTAAAACAGCTACATTAAATAAAGAAATTGGGTGGTGTACAGGTCCAGATTTGTGGGAAGGCAACAAAGGCCCAGGCCTAGGGGCGGATTAGGGCCAAATTTTGAATTATTTCAGAAGCACTGGGTGAGTGTAAGAAATGTGACAGCTCTTTAAATCTGCTGCGTTTCTAATCCCAAGTGCTCCAGTGGAAACTTGTGCATGTACCCACTGGCCCGGGGTGGGGGCTCTTGAATCAGAAATCTGAGCCTGGTGGTGTCAAAGAAAGCACACATACATTCACCATTTTTTTTTTTACACTACTTTGTTTTCCCAGTGTAAATACATTTTCACAGCTTGATAATTAGGATCCAAATAGGAACATTTAATAAAATCACAAAAGAAACATTTGCACAAATTTAGCATTTTTCAATATAATATTCTTCATTACACTGTTCTTGCATTGCCATTATTAATTGTGCATTCCTCACTTTTGAGGTCAACTTTTAGCACTAGTACAAACTATAACATTCACAGTCTTTCTTCCACTGTTAATGCAAAGGCATGCATTTCACCTTGTGAATATTTTTCCCATTACCAACCTCAATTACATCCCTCCATTAGTGTAATTTTATGAACATTTGTATTTGCGCACATATTAATACTGAACACTAGATGGCAGTGCCTTGTCTTTCTTTCTTGCAGGACTATAATGTGGACATTGTCTCACCCTACTGCATGCTGATCACATTACCAATATAAAGTAGTCACGTCATTATAAATGATATATTTTGTCGTTACTCAGTAGATTATTAAATTCAAATTGAAAATGAAATGATTCCCCTGCAGGTATATTGCATTTTGGAAACACTCTCATACACTGCAAATAGTGCAGTCATATACAGTAGACAGGGTCAGACTGGAGCATTAGGGGCACGCCAGGTTCCAGATTTCAGCATCCCCCTATGCACATGCTTGAACACCAGCGCACATCATTGCTTTCTTTTGGGGGACTGGCAGATCAGGGGAGCTGGTCTGGGCCAAGTTCTTTCCCAGTTTCCCACCAGCCCAGTCAGACAATGTGAATCAATTACTGTTACTTATTTGTGATTCCTCATTTTGGGCCACCTGCAGATGTATTCCAGGATCCTGCTAGGTGTAGGCACTGTGCTGATCATACCAGATACCCAGTCTCTCCACACCATTGCAAACAATCATAGGTTTGTCTTGTACCAGAAAGAGTTTGTCACTGGTTTGGGCCATAGAAATCCTATGAGACTCATGCTTATTCCTAATCAGCATGCAGCCCTTATTTAATTAACTCTTCTGCAACAAAGCTATAATAATATACATAGCAGACCAAGGAGGTCAATTAATATAAACAGCTGTGGACTGGAACAGCAGTGGCCCACCAGGGGTGTGACTTTAAGGGCCCCCTTCACAACATGTGCTCCCGCATCTCGTAATTTTTACCTCTTTTTTTCAATCTTTGACAAGAGGCGCAGGCAGGGAAGTGGAGCAGGGTCCATGGTTGGTAGGAGTTGCTGCCCATGTCAAGTTCCTCTGAAGATTGTATAGTGTAGTCACAGCATTGGCTGACCCTTACATTACAGAGCAACTATAGCAGAATGGCAGTTATGAGGTCTCTGAATCCAGCCTCTTTCGCTTTGGGATTAGATTTCACCTGCACTTTTTAACCTCACAGGGGCTCTCGGTAAAAATATGTTAATAACAGCAAAAAGGCATATAACATTGTTATACAGCTGTTGCATATTTCATTATATAACTGGAGATGTTAAACTTGCAGATGCCCAGTTGTTGCTGTGCTACAAATCTGGAATACTTTTAAATTATAAATAATTATAGAGAAAGCATCTGCTAGAAGGCAGATACATGTAGTACAGTCATGAAAATAATAGCATTAAATGGGCAGCAGTATTGCTACCCCTAGAGAGTGCAGTTCAGTATGTACTAAACAAATAGATTATAGGGTATTTGACACAGGGCCTTTATCAGAAATCACGGGACACCATCCAACAAAATTTTCTAAGCCCCAATTCCCACCCCAGATCCTGCCCACCCCACACTGCAGTAAAAAGGCCACACAGACATCAGCGCTAAAAGAGAAAACAAGCCCCCACAAGTTATAAAAAGCCATTGGTGATAAGGAACCCCTACAAGTACAAATGTGCAGGCTCAAGAAATGTGTTTTCAGATGTCATATACTGTAGATAAAGTCCCTGCCACCATGCTCAGGGCATTGGAACTGGCTATCAGACAAAATCAGGCGAAATATGCCTACATATACCCTCTGAGTTCTACTGCGTGATGATGTACTCCACTGGGGATGCCAATGCCACACTTACATAACACTGCAATTTTATGTTACATGGTGCATTTAATACAGGGGTGTCCAACCTGCAGCCCAAGATGGGTATGAATACGGCCCAGCTTGAAACACTTGGTTCCCAAGGAAACTTTGTGTTGCAAAGGATTTAGGAGTAGGCAGGAGGGAGGCCCATTGTCCAGTTAGTAGTAATAATAATAATAATAATAATAATAATAATAAATCTTTTTAATATCTATGTGTCCCATATTCCAGTGTATAGCTCAATCTGGTTATCCAACTGGTGTTGTAGTTCTTTTATGTGCATTTTCTTTACGTTTACAAATCAAAAGTGTTTGTATATTAAATGTGCGGCCCCAGACAATTTTTCTTTTTCTAAAATGGCTCAGGGAAGCCGAAAGGTTGGACACACCTGATCTAGTACATTACATTTACACTGATATCTAGACATGCCAAGGGAACCTTAATAAAGTCATTAGAGTTGTTCACATAAGCCCACTGTTAAACAAATGTATGGAGGAAACCAGGTGCTCGAAAAAGTTTTTATGCCTTTTGCAGCCTAACACCCTGAAAAAATTAAAAGACGCCAGTGTTTATTGTACTTAGATGTTATTATACTCAAAAATTATGATGTAAGTTACTGATGTTCTATGCACTCCAATGCACTTCACCAGAGCTGGCGAAGGCAAGTCTGGCGATAGAGATAACGTTCAATAAAATCCGCATCATAGTGAATTTGCAGAGTTACATCCATTCGCTAGAGTGAAAAATTGCCTGGCGTTAGAGTGTGAAGCAACGGTAGCGTACATCGCCATCACTAGCGATGTGCCACCTGTGCCTGTTATTAAATCGGCAAACCAACAAAATTACGTCACGCTGGTGAATTTTCGCTAACGTTAGTGACTTCGCCCTTTAGTGAGCCTGCCCCCTTATATCTTTATTTGGCCTTAATTATCACTTATATGCAGATAACCAAATATATTTAGATACCCATTCAGTAACAATTGAAGTGTATACCCTATATTGATAACTGCCTCCTAGCTATCTCCAACTCCAACCTATCTAAAACCCAGTTCATGGTTATTACTTTAATAGTGGTTGGATGAGAATAAAAGGGTGAATGTTAAGTTTAAAAGATTATTGTTGATGACATAAAGTATTACTGAAGTGACATAAGTTGTGAAATGTTCCACCTTTCCAAATCAAATCAGTAGCAGGTCATCTCAACATACCGACTGTAATACATGAAAGATGACTTGTAATGTCTTGCACTTCCAAAAATGTTGTTATCCTTCCAGCAATCTTATAGGATGGTGAATAGTGGAGAAAATCTGGTGCCACAGCCAGGGCTTATATACCAGGCGCCCCTACGATCACCCCCTTTATTCGCATATTTTTATCATCAGGACTGGAGCAATGGGGATTGGTGCATGGGAAATTTTAAAAAGTATTGTATCTCCTGCATATCCCCAGTGTTTCTGAACCAATGTGGGTGTGACTGGGCAGCATGCTGCCCCCTACAATCCTGCCACCCTAGGCCCAGGCCTAGGTGTCCTTTCCACAAATCCAGGCCTGGCTACAGCGAGTTAAGCAAGTAAATATGACATGAATCTCATACATTTCCTATGAAAATCCAGTGAATAAGTATGACTGCCAGGTCATAGTCTTATACTGAAGGGTTATCTGCTATGTATTACAAACTATTATCATAACATTTACCTTAAAAACTTTATATTCTAGGAACATTATGGTCCCAACTGTACAGTTTTCACATTTTATATTGTAAACTGGAATTATCATTATTGTTAAAAAAAATGGTGACAAATCAGAGATCAAATGAATAGTTTATCTGTTAGGCTGTAACATATTTCATTTCCTAATTGAATGTAAACAAATTCACATGGCTATCACCCATATTCTGCATATTACTTGACTTTTGTTTAATAAAATATAAAAATAATGACTACATTTGTTTATTATTCAAAGACAAGAACACACATGATGGCTTTAGCTGCCAGAAAATACAACTATTAAAAAACACATGGAATAATGTGATCTCCTTCATCTGAACAGCATGAAACAGAAGACTCATTACTGTATTACATTGCAAAAATAGAACCCTATGCATGAATATTCCCAGAAACCATAAAGGAACATCTGCAAGGATACTAACAGAGTCATTGCATAATTGAAATTACCTATATGTTCTAATGTAATGCAGATAAATAACATCACTAATCAGGGGTGGAATGTGCACTGAGGACCAGACAATTTTAGGGATCTCATGTTTTCTGAAACAGGGGCACACACATATTCCTGCAACATGATCCTTGGTTGTCTAGTTATTGGTATTTATAAGTAGCAGAATACATTAGCAATTGGGACAGAGACTAAATGAGAAAACTCTGTAATGGTGACTGCCAGAAGTCTAGGAAATACTAATTTTAGAATTACTTTACCTGTATAAGGAAATGGTAGGAACTGCTTAAAAAGCCCTATAAGCTTACACCCTTATAGTTTTACATAGGCATGTGAAGAAACTACTACTGCATATACCCAAAGCTCAAATCTTTACTTAACATCCACCGTATTTATCATTGCGTGAATTGTAGATAATTGGTTATTACATTTGAATAATAAGCTTTTCATATGATCTCAACATATAAAACACCTTTTTAAAAAGCCTTTTATATGTCAAAGGCAAAAAAATATATATATGCATCTACATTGGTAGCAAAACAATGATTTTTAGCAGACTTAGGGTTTTTTATTTAATCAAGCTCTGAATATCCGAAATTCGAATAATTCGTAAAATCTAAAATTTTTCAGAATTTATTAAAGTCTGATGGTCTGAAAAGTCAAACTCTGCAAACCCGGCATCTTAAAGCTCTCGAGGTCCCGTATAAATCAATGGGGAAGGTCCCAGTGTCTGTGATGCTGTCCGTGCCGATATTCAAAGAATTTGGGGATTTCGCACGAGAAGTCTGAAAAATTTTGTGGTATTTGCGGAAAAGTCTGAAAAATTCATACTTTTTGAGCAAAGATCTGAAGTTATAAGATTTTTGCCCAAACCTATTTTCCTGACTTTTTAAATCATACATAAGGACCATTTCTAATTTTTAAATACTGAGATAAATTCAGACCTTGTTAAAGAACCCCCATAATGTATGGAGATCAACATTACAGATTCCTAATCTTAAAAACTCCAGATCCCAAGATCACACAAACCTCAGTATAGACTATCTTGCCTAAAATAGCTGGACAACATCTCATTCTGAAACCGAGGCTGTTTATATTATGTTGGAACACCTTTATTCCTCTGAAAATTTTCCAGAATCTACATATTGGTGAACCTACCCGGTGTAAGGAACTCACCCTGGTGTCTAGTGGGGGGGACGGCAGGGACGCCTGCCGCCCCCTCGGTGGGGACACCCGCCGCGCCGTCCTGTTCCTCCAGCGCCTATCTTCCTGGTTTAAAGGCGCTGACGTCAGCGCGCAATGGCTCCAAAAATTTAAAATAATTAAAGAGGTATTTAAAGGATTTTTTTGAACAGCTTCCTTGCCAGTGATAGGATTTGATTCCTGGTGCTTTCCTGAGCCTTTGTGCATTTGAGCTTTGTATCCTGCTTGTATTATTTCTGTGTTTGACCCGGCCTGTTCCTGACTATTCTGATATCCGTAACCTGACCCCAGCTTGTACTTTGACTCCGATTCTGCCTCATCCCTTCTGATTGATTACCCGGTTTGACCCTTGCCTGCCTGACGATCCTTGTTATCTGCCCGCCTCGACCCAGCTGGTCTGACAAACTTGCCTAATCCTACCTGTACTGTGACCTTTGGCCTAATTTACTTTAACAGTTGTGCCCCTTGCCCAGAACCCTTCGCCTTGCACCTCTCGTTATAAGACCTGGCGGCATCCAATTAGCCGAGGGCTCCTCCCAAGGTGAAAGGCGGCTGTTATAGGCAGAAGCACAAGCCTAGACCAGGGTGCTTGGCATAGGTTCTGAGTTTAGGGTGCCAACCGTGACACCCGGCCTTTTCTCTAGATTACTAAAGTTCCAGCCACGGTTTTTTGCAGCAACAGCAGTGACAGCAAACCCATTCCATACATTCTTTGCTTATCATAGTGGCACAGCCTCAAAGGAAAGAATCTTCCTCAAACTGTTGCCACAAAGGAGGGAGCATGGAATATATATGACTGTGTGCCTAGTTGTCTTTTAACTGTCCATATTGCCTGAATACTTTTGTGCCTATGCTGCTTAAAGTGGACTCGTCACCCCAAAAAAATATTCAAAATCTTATTTTATCACATTAGTCAAGCAAAATGAACATTCATTACACTATATAAATTATTTTAATCTTGTTTTCTTCAGTCTGGGAATTCATAATTCTAGCAAGCAGGCAGGAGCCATTTTGTGGACACTGTTATTAAGACAAGTCTTGCATCATCTCAGAATCTTGTTTGTGCACCAGAATGGGGGACCCAATGTCTATCCCCATGTCCTGGCTACACAATTAAATGGTTAAGAGAACTGGGGGAATGTGTGGGAGCAGTGACATCTAGGAAGTGCTGAATGGAAAGTGAAAGTAATTATCTGCCCCGCCTCTATGCCTAAGGCATAGAGGAGTGGCAGACAATATTTGATTGACTGCTGATATTTTTAAATGAGCTTAAAATAGCTATGAATGCTTTAGTAAAAATTTGAAATTGGAATTCATGTTTAATTTGAAAAGGATTTTTATTATACAGATTTTTGTGTCTGGGTGACGGGTCCACATTAATGGCTTTTACCAGTAACATACTTAAAGGGATTCTGTCATGCTTTCTATGATATAGTTTTCTAAATTACATTATTTACATTACAAATAAATAGCTTCCATATAAAATGTTATTTCTGAACAGACAAGTGCATTTTGTTTGCTGTGAAAGAACCAGCACTTCATGATGTAACTGCTTTTAGACAGGCTATTATTTCTCTTACTCAATATAACTGGAGAAGTTATACAGTGAGACTTGGATTTTACTACTGAATGCTATTCTTATATCTACCAGGAAGCTGTTACCTGGTTACATTCCCATTTATCTGCTGATAGGGGAGAAAGGGAGGTGGTTATATATCTCCAAATTGCAGTGCTGCAGTAAAGAGTGATTGATTTCCAGAGCACAAGTCACATGGTTGAGGGCACTCAGGAACAATATCTGTAGCCCGTTGTCAGATTTCAAAATTAAATGTAAAATAAAATCAGTTTGCTCTTTTGAAAAAAACTAATTTCAGTGCAGAATTCTACTGGAGTAGCACTATTAATTAATGTATCTAGAAAAAAAAAGTTTTCCAGTGACAGAATCTCTTTAACATTTTACAAATGTACTGCACTTTAAGGTGCTGGGTGCAAGGGAGAATGGGTTAAAGCTGAGAATTCTTCTATAGTCCCCCGTTTAAACTGTGATAAATCAGCCCTTTCATCCTGGGAAATAAAATTGATCTTCCCCAATCATAGAAAATCATGCAGTTTATACTCCAATGCCCCAAACAATAATATATTTGCTGCTCTCAATAATGCAGGGGCGCTTAGCAATGTACAGATAAATCTTGCTGCAAAGCTTCCCCTCTGCCTATATACAGCCCAGCCTGCAGAGACTAATTGGAAACAGCTGAAACAGTCACGCTGAAATTCAAGTATTTGTATAATATTTCAAGTCCTTTGAGGTAAACTGCATCAGTATTTCTTAGAAATAGGTTTCAACAGTTCTTCTCTTTATTCCAGCAACTAGAACTTTGCTTTCATTAGTTGACTGACCAGAGTTAAGCATAAAATTACTCCAGTTTTGTCATTTCCCCCTCCCCCATTGAAGTGCCTTGATTATTTATGAATAGCATGTGGGTATTAAATAAATGCTGTGTCCCTGAGGAATGTTGTTTTAACCTGCAGTAGGATTAGGAGAGAGGCTGTTGCCCAAAATGTCAACTATCGCTGTGGTGTAATGTTGGAAACTGATGTCATTAGATAAGGCAGATATTTGGATACCCAGGACCAGACCTCCCAACAACTGAAATTATAAACAAGGGAACAGGGAAGGTTAGGGACATAGTCAGCTTTCCAAAACCCTAAAAATCTGGTTTCTACTTTACTCTTAAATTATTATTTTAATGGCATGAATATACCAGTTATTTTATTACACTGGATGGAAGATTATGTGTCAACTAGGAAACACGTATAGGATTCTGGATACCCCTTGTATTCACAAGCATGCCAAAGGAGAACTTTGTAAATGCAGTACAGATACGGGGTATCCGGGAGGATGCTAAAATCTCACCCATGTGCTGCCCCTTTCATGGTGGGGGTGTGCATACCTTGAGCTCACCAGAATAGCATTCATATTCATGTAACTGACAAAGATATGTGCAAAGTAGGAGGCATAGCCACTGTGGGGAAAAAAACATTACGTTTTGTAACTATTTATTTTTACCATACACCCTCTTTATAATCAAGCCCTTAAAGGAAAACTAAGTTTAATAAAGAAGTAGGACAGAAATGCTGCACATTATGGTTTAGGGTTCTGTACCATCTCAAGGTAACTACAGCTATTTAGCTGATAGATCTGTGCCTCCAAAGATGCTCCCCATCTTCTTTTCTGCTGATTCACATGCTCTGTGCTGCTGTCACTTACTGAGCTTAGGGACCCACTCACAATATACTTATATAGAATATAAATGTCACAATATAAGGCTGATTAGTAATTTATTTGTATTCTCATTACTTGGCAGCTCAGAAATGAACCCAGTTTGCATTCCCCGTGCATCCATGAAAACTGCCAGAGTGCCTGAGGGGGTACAATGCCTGGTGTGATCACACCCCCGGCACCCCCCATAGTTCCACCACTGTTTGTATCACAATCAAATAATCAGTCCCATAGCACCATCTTATATGACAGACTAACCTCATTTTATGCTGCATGATTTGCGACAACCCCTGAGCTAGTTTCTGTGCAAAATGCATCACGAGGAGCTCCTATGCACAATTATGAAGGCATGAATCATTACTGTTATAGATATTTTGAAACTTTAGGAAGGTTAATCAAGTTCAGTATATACGTTTGTGGCATTTCTAGCCATATTTGTTTTATGCAGTGCCAGGTCATACTGGCCGGGCGGCGGGCGCCCTTGGCAACCGGGTTATGGGATTGACAAGAGCAGCAGAGGTTTGTGTCTAGTGCCCCCCCCCCATTTTGCCCTAAGCATGTGCCTCTTCTGCCTATCCCTAGTTTTCGCCCTGGTTTAATTCTCCTGTAATATCTTTTTTATGCATTGTTAGCCTATAACAGTTTGAGGAATCATTTCTGCCACCGCTTGAAAGCACAGATTAGTTTGATCTCACTGCCTGAAAATAAGTCAGGTTATAGCTTCTCACTTTATTTAACGGACTGCAGAAGACATGAAAAAAAGACATCTAAGGCTTGGAAGAATGTGACCTTGAACACCATTCCTGGAAACTGGATTTTGTCCAGGCTTTGCTTTTGAAGCTTATATGTCCTACCTCAGTAATGAAATTCCTTCCAATATGCAGAGTTTGGTTACCTCCTGCTCCCTAAAAAGGGCTTTCATGTGTACAGTCATAAGAAGCCTGCATAGCTGCAAGACAGTAAAGATAAACATAGTTTTAACCTTTACAGTATAATTCTGCTATACATGACTATAAGAAAGAAGTAACCAGAATGAAGTCCCCTAAAAATGTAGGGATCTATCTGGCTAGGTTGCTGTTCTCTCATATATCTTTAAGGATATCCTGGCCTTTCCATTCAGATGCTGACTGATTTATGGGTATTGCAGGACTCTACCATTGGAACCGCATGCATTGCAAGTATAACATTTTCCAAGCAAATTAAGCCCTATGAAACCTTTAATGTCACCATTCAAATCTGCAAAAAAATAATTGGTGTCATAAGAAAAAAGATGATAAAAATTTATCTCTACACTAATTTCAGAAAATGTGAGAATTTTATCACGGAGTCTGTCAATTTGGAATTAGTGTATTTCTTATGAAGTGTGAATGCAATACATTAAGATAAAAACAGAAAGTAGCAGCACTAAACCTCAAAATCTATAACTTCCATCGGTAACAAGCAAGTTGATCCATCCACACCTCCATTCCTATTACAAATGGCTCAATCAGTTTGATTACAGTAGAACCCCCATTTTACGTTTTTCAGGGGACCAGAAAAAAATGATGTAAAATCAGGGAAAATGTAAAATCAGAGAAATGTGTTAAAAGTAACTTTTTCTTGAAAGGATAAAAGCACAGGAGTCTGTTTTACTTTGAAATACAATATTTACTGTGTTAATAACAAAGGTTAAGCATTGCAGTGTTAATGTTACACTATGGGGGGCATGTGCAAGACCCTCTGTCAGTCACACACACAACCTAAAGCAATCAGCGATTGGTGCAGGACTGTATAAGGGGCAGACTTATTGGAATTGACCATTTACAGGTAGAACAGGCAGAATCTGGCTAGTATTTTAAACCTCTTTATTTCACAAATAAAGAAGTTTTTGGTAATATCAGGACAAAATTTGGATGTAAAATCAGGGAAAACATGACTTAAAATCAGGGAAATGCACCCATTGAAATGCATTATAAATTGGTGGGACCACAAATAAAAAATGTAAAATGCGGGAAAACTTAAAATCAGGGGACTTAAAATCAGGGTTTCACTGTATTTCAATTTTACACTGACAGATGTGGTTGTGTTTGAGACTAATGGATGCTTGTCCATAATGCTGAATGTATGGATGGTTTCTGATCATTAACTGAGGTGGAGGACAAAGCACAAAAAGAACAGATCCAAATGGCTATGTTTTTGTCCACATTGGACAATTTTTTCCCCAGCAGGTGCTTGCATTTGTGCCTCCCATGCGAAATTTGCTCCATATTGTTGTTGTTAACAACGGTTAAAACGGTAGGCAAGTCAACACTTAATTATAGCACATTGGTATTACAGTAATGTAGTGCCTTGGGTCCTTTGGGCATGATTGGGTCTGTAATTTGGGGATACTTGTTGGACTGCTGACCCTACTAATATTGCTCATTAGTACTTTGGGCAGTGCAGCTCATTTCTCTCATCAGAACCTCATGCCACTAATGGAGCTCTAGTTAGGAATCTAACTCTCATTCTGGCTATTACCTTACTTATGGGTTCAGCTACTCTTAGACTATGTTAAGATTTTCCAAGGGGCCCTAGAACCCTTGGTTTTGCACAAATCTTCACCCCCTTGTTGAGGTATTCAAGAGACTTATTATAGCATCCACATTTTAGACCAACACAGGTTAAACTATTCAGTCTATATGCCTTGGAAATCTATCTTACTTCCATAGGATCTCATTTGTGGGACTACCCTTGCTACTACCAACACCAAGAGTATTAACATTTTTACAAATCTCTATGTGTGCCTCAAGGCATATGTGAAGGAGAAATATATTTGAGGGTCCACTGGTCCCTGGTGGGTAATTTTTCCATATCATTGCAGTGTTTAAATTTAAACACAATCCATACATACAGGCGGCTTCTCCAGTGAGCTACTCTCATGCATGTATAGCAACCATGTAGTACTGATGACAAATGAGTTATAGTGCACCAAGTACTTTGACGAGTATAGTTGCCATTATTAATATCTGATATAATATTAACAACAACATGTAAGACTGTCAGTGTTGCTCCCCAGTAAAAACACACTTATGATTAAATATGGATACCCTTAACTGCATCACCAGCAGAGTATTAATAGTCCTTACATGTAATATCAATTGGAGTTGGTTCCACTGTAATGAAATAATAATGGCAAGGGTCACATGGAAATGCAAAAAACACTGTCACATATTTACACCATCGCCCCCCAGACTAAAGTAGCTAGGCCAACAACACAGTATTCACTATTAAAAGTGGTATAGACTCACAGGAGGGGAGTTTAATTTTTTTTTATTTAGAGAATGTTATTAAAGCCATATCTAGAATATGAAGTATGGAAGGGATGTATTATCGCCATAACACCTATGGCCATTGTGCATTTGAGCTTTCTGGACAAATACCAAAGGATGGCATGAATGTCTGCCATATGCATTATGTTTCCCATTCATGTGAAGAGGTAACGGCTGCAGGCGGGGAATGATGTTTTCACTGCAATGATTCTCCCTGAGAGGGAACATGACTGTGCAAATAAAAAATAAATTGTTTAGATCAGTGCTGTCCAAGTAGTGGCCGGCTGGTCTATCTGGCTGCTGTGACTGCTTACCTTGTTTTAGCTTTAAATATGGTCAGAAAATTGCTTGAGATAAAATGGGAGTAATTTAAAAACTGGAAATTGTCAACACTGCCCTTCCAGGAAACCATCCGATTTTTTATTTTAAGTCTTTCTCATTGAATTGAATGTATGAGAAAGCCAATTTTATTAGCAAAGACAAATACACTTGGTAAATTTTAAAGGAAAAGTGAGGACAACCAGCAACCAAATGGATAGATTTGATATCACAAATATGCCATTAAGGAAAATTCCCAAACAGAAGACAGTATATTGAAAAACACTATATAGTCACCAGAGTCTGAATGATCTTGACAGAAACTAATAATAATTTATTCTTCTGACAGTGGAACACCGAATTCTGAGCATTCTAGATAACAGGTCCCATACTTAACCCCCAAATTTCTTATGATTCAGTCTAATAAAAATAACATGGGGAAAATGTAATTAATTGAGCCCACATTTAATCAGCTGTATATTTTGGCTCAGTTGATGTTCATGTCATGATGGGGTTCATATCCCAAAGTTCCAAACCTCAGATACCAACATCTTTTTTTTTTTGCATTGAGGATGCCTCATTGTAGTGTACTAAAGGAGCTTTGGTGGAAATTCCTTGGACTGTGGAGGATTACTGGGCATAAGCTAATTTTACGCTGATTCCTATAATCCCAAAAGTCTTCACCTTAAAGTATCCCACTGAGCCAAGTAAGTAATGCAGCTACACATCAGCGCTCTCATTCATGCATTGAAATGCAGCTTGTTTCTGTACACTGCTCAAATGCATGCATGTGCCAATTTAAATATGTTTTTTTTTCAGTATGAGCTGGGATCATGCTGTTAAAGGGGTTGTTCACTTTTGAGTTAACTTTTAGTATAATGTAGAGAGTGATATTCTGAGACAATTTGCAGGGCATAAACTCAAGGAATGAAAACATAATTATACCTCTTTATAGATCCCTAGTAAGACCTCATCTGGAGTATGCAGTGCAGTTTTGGACTCCAGTCCTTAGGAGGGATGTAAATGAGCTGGAGAGAGTGCAGAGACGTGCAACTAAACTGGTTAGAGGGATGGAAGACTTAAATTATGAGGATAGACTGTCCAGGTTGGGGTTGTTTTCTCAGGAAAAAAGGCGCTTGCGAGGGGACATGATTACACTTTACAAATATATTCGAGGACGTTATAGACAAATATCAGGGGACCTTTTTACCCATAAAGAGGATCACCGCACCAGAGGCCACCCCTTCAGACTAGAGGAAAAGGACTTTCATTTGAAGCAGCGTAGGTGGTTCTTCACAGTGAGGACAGTGAGGTTGTGGAATGCACTGCCGGGTGATGTTGTGATGGCTCATTCTGTTGATGCTTTTAAGAGGGGCTTGGATGATTTTTTGGACAGACATAATATCAAAGGCTATTTTGATACTAAACTCTACAGTTAGTATAGCTATGGGCATATATGGTTTGTGTGAAAGAGTATAGAGGTGTGTGTGTGTGTGTGTATGCTGGTTTTTTTTCAGTATTTGGAGGGGTTGAACTTGATGGACTCTTGTCTTTTTTCAACCCAATTTAACTATGTAACTATGTAACCTTCCCTAGTGATTCAGTTCCCTGAACACCTAGATATCAAATTGTAGCATAAGTAAATGCTGTTCTTGTTCTCAGTTCCTAAATGAAAATACAAAGCCGTGGATTACAGCAATTTTTGTAGTATACTGATAACTCGATTAATTAGGGAAGGACTTGAGTGCAGAAAATTTTAAAAGGCAGGGGTAAAAATTCTATAGTCATATTCAATTATGTACGTCTTCAGCAACTTATATCTGATCAGTTCTAATTAGACAAGCATAGACATTAAAATTATACCTGTATACCTTAATATTGCAAATAAAATGTATAATAATATCATAAAAGCATAAGAGAAATTGTGTGATACAATAAAATATATAAGAGAATTTCTTCACCTTATGCTAATGAGAAATATGATAAGAACCCAAAATACCTAGGTAGTAATTATGTTTCATCTTTCAACTACCTAATGTTTATACATTAACGAGGACAAATACAAAACAATACAATTTGCATGGAAAACTAAACATATATTAATTGAGCTATATATTTCATAATGTGTTTGTAAGGTATCCTTACTGGGTAGAAATATATGTCAGTTATTACTTGTTTTCAAATAGCGTAGCCTTGCTTAATCAGACTTAATGTAATCCATGTAGGATTATACTTATTCGTATGTACATTTTTGGTGTATGACCTTAATTGTACAGTCTTATTACACACTACAAGTAAGTTTTACATTAACAATTCTCCATACCTTATTCATAAGTGAAGACTTTCCCAGTAAGTATTTCTAGGTATGACATTGAAGGCCAGGGCATTAACCTCAGGGGGTGGGGATTGGGGGCAGGGCTTGGGTGAATCAAGATAAAATAATATGATTGGGCTGGTGCATGGCTGGGTGGGTGGATTGGTTGCATAACTGGGGTGACTTGGGGAGGAGGAATGAATTGCAGCTTAATCCTTCTCCAAAATAATATAGACTTCAGTTTTGTAAAAAATTAGATGACCTTTAGTAAATATGGACAAGCACTACCTGCAAATACAATTTAAACCACTTACATGCCTTGAAGGCTTCATAAGGGTGGTCAAGAGAGGCTGACATACTCTATGGACACACAGGGTAGAGCTGCTACAATCAAAAAATATTAAAAATCGTATAGTTGTCTGATTGTGTTTCATTTATGATGAGTATGATTGAATATAATACCATTGTATATCTTGCAAAAATGACAAACTGCATAATTTAATAGTAATATACTATAAGTACAGCTGTGTGACTTCAGTACAGTTGCTCCTATAATGAATGTAGGGGACAAGAGAAATCCTTCCCCTGTTTTTCTGCCTGTGACATCACCCAGCCCAGTTACAGGTTGAAGAGGTTATCCGTTTGGCTGGGCACCCCAGTGCATCCTTGGGAGAGAGGGTATGCCTGACTTTGGAGCCAAATCTACAGGGCCTCCAAGAGAGCTGAACAGAGCCAGCATGAGTAGCTGTAAGACTGTCAAGTACAGAGAAGCTGTTAACTCTGTGGAATCTGTGGATGTACAGATTGAGCCAAGCCTGTCCCCTGCCAAGCTGCTAGAAACTCAGAAGGAGAAAGTGCCACTGGTGAGATTGATCCTGCTGCAGAGCTGCCTGGAATCTCCAGCGTGACTGCCTCTGAGAGCACCCCGGTGAGTGAGACACCCAAAGGAGGATACTGGCATGGATACAAGCTGGGGGCCCTACAGTGAGGACAGGTCTTGTGTGTTTAACTGCTACGTGGGAGCTGTTGCTAAATTCCAAAAGAAGAGGTACTTTTGGGAAATGGTAGCGCTACTTGGAGCTCAGGGGATGGGACATTCCATTTGAACTGTGTGGTTATTAACCCCTTCTGGAGGATTTGGGACTTTGATATTAAAAAGGACTATGATGGAGCAACAGTAAAGTACCTAATGGTGATTTGGGTAGTGTCCCGTGTGCCCCAGTGTATGAATGCATGATGTATTTGTTTGCCCAAATTTTGCTACAGTTTATATAAAGTTTGTATTTGTTTCATTTGCAAACTGTGTGTGTTTTATTTTTCCTAGTGTATTCCCCCTGGGGTGTGCTCCTCAGTGTTCCCTAGGTTGAGGCACTACGCTGTAATTCTCAGTACTTTTCATACACAAAAGGGACTCGGGGCCCTGGATTGCCAAGGGTAAGTTGTTATTTAAAGAGACAGTAGCCAAATTAGGGTTATATAGACATACCACTAAAAGCACTGTAACCATCAACTACAGCCAACACCACTTGCTGATCCACTCATTGTTGCTGAGGCTATACCCTACCTAGTCTGTTATACCAAGAGGTACATACAGTTTACCTTACAGGTGCTATATACTGCATCTGTATAGAGCAGTGGTCCTCCCAAATATACCACAAAGGCTCGAACTAATTGCAGGCAGATTGGATTTTAACTTGTGTACTGCTGAAGGTTCATTAAGCTATCCTACTAAATAAGTGAAAGGTAGCTAGCCTATATTTATTGAGGAGTTTTGTCACTGCTATATTCCCTTATCTGTCAGTTTTAGGGCAGGCATATAATATGATGAGTAAAGAGAATGTGTATGTTCTGATGCTTGTATTATGTGTAGCATGTGATAAACCCCATTGACAATCCTGTGATAGCTCTTTAGCTTTGTTTAAAGCAATGGTTCTTAGGTCACTTGAAATAAAGCATAACAGTATATACCAGAGAATGTTATATATGCATTTGGCATCTGATTCTAAACCTCAGCACAGATGTAAACAAGCACTGGTTTATTCCTGTACTCTATTAACTCTTGATAACTCTTTAACAAATGGTATAAAAAAAGACCCTGTGCAAAAAGCCTTAGTTATGTCCAAAGCTGGTTATCCCAGGACAATCTGTGCCAAAGTATTACTACAGAAAATCATAACATTTGTTCTTTCTTTTATCAATTCTTGCCAAATCAAGGGTTATCACATTGGTCCACAAAGAGTCCTTCTAAAAGTGTAATATATCACAGTTTCTCCCAGCAAGTGCTGCTGTTAAATAGCAGTACTGCTAATCACTGTCAATGGTTCAGTTGTATTTGGATTAGTCACAGAACAGAAAATCTCTGTGTGGCGGCCAGCAGTATTCTCACACCTTTTCCATGTGAAAATCTTCTATATAAAGATATGAAGTCAGTGATACAGCAGCTTCCTCTTGGCTTCTCCTGTTAAAGATTCTGAATGTTCCATGGAGAGCTGGAAAAATACAAATCAGTCCCTGTTACTAATATTAAAACCAATGTCAATGGGTTTATCAGATCTCAAGGATTTTACTATAGGCGCAGGTGCAGTCTATAAAAATGCATCACCAGTGGTGTAACTATAGAGGAAGCAGATCCTGACGTCATAGGGGGGCCTGGGAAACAGGGGGCCTGGACTGTGGGGGTCTGCTTCCTCTATAGCTAACCATACTCCCCAGCCCCTCTCTCTTACCAGCGAGGAAGGGGGAAATCGGGAGGTGGGTGCGATGAGGGCGGGACATGTGTTGGGTGAATGCAGGACATGGGTAGGGGAGAAGCGGGACGAGAATTGTGCTGGTGGATTGGAATCAGAATGCACTGGGCTCCTCTAGATATTATTTGGCAGGGGGACCCGGTGCACTCTAGTTACGCCACTGTACATCACAATCAGTACCTTTCTGTATATTGCTTTCTCCTTTTTTTGAAGACCTCTTCTAAGATCTGGAGCTACAGTATTTTGCAGAGTGGACTCCTTGGCACTCGTTAGTACAGGTATCGGATCTGTTATCTTGGAAAACCATCATCCAGAAAGCTTTAGTTTTTTTAAATGATTTCCTTTCCTTTGTAATAATAAAACAGTACCTTGTACTTGATCCAAACTAAGATATAATTATTACTTATTGAAAGAAAACCAGCCGAATGTTTACAAGATTTTCTAGTAGACTTAAGGTATGGAGGTCCAAATTTTAAAAAATTTCGATTATTTCTTTATAATGGAGTCTATTGGAGACAGCCATTCTGTAATTCGGATCTTTCTGGATAACGGGTTTCCGAATAGGGAATCCCATACCTGTACTAACTATTGACTATTTATAGTCAGAAGGAATTTTAAATCAGGAGCTGGAAAAATCCGGATTAAATGCCTTTAATTGAATTTACTACACTGCTGCCTGGACTTTGTGTCTTTCTGTCACACAATTAGAGTGGATGAGGATGCATTGCAGCAATAAATTATAACCATGTCTGAAATCTGAACATCTAAAGTAACAAAACATAAAAACACTTTTAGAGTAATGACACGCTGGGTGATTTTGTTGCCTGGGTAATTTATAACCCTACTATAGCTGGGAAGGGTGGGGGCTACAACTTGGAGCTGGTCACTGCTCCTGTATAACTATAACAAACAAGGAAAAGTTGTGCTCACCAGTATTTTTAAAACCATTAGGTGGGGGTTCAATGAGGCTGTGACCCCAAAATGCATATAGACAAATACAAGAGGTCCTCTGCACTCAACCCATTATCAATATATTTAAGACATTGAGACATTTTGTGCATACTGCTACTAAAAAATGCCTACCCTTTAAACAACAGGGATTGTTTGTCCATATATTGCAATATATTTAAGCTGGCCAACTACGTCAAAGTCATCCCATATCTGGCCAGTAGGCTCTCAAATCTTATTCATTAAGAATTCTATTACTTCATTATACATTTTACAAAGGGACTAAGTTTTACCTGCAACTTACTTGCTGCTTTCAAAGTAAAACTTTTCAGGCTGACGTCCGCTCTGCTGCATGTGACCACTCACAAGTTGAAGTGGGTCAAATCAATCGAGAGCGAATACACTTCTCTCAGTCGGAAAAAAAATATGCAAGTGGAGTCAACGCTCCATCTGACCTTGGCCTTAAGCTCTCCCCTTCTCCTAATTCTTTTCATAGCTCAAAATGTCAATGATATCATAGTCTTCAAATGTTAGGAACCAGAACACTGTTACTTTGGTCACACTAAAAATGGGTGATTCAGAATACAAAGGTACATCACTAGATATCCATGGCAGGTCTCACATACAACTGCCAATATGTAAAATACTTCATAATTTATTGTCATTAAATATATTTTTTCTTATAATACATGCCATTGATGATACACAAACTCAATTCTTTTGACTTGTATGAGACACTGTACTCACACAAAACCCAAGGGCACGTACATGCTAGGTCACATGAGCCAATAAATGGACACAGCTCTATGACTTCCTGTCAGATGATCAGTGAGTGACACACAGAACGTCACAAAATGGTGGCTTAAAGTAAACGATTTTAAGAAAGATATTTATTGTAAATGTCATGATTTCTATGACAGGTCACGTAATAAGGAAATAAATAATCTGCTGGTTAAGTTTTATTTCAGTGAGAATATTTCTCTTTTGATACTGCATAGTAATAGGAATGATGGCTAAGGGGTGAGCAATTATATGACTTGAGGCATTTCCCCAGGAGATCAAGGAGCTGGAACCACAACCTCCAACCTAGTGTTGGGCTTTCATGAAAAAAATTATCTGCAACCAATCTTTACCTCTAATGCCAAGTCCCTTATAGGAGAAGGAAAGTCTGTTTGCTCTTGTCTGTTAGGCACCCCCCAGTGATTGTTTTGACTTACATACCTGAAACCCTGGGCCAGTGCTCCTATCAGCAGAAAACTGCACTGGACCAGGGATATACCAGTGAGCACCACAGAGAGATATCCTTCCTGCTTCCTTTTTCTTCGCACTGTAGAATGAAAAGCTGAACTTTAAAGGAAAAGTAAAGGGTTCAAATTCTCTAACCTTCATTCGATTAGCCACATCTCCCCAACTGCCATATTTATTCTTTCTAAAGCTCAGCCATATTCTGGGTCCAAGGTTTCAAAGTATGGACACTACTTCTTCCTTTGCGGCGGCCATTTTAAATCCACCGACATCACTTCCCCCTTCGTTTTTTTTTTAGTGTGTTACTGCACAGTTATACACTAAATGGCAGTGTGTTGGGAGTTTCCTTAAGTGAGAAGTATCTTGGGGTTTTTATAGATAACAAGTTGTCTAATTCTGGGCAGTGTCATTCTGTAGCTACTAAAGCAAATAAAGTTCTGTCTTGCATAAAAAAGGGCATAAACTCAAGGGATGAAAACATAATTATACCTCTTTATAGATCCCTAGTAAGGCCTCATCTGGAGTATGCAGTGCAGTTTTGGACTCCAGTCCTTAGGAGGGATGTAAATGAGCTGGAGAGAGTGCAGAGACGTGCAACTAAACTGGTTAGGGGGATGGAAGACTTAAATTATGAGGAGAGACTGTCCAGGTTGGGGTTGTTTTCTCTGGAAAAAAGGCGCTTGCGAGGGGACATGATTACACTTTACAAATATATTCGAGGACATTATAGACCAATATCAGGGGACCTTTTTACCCATAAAGAGGATCACCGCACCAGAGGCCACCCCTTCAGACTAGAAGAAAAGGACTTTCATTTGAAGCAGTGTAGGTGGTTCTTCACAGTGAGGACAGTGAGGTTGTGGAATGCACTGCCGGGTGATGTTGTGATGGCTCATTCTGTTGATGCTTTTAAGAGGGGTTTGGATGTTTTTTTGGACAGACATAATATCAAAGGCTATTTTGATACTAAAATCTACAGTTAGTATAGCTATGGGCATACAGGTATATGGTTTGTGTTTGAAAGAGTGGAGATGTGTGTGTTGTGTGTGTGTGTGTGTGTGTGTGTATGTATGCTGGGTTTTTAATTTGGAGGGGTTGAACTTGATGGACTCTGTCTTTTTTCAACCCAATTTAACTATGTAACTATGTAACTATGTAACTGTGTATCAGTGTCAGCTGCTGCACTTGCACACAGCGCTTAAGATCAGGGTACAAGTCACACACAGACTGCTCTGCTGGGAAGGGTCGGACACAAACTGGCACTTCTAACACTCTTACAGATTTGCCCCTCTGTCACACACTGTGTCTCTCTTAGTGCCAGGCACTAACACAGGCAGCAGAGTCCCAGCACACAATAAGGGAGCAGGTGCTAGTGCCAGTCCTACTTGCCAGTTGTGGGTTGGATGTCAATATCTAGCGATAAACACACTTTTAGCGAACTTAATGTGCGTACTGGTGCCACCGCAGCTCGGGGCAACAGAGCGGAGCAACCTGCTGACTATATGTCTGTCCTGCCTGCACAGAAAGTGCCTCGGGGAACTCTGATCGATTTAGCGAAGGGGGAGGGTGGCCTCTAGCCCGAGGCTCTTACCTGGGTGACGTGTACTCTCAGTGTGCCAGTGGCAGCCCCCTGATGAGTGCCGTGTCCCTGTGCAGTACAGGCTTATTCCAGAATCCTCCCATTGCACATGCACCAAGGGCTCACTGGCACCATGCGCATGCTCAACAGTACTTGAGAGAGGAACTGCACATGATCTAAGTCCTGAGTCGCAAAGGGAAGATAGGCACGCTGGGAAAATCACTACACCTACTCTAGACTATCTGTGGAAGCGGATGAACAGAGCTTATACAAGAAAGCACAGAAAGGTACATATAGCACACCAGCGGACTTGTAGTAAGACAGCCTCTTTTTTTAAAGATGCTTCATATTTGGGCTTTACATGCCCTTTAATTAAAAAGTTCTACTTCACATGCACTGGGAAAATTTAAAGAAAGAAGAAGCCAGAAGAAGATCTCTCCATGGTGCTCGCTAGAAGAACCCTAGGCCGGTGCAGTTTTCTGCTGATAGGAGAACTAGCTCAGGGTTTCAGGTAAGTCAATACAATAACTTGGGTGTGCCTAACATTTGGCACCCCTAAGTGCAAACAGACTTTCAGTCTCCTTTATATAGGTGGAGACCTCAAAAAACAATTTCTACTTTAGCAGGCATGGAATAGGTGAAAAGAGCTGTAAATGGATCCTGAAAACCTTTCCTACTTATGACTATAACCAAAATCATATGGGTTTTCCTCCATCAGTGAATCAAAAGGGGAAGCTGTTTATTTGAATAATTATGCCTGTATAAACTAAAACTTAACAAATTGCACCCATAACTCACCTAAAGTCATGAGGAGGTCCAGGTGTCACATACTCACAGACAAACCTGAAGGGGAAACACTGCACCTGCAGATTATTTATTTGTCTCTCCAGCTGCAAAGATGTTAAATCATTGTGGCTTTATTATTTTGGCTGCTATCCCACTAATTATTATAACGAATTAGTTGCTCTAAACAAATTCTTAAATCAGCTCATTCTGTTCTTGGAACATGTTTGGAAAATGGACCCACACTGCCAGTTAGTTTGCTCAACAGTGCTATGAATTTTTCCTATTAAAGCTGTCAAATAATAGTATATAATTTGCTTCTATGATACACTGAAAAGGTATTATTTCAGCAGGCATTCTAAAACACAGAAATGTTTAGTTTTAGTGAGACAGTTTGAGCCTACAAATGTATGAAAGCCTCTTAAAGGCTAGGCAGATGCTGGGTACTGTTCCTCCATTTAATTCTGTTGAAAACAATTATAATTTTAGGTATATCAGTAAAATCTCTCAGCCCTCAAGCATTGAACACAGATTGTAAGAGTAGGTGAATACAATTTATATGTTTGATATGAATAGTTTTCTCTAGAAGAGCTTTTATTCATATAGTTCCAGTTTATATAATAGCATTCATGCTTTAATTTTTCTAACTTCTTTGAATGCAAACTTATCTTGTCTATTACTAGAATTATATTTAGTGCTACCATTATTTGAATGAAATGTGGTTGTTGAGGGGGGTACACTAATCAAAATATATACTTCCATTAATATATATCACCAGTAGCTATCTGCTAGTAAAGAAATATAAATATATACACTAGAAAATGTTGTTAAAATGTCCAAACCCGGATTTGTGGAGAGGCCACCTAGGCCCGGTCGCAGGGTGGCAGGATTTTAGGGGGCGGCATGCTGCCCAACCACACCCACATTGGTTCAGAAATTTAAATTTTCCATGTGCCAATTACCATTACTCCATCCCAATGATGAAAATTTGAACAAATAAAAGTGAGTGGACAGGGGCGACAAATGACAGTGGGCCTAGGGGTGCCCGTTATGTAAATCCGGCCCTAAAAATGTCAGTGTCCTTATATATTGCCCTTTTAATCCAATTTGTATCTTTACAATGCATACTTAAAGGGACATCATAACCTTACATAGCTTCCAGCAGAATTGTGCTTAGTAGGAGGAACCCTACAACTTCATAGTTTTATGATATTGCTCCTTGCATAAAATGAGAATAAGAATTCTCATCTTGGTTCTCTTGCATTAAGACCTGTCAGCATCCGAGTAGTGAAGGATTACTCCTGACGTGTAAGGGCGACTGTTTTAAGCGGAAGCGTGAACGGTGACAAGAACCTCGGCATTTGCTCTGGGTTTGAGATACTAGACGCAGATACTTCCTGTTATGGAATGGTCCATAGCAGGAACAACCCTCTTAGTTTTCAAATTTTCAAGGCACAATGCCTACACTCGACAACTTACTCTATCACCTTAATCTACACAGACATCACTATTAAAAGGCAAACTAATATTCAACTGCCATCTTAAGATGTGACTTGGACAAAATGTTTTTGCCCATTACTTTTATAATGTAAGAGAGTCTGGCCTGTAGCCTATTAGGTGTTGTTGAACTATACCTGGCAGAACCCTCATTGCCAAAGATTCAGGTGAAAGGCCACAATTTGAGAACTTGAGAAACACTGGCATAAAACTATTGTTGACGTCTTGCCCTGTTTTCTATCTACAACTGAATTAAAAGATGTGTGAGGTCCAGTGCTGTTGCCAATGTTTGGAACTCTACAGAGACCTCTAATGTTCCATTGATTCCTATTATTCAATTTGTCTTGCAGAATGAAGGAGGCCAGTTTAAGCATTTCACAGAAGGTTGCTTTCTGAGCAACGTTTATATTTGCTGGCATTGATTAAAGTAATTATTTATTCACCTGCCCATGTTGTGCCACCATCTGCTTTTGTTTTGAAGTGTTGCAGTATGACTGCTTGGCTCCTTGACATATATGCTCTTATCAAATATTAAAGACTTCAGTTGTGTGCTGGACAGAGCTAACAATAGGTGTATAGAAACGAATGCATTATAGATGAATTGGAAAGACAACAGAAGGGAATTATCTAGTACCAGTTAGTGATATAATCTTTACCTAATATATTTATATGATTTGATTTAGAATTTAGTAGTCTCAATGGCCTTTGTGTACCGAAGATATGGAAAGTGAAATGAAGAAAGATTATTGCAGGCATTGGATCCATTATCCAGAAACCTACTATCCAGGAAGCACAGATTCATGGGAGGCTATCTCCCATAGACTCCATTTTAATAAAATAAACAAAACTATTTTCTTTTGCTCTGTAATAAAAAAAACAGTACCTTGTACTAGGACCTAACTAAGATATAATGTATCCTTAATTAACTATCCGTATAATAAATTGGAGACAAATTCAAATTCAAAATGATTGCTGCAAATGACATGGATTAATACTTCCCTCTATGATCCATCCTTTTCTTTCAATTGTGCACCCTGTACTGGGATTACCTGCCTGGAGGTAAACACCATTTGCTTGATTTAAAACCATCTCAAATCCCAAGTACATTTGCCAGTAGCAGCCAATAAGCAGTTGTTTAAACAGTCTACTTCAAGTGTGAAAATGAAGTAAATACCTGATTGGTTGTTACTGGCAACTGTACCAGTGCGGATTGGCACTTACGTCCATGAATGAGCACTCATGGGGTACATGGAGTACAATCCCTGCCTGAAACAGCACTAGAAAATTATACATTTTTTTTTATATAATATAACAAAGCAATACATAAAACAAATATGGAATTCCAAGAACTGTATAAAAGCTTGTATGAGCAGGAATGTAGAATGTGACTTAGCCATGAAATTATGATTCATGAATCACATGGCTGTAGAACAACTGATACATTTTTTTACATTGTAAAGTGAGGGAATGCTATTGTCCCAGGGCTCTAATTAAAAATAACCCCTTCATTCATGGTAACCCCTGCCCTTTTTACCAAAATTCTCCTACATGTATGTTATACTATGCAAGATCCCAACAGAGTCGGCCCGTGTATGGAGCCTTCCAACTAGCTTCCCCGAACGATATCTGGCCGAAAGTCGCCCATATGTCAACATTTTGTTTAAAAAAGGATCTAACCCAAAAAATTAATTGATGTAGACTTACCCAGAGTGATACTCTGATACCTTTTGTCATTTATATTATAGAGGTTTATAAGATATAAGAAGTTTAATCTGCTTATGACAGGCTTTATGGTTGCTGACATGCAAAGGCATGGTACTAACAGTCAAAAGAACTGAAAATGGATGTAAATTGCTGAAAGAGGCACCCTGAGTGATCAATTTGACTTTACATTTATTGTTGTAATTGTCTGATTCTTTGGGGGAAACTATATTCTGCCAGATACAGTTGACATCACTGGAGCTTACTCCATGCCAGGATCTTGATACATTCCCTTTATTAGGATAATGGAGGGCCTAAAAGAAATAACTATGACTTTCTTCCTGTCTTCTACTTTAGGAAACACACACATAATACAAGTTGTAATATTAATAACAACAATAATAATAAATCTGTCTCCTGGAGATATATTTTGCAAGACCACTTTAAAAATCAGATGCAACAGCTAACACAATGAGTAACTAGTGCATGGCTGTAGGAAGTGCAAAATAATTTGATTTCACTATTTACAGAAAGACTCGTGCATTATATGCATGTGGTTAGTGCAAATTTTCACTAAGATTAATATTTTTGGTAGGTGAATAAGCATTTTTTTAAAATAGGTGTAAGGGTGTAAAATCCAGGTGTAAAATCACACATTGTCATGTATTAAAACTTATAGACAGCAAAAAATAAAGTAAAAAATCGGGAAAATATACAGTGTAAGCCAGCCGATAGACTGGTGAATTGCTATTGTGGTGCCACTATTCAAAGGGGAACCCTTTCTTAGTCTCAAAACTATAGGCCTGTTAGTCTGACTTAGTCTGGTAGAGAAGCTTTTTGAAGGGTTATTAAAGGACATGTAAACCCCCTCCACAAACATTTAATCAGTGAACAGCCTCTTATATCTGTAGCTAACTGCCACTCTGGTTGTTAAAATGTTAATACTAAGGCTGCAGCATCCCCCTAATCAAATAGGGGGTCCTTCTCCTCCTCTAACCCACTCTGTCCCCTCCCTCCCTCAGGACTTTACTTTGGCTGTTAATGAACAAGCTTAGTTCTTCTCAGCTCAGATTACTAAACGCACCCTCCAGTCTAACAGCCAGCAACAGAAACTCTAGGGGGCCCATTTACTAAATTTGCGTGAAGGTTTCGAAATTCGATCGAATTCCAATCATACGATTTTATCGAATATTCGAATATGCAAATTTGGCCACTTCAATCCTCGAATATACAAATTTTGATCGTATCAAATAGATCGAATGATCGAATATTCGATCATTCAACCATTCGATGATTGAAGTACTTCCCCTTTAAAATTTTCTTCGACTGCCTACTTCGCCAGATTGAACATACCGAATCTTTTCGATCATTCGATTCGTACGATTTTTTCGAACAATCAACCTTTTTTACGATTTTTTTATACAATCGTTCGATCGTATGATTTTATCGAGAAATCGAATAGCAGCCGAAAACCATCGAATTTCGACCCTTAGTAAATCTGCCCCTGGCTGTCTGATCCTATTTTTTTTATCTCCTAACCACCTCTCCTGAGGTCAGCTTAACCATTGCAGTGCTCAACCCCAGCAGAACGTTTTATCAAAGTGTGTTGTGCTTGTGTAAACCTGCCTTCTGCATTGTATGAACTTTACAGCAGATGTCAATGATATTGATGATTTGAGGGAAAATGGCCACCAGGTGAAAGTTGCTATTTGTTTAAGGAAAATGTAATGGTCCTGGTATATGCAGTACAAATGATGTGGCTTTGGTAGGGAGAATTTGCCTAACTTACATACATGTTAGGAGGATGTAAATCATAATACTATGAGTTTGTGCCAGCATGGTTTTATGGGTTATAGATCTTGCCAGACTAATTTAATTTCTTTTTATGAGAAGGAGAGCAGGGACCTTGATTCTGGGATGGCTGTGGATGTGATTTACTTAGACTTTGCTAAAGCATTTGATACAGTGCCACACAGTTGGTAACTGGTTAAATTGATGAATGCTGGCCTGGAACAAAGTATTTGTACCTGGCTAGAGAACTGGCTAAAAGATAGACTACAAAGAGTGGTGGTAAAAGGAACATTTTCTTATTTGACCAGTGTTGTTAGTGGGGTCCCTTGCTTTTCAACTTGTTTATTAATGACCTGGAGGTGGGCATTGAAAGTACGGTTTCTATCTTTTCTGATGATACAAAATGTTGCAGAACTATAGGTTCCATGCAGGATGTTGCCGCTTTGCATAGTGATTTCACTAAACTGGAATACTGGGCAGAAAACTGGAAAATGAGGCTCAGTATTGATAAATGCAAGGTTATGCACTTTGGCAAAAACAATATAAATGCAAGATATGCTCTAAATGGCAGTGTATTGGAAATTTCCTTAAATGAGAAGAATGTAGGGTTTTTTGTACATAAGCTGTCTAATTCCAGGCAGTGTCATTCTGTTGGCACTAAAGCAAATAGTTCCAGGTCACTGGTAAGGATTCACCTGGAGTGCAGTTTTGGGCTCTAGTCCTTAAGAGGGATATAAATGAGCTAGAGAGAGTCAATGCGACCAAACTGGTTAGAGTGATGGAAGACAAATTATGAGGGTAGACTGTCACGGTTGGGTTTGTTTTCTCTGAAAAAAATGCTTGAGAGGGGACATGATTAAACTTAATCTTAGAGTACATTATAGGGGACCTTTTTATCCATAAAGAGGATCACCGCACCAGAGGCCACCTCTCAGACCAGAGGAAAAGAACTTTCATTTGAAGCAGCGTAGGTGGTTCTTCACAGTCAGGACAGTGATGTTGTGGAATGCACTGCCGGGTGATGATGGCTGATTCTGTTTTTGCTTTATGCTGTGATGCTTTTAAGAGGGGCCTGGATGATTTCTTGCACAAGCATAATATCCAAGGCTATTGTGAAACTAAAATCTATAGTTAGTATAGATATGGGTATTCAGAATGCTTGGGACCTGGGGTCTTCTGGATAACAGATCTTTCCCTAGTTTGGATCTTCATAACTTAAGTTTGCTAGAAAATCATTTAAACATTAAATAGGCTGGCTGTGCTTCCAATAAGGATTAATTATATCTTAGTTTTGATCAAGTACAAGCTACTGTTTTATTATTACAGAGAAAAATATGGTATATCTGGATATAATGGAGTCTATCGGAAATTGCCATTCCATAGTTTGGAGCTATCTAGATAAAAGGTTTGCGGATAACATATCCCATACCTGTATATAATTTATGTGAGTGTATGATGGGGTCAGTGACAGTGTCTGTATGTATAGTTGCTTGGTTTTATTTGGAGGGATTGAACTTGATGGACTGTTGTCTTTATTCAACCTGATGTAACTATGCAACTGTGTAATTAAATAAATATGCAACTATGTAAAATCAAGGTTTGGCTGCAAGTCAAAATACTATACGGAAAAATAATCAGTAAAATAACAAAAGTAATAGAGTCCCTTTCAATGTACTTTGCTTCCAGCTAGAACAAAGGAGTAAAATAACCCATGCAAATATTTGCTCCCAGTTATATAGCACAACTTTGTAATGTATACCCCACAGTATGAATTGTCCTCATTTGCCCTCTTAGCAATGGGAAAGCCTAAAACAGACATTGGGCTCATTCTACTGTTAAAGGGGTTGTTCACCTTCCAAACACTTTTTCTGTTCAGTGGTTTTCAGATTGTTCTCCATAAATAAAGACTTTTTTCAATTACTTTCCATTATTTATTTTTTTACTGTTTTTCCAAAATATAAGTGTAAAGTTGAATGTTGGTGTCTGTGGTGTTTGAATCTGGCAGCTCAGTAATTCAGGTGCCAACTCTAAACTGTTACAATTTTGCAACATTTAGTTGATACATTTCACAGTAACATCTCTGGAGTATTAGCAACTATTGTATCAATTCTAACAGCTGCCTGTAATAAAACCCAGAGATTCTGCTCAGCAGGGACAAAGATAAGAAATGTATCCATTAAATGTATCAGTTTAGAACAGTTGGGGGGGGGGGGGGTCAGCGACCCCCCTTCCCAGAGCTGCTTTAGAAGGTGAAAAATGACACTTTACAATTTAATATTAGAAAAATGGTGACAATTAGAAAATAGACAGTAATTGGAAAAAGTCGTTATTTCTGGTGATCTATGTGAAAACAACTAGTTGTTTGAAGGTGGACAACCCCTTTAAAAGAAAACAATGTACTTTTTGAGTTCCAGGCCTTATCTTATGTTTTTAACACATCCCCTTCAAGCTCTGCTTTTTCAACCAAAACTATGGGATGGAGATTATAAATAAAAGTGTGTATTATGTTGTTTTGTGCATAAATAATTTTGTCTTCTATTGCAGAATGTGCCATTGGTGTAATATTGGTGTGTAGGCAGCCATCTCAGGTGTGCAGGCAGCAATTTCAGGTCATTTTGCCCAGTCGTGTGCTTTCAGAAAGATCAAGTGCTGCATAAAGGAACTGCTTTCTGACAAGCCATTGTTTCTCCAACTCAATATAACTGAAGTTGTTGCAGTGGGACCCAAATATTTCTATTGAGAGCTGTTCTTATATCTACCAAGGAGCTGTTATCTTGTGTTAGGGAGCTGCTATCTGTTTACCTAATGTTCTCTGGGGGGAAGGGAGGGGGTGATATCACTCCAACTTGCAGTACTGAAGTCTATCAGAGCACAAGTAACATGACTTGGGGCAGCTGGGAAACTGACAATATGTCAAGCCCCATCAGATTTCAAAATTAAACATAAAAAAAAATCAGTTTGCTCTTTTGAAAAATGGATTTCAGTGCAGAAGTTTGCAGGAGCGGCACTGACTAACTAACTAATTCTACATGCACAAGGAAGTCCTGTCATTAATGTTTGCCCTGAGCAGAGCTCCACAGTAACATGCCCTTCTGGGAAGTTTCCAAATTCTTCTAGTCAATGGACTATATTATGGCAGTATTATGTGTGTTATCGTATGAATAGCTGTCATTCAATAGAAATTCTTAGGATATACCAAGTACACAGACGTTTTTGCCGAGTACCAAATTGATTCGAACGATTTTATCAATCAATTGAATTTTTTATATTCGATTGTTCGATATATTGAATTGCGTTAAACCCCTCGAGGGTCAAATTCGAGGGTTTTTAACCCTCGAAATTCGACCATTGATAAATCTTCCCCTAAGTGTTTGGATTTGGTTGAGTTGGTCACTGCATTCAACTGAGTCCAAATCCTGTGAAAAGTGGTGGTACTTGGCAGAATCCTGGGTTTACCTGCTTTGCTTGTAAGCTCTGCATGGCAGGGACTTCTTTTTTCTGTTTCTGTTTTAGCATTTTACAGAGTCTGTTCATTATTAAGGTCAGTCCCTGTACCAGAAGGCCCTGGGCTAGTTCAGGGACCATGGAAGTCCAACATAACAAAAAGATCCATTAGGATTAGGTCATCTTCTGCATACTCCCATTAATCAGCTTTAAATATGGTTGTTATTAATTAAAACTAAACTACAATGTGTGGTTTATTTCAGAGTAATACAGTGTCACATACAGAGGGGATTTGTAGTTGCATAATTAGAGGATAATAAACCAACATTCCATGCAGTCTTGCTGATAAACACAGAAACAACTTTTTTGGCAGTCACTAATATAGCTGCTCTAATAATTACTATCATACCAGTCCCACAGTTGTTTTCATTAAAACAGAACCATGGTTTTCAGCTCACTGGGCCCATCTGTTTTTTACTTTCCTGGTTCCAGGAACTCTGTACTATACACACTTTGGACATAGGGGACAACCTTGCATCAGGTACTAGTGACAACCTAGTTCAGTCTTTCACTGGATCTCCATCAGACGAGGAACTGCCAGGGTACAGGCCCTTTATTATTCTTCATTGGAACCTCAACTGCTTGAATATCTGGCCTACCACCATCTCCTGCCACCTACAGTGAGCACCACAAATCTAGCCTAGGAAACTAAAGGTGGCCATATACTGGCTGATGTGCAAGGGTGAAAGGCTGAAGATGAGTGTAAGAGCAGAACAAAGTGAACGGGAAAATTGGGGGAGGCTTTTGGTTCTAATCTAATCAGTTCTAATACAGCACTACGAAATAAGTGTTAACATGTTGATAATAATCTGGTAATTTCTCCTGGTTTAACTACTATTACTTCACAAGAAAAGTACAGCTCTGTGTATGTTGGTAACCCCAGCCTCATATTGTTCAGCAACGTTTATTTTTGAATTAGTTATACCCATATTGCAGATACTCGTCATGCATTTGTTTGTGAGGAATTATGCTCCATACATAAATGTTGAGGAGAATGAACGCTTTGTTTGGCAAACCTCACAAAAGATCTCGGCCAGAGCTCTATTCGTAGGCCATGATTAAACT
>CM044439.1:129320907-129335380 GCA_024363595.1 Xenopus borealis
AAAAAGAAAACACTCAGGACTCCAAGTGTGAAACCACGTTTTATTTTAAGATTTCACTCTCCGTGATATAAAATTGGTGAACTGTACATACATCTTGTGTCTTTCTACATTGCTCAAGTAAGCGTGGCTTTAATCATAGGTACAAGTGTATAATAAGCTTTATTCCTATAATGCATTAATGCAGAGAAACTGTACAACGCTGAAAACAAACAAAAATCCCATATATTTTCTCTACCAGAGAGGTTTTCTTTTATAGTGTGAACACTGTGTGAGTGTGTGTGTGTGTTCACATTTTAGATTTTCTCCAGTTCATTCCGTACAGATAACTATACTGAATCATAAATAATCAACACTGTCACGTAAGGTTTGTTTTTCTACTATAGAGATGTTTGTATTATTATATCGTCTATTTGCCTGTGGCTTCTTCTTGCCCAGATCAGATACCACTGGTTTCAATGTCACCAGGACACGTTCTCAATCTCATTTCCACTACAGTAAAGCAGAGAAGCCTCCTTTCTTGTTGAGGCTAGATCAGCCTCAGTCCCAGCAGAAGTTTGGGTGCCCAGAATACCATTGCAGGTGTTGCTGGTTCTTACAAGCCATGTTTTTAGTGTAGTATCTACAGAAAACAGGGCTGATTGACTTGGTACTCAGCAGCTCCGCTAAAATAATTGATATACTTTATCTATAAGAAGCACAGTTGCGTCAGAAATATGATGGAGCCAAAAGGCATCATTAGAAGTTGAGGATTTTCCTTAAAATAAATGTGTTATTTTGCTAAAGTCATAAATGGCTCCTAACTGGGGAGGTAAGCAAATGGCAACGGCTTTTCTTTATTGACATGTAGTAATGAGTGTGGCTTGCAGCACTCCTCACACTGTATTCCTTTCCCTCGACTCCCTCTCCATGTCGTGCTGCAACTGAACCACAACGCTTTCCGTATTGTGCTCTTCCTCGCTGCTGTCGGAGTCATCATCTTCGTCGTCATCGTCCTCATCTTCACCTGAAGACTCCATCACGTTCTGCTGTGAGTGAGATTCAGAGATGGCCCCAAAAGACTGAGTGCTGGCAGAGGCCAGGGGTCGAAGCAAAGGGGTGTTTTCGGAGACTTCGTTGTCTTCTTGGCTGGTGTCCGAATCCGATTCAGAATCTCCCTGGGAGGGGACAACCTTCTGCTTGCACACAGGGCACGTCTTCTTTGTCTTCGTTAGCCATGGATCAACACACTTACAGTGATAGGCTGTTAGACACAAAATCACATTGGGACTTGGCAGATAAAAAAGGCAGTTCAGTATAGATGTCTGTGCATTAGATAACGATGGCTTATTTGAGAATTACTACATTACCATATATTACACACACACATATAGTGAATAAAGTACCCCTCTCATAAATCATAAGGATTTGATGTTACCAAGGAGTCTCATTACAATATAAAAGCACGAGGCCGAAGGACCAGTGTTTTTATCCAGGTCATGGAACTCCAAGGTGACTTCTAATATTTTACAAAAGGGGGTACTTCATTTATTAGAATACACAAGTTTCAGTGAGTCATGTGACAGAAATGACATCACCGTTTATAACCGATGACATCAGTACTCACTGTTTATAAGGATATAATATTAATAGCGTTTGTGTATTATTTGGGATTATACAGCTTTACCTGATAAAGACTGCTGTGAGGTTGTCATCTGCAATTCATTACAGCAGTTTGGTTACCAGGCTGCATCCCCACACCTACTAAATTACAAGGACTTGCTTAGTCAGGACTGAAGCTACTGGGGCTGAGAAACGTATGGACTAATCTGTCAAATTATAGCAGTTTAGGAAGTTACTGATACAGCTCACTTAGCTGAAGCCTTAATTTGACTGAAATAGTAACAAAAAAATCCATTATTAGTGGTGCAGGATTTGAAAACAATCCATTTAGTGACGTGAATTCCCCTTTAAAGGAGAAGGAAAGTCTTTGTGCACTTGGGGGTGCCAAAAGTTAGGCACCCCCAAATGATTGTATTGACTTACCTGAAACCCCGGGCTGCTGCTCCTATGAGCAGAAAACTGCACCGGCCTGGGGTTTTATCAAGTGAGCACCATGGAGCGATCCACTTATGGCTTCTTCCTTATTCAAATTTCCCAGGGCAGACACATGCGCAGTTGGACAAAATAGCGGACGTTTTGGTTAAAGTTTAGCTTTTCATTCTACTGATGGAAGACAATCTCTCCATGGTGCTCACTGGTATAACCCCGGGCCGGTGCAGATTTCTGCTGATAGGATCACCAGCCCAGGGTTTCAGGTAAGTCAATACAATCCACTTGGGGGTGCCTAACATTTGGCACCCCCAAGTGCACAAAGACTTTCCTTCTCCTTTAAAGCTAAACATAGAATACATTCTATTTCAGGGGTGTGACTGCTTAAAGAACATTGGAATGAGGCAAGTAAACATGACACTAATCAGAGCACTGACGTCTGTAGGATAACATGGTGTGACCTCGGCCTTCTGGGTGACCTCTAACAAGGACTGGGCTTCTGTACTTACCATGGGAGCAGGGGAGGATTCTCAGCTTATCCCCTTCCTCATATTCATCCAGACAGACTGCGCACACATCATACTCATCTCCTGTAAGAAACAAGCAATATTCAATATTTACACTCAGGATTAGTAGAAGATCCTGATTATTTTTCAAGTGAGCCTATAAAATAAAAGCTTTCCTGGCTGGCTTCTATTATACATCATACCCCTATATGTAATCAAATGGATTTTCTGTAGCCAGTAGCAGTGACCCATAGCAACGAATAGGGGGTTTGCTTTTAAACAGATGACCAACAAATTCAACCTGCTGATTGGGTTCATTCTCCTGGGCAAACGTAGTGCCTTTTATTACATAACCCCTTATATGCTTTTATTTTCTAACCATTATAAGCTGCCATTGTCCCTTGGGTTGGCTAGTCACAAGCTTAAAGGACAAGGAAAGGCTACATTATAATGGCTTATCTCAGACCTCATGGTAGTGCTGGTCTTTGCTGAAAATACATCAGCCGGGGGCACTATTCTAGTGAGCACTGTGCAGCCATCTTGTTTCCTGTGCCTGATATCTGCATGCATGGGCAACAGAGCAAAAGTACTACAAAAATTCACTGTCCAGAATGGCTCCAAGGGGTCCATGGGAAAGAAGAGAGAACTTGGCAGCGTAGTGCTTTCTGAAATAGTACCCATAAGCCAATGTGGGTTTCAGAAATTATGACTGGCACCCAACTAACCGGCACCCTCCCAGTGATGATCCCTTTCCTTTAAAGAAGAACTAAACCCATACTTTAAAAAACACCTACACTCTACCCCCAATTCCCCCAGCCTACTTGCTATCCATGGTAAATTTTAGTTTATGGCAGCCATCTTCTTCAGCGTTTCATTGCATTCTCAGTTGCAGCAATTTCCCAGTTCCAGACAACTGCACAAAACTCAAGGGAATGGCAGAAGAACTGTAAGAAGATATGAAGATTACCACAGAAGAAAATGGCTGCCGTGAACTCCAACGCCTGAATCTGAGAGGGGTGAGTAAAAAGTTAGGGGCATTTGCCCGTGGTAACAAGTAGGCTGGGGATGGGAGCAGGGAGGGTTTTGTTTTTTTAAAGGAAGGGTTGATTTTAATTTAAAGGAAGGTACAGTAGCCATTTATGAAAAAGGAAAAACAAATGAGTAGAATACTCCCAATGACCCTCCAGCCCTTGTTGAACTGTAACCTACAGTCAAGCTGGGAGTTGCAGGGGAGGCCCACAGGCCATACTGTATAGTTGCAGCTTTATACTGGCTTTAAGAGCTCTTTTCATTTTGCTGTTGGAAGGGATGTCAGAGTTTTTCGCTAGCTGGAAATTTGCATACTGAAAGCAGCATTAGGAAACTGTAAAATCCAGCAGCAAAACAGCACATGAAGCATGTGTTATATGGCTAAATATAGTGACAGGCTGAGGAACAGGCAGGCTGCATGGAATAGTTTCCTTCTTATTCATTACGGGCAAGGAAGTAGGATTAGTAAGGCATGTAAATATTTACATGTATGGAATCTGCTCGTGCTCTGAAGGCTTTATGGTGACCCATACAAGGAGAAACGGACATTCCATTCTTACCCCACTCTCTAACAAATGCCCAACTGAACCAAAAACTGCTACTGTTTGGGAACAAGACAGAATTACATTGATCCAGTTGCTAAAAATCACAATGTATTTAGAAGGACACCAGACTCATTCTTCTATTAGAAGGTTGGCCAATAAAGAGACAATGGGTTGATACTGGGAAACCAGAGAACTTTTTTTTTCCAAGATCCTGTCAGGGTTATTAAAGCTGCATAGCCCTTTTACACTGTTTACAAGCCATACACCAAGCAAAAGAAACAAATCCTGAAGACCAGCCAACAATTTGATAAAAGCTGCCATTTCAAAATTGCTCCTTTAAAAAGAACCTGCCGGCAATAATATGTGTAGCAATTAGCAGATTATAACTATTCTTTCCAAATGAAGCAAATTGTCTCTAAAATTTACTATTAATTAATAAAAAAATAAATAAAGGCACAGAACCGCTAAGGTTCTACATCAAGGGAAAGTGTAATTGCTACAAAAAGGCACCCAAACATTGGCATGTGTTAAGTAATTAGTTTTTCACAAACAGATTTTCAAATGTCTTCTATGTTTTCAGTTAAGGGCTAAACTCCACGGGAGATTTAGTCGGATGATGTTGGATCAACAGATCGAATCCTACAATTGGGATGCAGTCGCATGGGGCAAAATATAATGGGACCGATACAAAAATCTTGATTCAGGTTTGCCATCCAACACACCGCAGTTGGGGAAATTCTTCATCCGACAGGATAAAAACCAATGGTGTTGGAAAGACTTTCTTCATTGAAATACACTGATGTCCCATGTAAAGACATGCACAAAAGACTCTGTCTGACTTTATCTGATCAGACATTACATTACAGCTGTGAGGATCCCATGTAGATCAGATAAAATCTGACCTACAAAATCTGAGCATGGAGTTTAGGCCTAAATGTGACTAGAACAAGCCATCAGCTTACCTTTCTTAAATTTATGAATAGGAAGCTTTTTCAGTTGGTCTTTACGAAGTCGGTTCCTTCTTGCTCTGTGCCGATCTTGCACAAACTTAGTGATCTATATCCAGGGAGCACGCCAAAGAGAAAACACATGATCTGTGTGTAATCATTTTTATTCTAGAGACTTCTCTTTCCCTGCTACAATAAACATTTAGGGGCAAAATAACAAAATTCACGTGAAATGATCGAAGTTCGATTGAATTCAATCGAATACCGATCGTACAAATTTTTCGTATATTAGGGATATTCTAATTTGGCCTCTTCGATCATTGAATACCGAATTATCAAATAGATGGAATGATCGGATATTCGATAATTCAATGATCGAAGGAATCAAGATTTTTAAATAGTTTGAATGCCTACTTCGCCAGATTGAACCTACCGAATTGTAATAGAAGCCTATGGGAAACCCCCCTGAGACTTCTGAGACTAAGTCCTACTCGAATTCCATTCGTACAATCGAAGCGTTCGATCGTTCGAATTGTACACATTTTTTGGAGACTCGAAGGAAATTTTTCGATTTTGTTTGTGTGAAATCGAACGATCGGTATCCGAACGCAAGAATTCATCGAGAAATCAAATATCAAGCAAAATGATAGCCTAAAACAATTTTGGGGAATAATAGTAAATTTGCCCCTTAATGTCCCGAAAAGACTTAAAAGAGATAAGGTCATGAGTTTGATGGTGTGTAGATTTTAATACAGTATGTGTGCCATGAAAAATGATTTCAATAATGTGAAATGTTATTTTAAAAAGTAATACATGCTCTTTACTGAATTATGGTGTGCAGGCAGCCAGCACAGCATCACTGAAGTTATTTCAGACACCTACTGCCTTCTTATCTTTCCTGTTACCCATAAACGCTTATCCTCTGCTGTGCGTAGGGTTGCCACCTGGGGTTTTTTACTGGCCTGGCCGGTGTTTTTGATGGCTGATTCCAATGTTATTAATAGGAAAAAATAGCTAAATATATAGGAAGGCCAGTTTTTTTTTTTAAGAAAAGGTGGCAACCCTAGTTGTGCGCTATTCTAACATCTGCAACAGGGTGGTGCATGGATGTGTATTCAGAAGTGCAAAGATTTATAAGTTAATTTTGACCCACGGAATGCTTTTGGGTGTCTAGAGAGTGTCAAGAATAAAGACTGCAGCTTAGGAAACTGAGAGAACCCTGAGATACAGGCAAGAACGGTCTGTGGGATGCATGGTTCCATCTGGTCTCTTTTGGTCTTCTTCCTGTAGTGACCGGCTGTTTTTTTTCCTTCTCAAAGTGACAGTATTCCTTTAAAGGGATCCTGTCAAAATGCATCAGTTAATAGTGCTGCTCCAGCAGAATTCTGCATTGAAATCCATTTCTCAAAAGAGCAAACGGATTTTTTTATATTTCATTTTGAAATCTGACATGGGCCTAGACATATTGTCAATCTCCCAGGTTCCCCAAGTCATGTGACTCGTGCTCTGATAAACTTCAATCACTCTTTACTGCTGTACTGCAAGTTGGAGTGATATCACCCCATCCCCCCCCCAGCAGCCTAACAACAGAACAATGGGAAGGTAACCAGATAACAGCTTCGTTACACAAGATAACAGCTGCCTGGTAGATCTAAGAACAGCACTCAACAGTAAAAACCCATGTCCCACTGCGTACTGTTCAGTTACATAGAGAAGGAAAAAACAGCCTGCCAGAAAGCAGTTCCCTCCTAAAGTGCTGGCACAAGTCACATGACTAGGGCAGCTGGGAAATTGACAAAATGTCTAGCCCCATGTCAGATTTCAAAATGAAATATAAAAAAATCTGTTTGCTCTTTTGAGAAAACATGTTTTCCCATGACATTTTCCCTTTAATGAAAACTGTACAGATGTTGTAGTTAAAGTATAGTGAAGAGTGGACCGGATAATTTGATTTTATGTTTTGACTTTACAGACCAAAGTATGCTTTTAACATAATGAATGTTGGTAAAACTGATTACTTTTATGATGAATATATTTATTATATGGAAATCACTGTAAACATTTCATTGGTCAGAACAGGGAGAAGTGGTGCCAAGGTCGACTGATAGAAGACATGCAAACAGAGCGTACAGCACGCGCTTACATAGAAGTGTACATCAGACACTTACATACAAGAGTACAGCACACACTTACATACAAGCATACAGCACACGCTTACATACAAGCATACAGCACACGCTTACATACAAGCATACAGCACACGCTTACATGCAAACAGTGTGGGAATCAGTACACTTACCATAAAAATGACAATTAGCACAAGGCAGATTCCCACTATGATAAGGAATGGTATCAAGTAGTATTCCAATGGTAGGGTCAGATCCGGGACTAGCACAATATAGCCGCTATGTAGAAACAAGAAAACATGTTGTTCAATAGAAAGTGTCATTTTTTTCTAAAATGGCAAAATCATCAAGGTTGGCCAACATTGGGGGTGGGTATGTGCAATTTGCACAGTTTTTGGTGGGGACGAAATGTATGTCATTCAAGCCCTAAACTAATCTGCAATTTTAGCTATTTCTTTAAAGGGGTTGTTCACCTTTAAATCAACTTTTAGTATGATGTAGAGCAGAGGTCCCCAACTGCCAAACTGCGGCCTGGTCCTGAACTGGGCCACTGAAATTAATCCAGCACGCCAGAATTGGACGCTGATCCCCCGGTCCTTGCAATAAAATTTGCAGCTGTACCGGTCCCTGGACCAAAGAAGGTTGGGGACCCCCAAGAGAGTGATATTCTGAAACAATTTGCAGTTGGTTTTCACTAGGAGAGGGTCTGAGCAGAGAGATGAGCAATACAAAGTAGCAATAACAATACATGTATAGCCTTACAGAGCATTTGCCTTTTACATGGGGTCAGCAAGATAAAGCTGGATAAAGTCAAAGGAAAAAGGCAAATAATTATAAACCTATAAAAAATTATGAAAACCAATGAAAAGGTTGCTCAGAATTGGCCATTCTATTACACTATAAAAGTTTACGTAAAGGTGAACAACCCCTTTAAAATATATAGCCCAATGTTCTCCTATCATTGCTTTGCTTATAGAAACAAGATTTACACAGTAACATAATAGTCAAGGCAGACATAAAACTCCCATGTGTCAAGTTCAACCTTGCTGCTAGACATTACAGACTCCTCAATGTGTACGTCATATACTCATTTAAGTGCCTTTTCTGTAAATAAACCCAGCCTAAACTATACACTCCATTCTATTTACATTTTCCATACAGGTCATGCTGAGACCTGGAAACCTGTACTCTGCTGCATATTTACATTATGCCTCACCAGCACTTGATCTTAAGGGATCCACCCATTTAAACTATATGTCTCATTACCTACCATTAGTTTAAAAGTGCAGAAAGAGGCTTGAGGCATCAATTGCACTTGAACATTTTGAACCAGTGCAAGTGCAACTGTAACAAAACGAATGACAGGAGTGGGATATGCACAGACACGGACTTACCTCTCAATTGTGCACTTAATTGGTGCAAAAGCAAAGCAAGTGCAGACTCAGCGGGAGCCTTTACTTTATACAGTGCAGGGCTCCGTTATGGGTCTGCTGCCCCTGAGGCCACAAATATGTGGTTGGTGCTCACTGAAGGCAGGCATTGCTCGTTAAGCTTTGTTAAGTTATCTACAAATTATGCTAGATTCTTCCGGCTCAAGGATTCATTTTTCATAAATAAATAGGTCTTATGGGGAAACGAATGGGAGTAAAAAAAAGAAAAAATACAAAGAAAGAAAAAGAAGAAGCAACAATTGGTACCAAGATCTCCACTGAAGTATGAGGGGTGTGTTTTTAATATTTATTGTTCACTACAAAAGGATTTCTTTGTCATATACATGTATAAAAAGACTGCACATACTGGATATGTATATACAATCATTTTTAATGGTCATAGGAGTGGTAACATTTGTTTATAATTAATGGTGGATCCAGCACGGTGTATGGGCTCTTGAATTATAAACATAATTATACAATTTCTTTTTTCCCCCATAAGACCTAATCTGAGGAGTCTAACCCAGAAGAGGGCACTTCAGAGTAAAGAGAAGCATTACGAAGGTGTTACACAAACCATCTGGAGTGCGTCAGTATATAAGAGACTACAAATTAGTAATTGTTATACAGAAAACATTCGGTATAGACGAGTTTGCTCAATAGACATGAGGAAAAAAGGTGAAGATAATACATTACCCCTTTTCCCAAGCAAAATCTTCCTTTAAAGAACGTGCTGAAGACTCCCCAATGAACACAGATGGAATGTCTATCTGCTTCAATATATCAACTGCAATTAACAGCAAAATCCAGGTTTTAATACTTGCATGTTAATCTCTGCTGATTACCAACATATATATTTTACAATAATTGCCATCAAGGCAGATAACAGAGGCTATAATTAGCCCGTGTGGCAGTTTCCTCTGGAAGTTACGGCAGTCTATGTTTAAGAACCTATAAATCCCAGGTGATGGGGTAAAACTGTTACAATGTGAGCCTTTGGTTAACAAGGCAAGGATGCCCACTAAACCACTTTAAAGAATGATTCTTTCAACTGAGCCTTAGGGGTGCCACGTTTCACTTGCCTTTAGGGCTCTGTGTAATGGACTTGTGTAGAAACATCCATGCCAACAATCTTCCTTGTTTTGTTTGGGTGCTCACATGAAATAGTTAATTCATCTACTTCATTAATCTACTGTGGTTAAAACATACATGAAAGTAGTTAAGTGGCCCTGGCATTAAATTTGCTTTCTCTTTAGTGGACACAAACCCCCCAACAACTTGACAGATATACAATGATAACCACAATAAAAAAAAAAACATCAGCTTGTCTGGGATTTTGACATCAAATATACAAGTAGATTTTCTGCTTTGCTTGGTTTTATCAATGAATGACAGTTTAAATATTGGGAACAATAATGAAATAAAAATGCATTTATATGCAAAGCAGAATGTTCTCTCTAAGCATGAGACACTGACTTGCTATTGATAAAGATGCATAAAATAAGACCGTTGCTTCCATAATTAAATGGATCGTGCCTTTTGCTATGACACCGGTATATAATTTTCTTTCCCAACACAGTTGTGTTTTGTAATTGTAAAAAGTGGGCACGTACCATCATTAGATCCCATGCTGATAAGGTCATCCGAGTCCACATTGTAAACAACAGCAGCCTTGTAGCCGGCTTTCTGGGCATTCAGCACCTGCAACAACATATTTGTTGCATATTATTCTTCTAGCTTATGAAACTCAAAACAACAAGTATTGGACCTCAGTGTTTTTAAAAAAATTTAGTTTAAGTGTTTCATTAAAAATCAGTAACGTATAAAAGTTCTGTATGATTGAAGCCATACTTTATAGGTACACAGGAGGGCATAATACTTTGTATACAACAGACAAATATGACCACATGCTCAAGTCTTAAACAAGTTGTGTTATATTGTGCTTATGATGTCAAGGTCTTGAGTCCAGGATGGATTCAGACTCCATAAAGGGATGGCATTAAATTCTTGTATATTATAGAATAGACAATTTTAATCAAGTTCTGAATTGGTTTCATTTTTTAAATTTTTTTTTTAATGGTTTGCCTTCTTCTAACTCTTTCCAGCTTTCTAATGGGGGGGGGTCACTGACCCCATCCTAAAAACACTAAGGATACACGTTTTCTTACTTTTTATTACTCATCTTTATATTCAAACAGTCTCCTAATCATATTCTAGCCTTATGCAAATCAGTGCATGGCTGTTAGGGTAATTTGGGCCCTAGCAACCAGAGTGTTGCTAGTGTTGAAACTTCAAACTGGGGAGCTGCTGAATAAAAAGCTAGAAAACAAAAAAAAAACACAAATAAAAAAATAAATTTAACTGCATATTTTCTCAGAATATCACTCTCTACAATCATAATAAAAGTTAATTTAAAGGTGAATCACCCCTTACAACCCCTAAATTCCAAGACCTGTGATTGGGTCTACTGAATCACATTAATTACAGTGCACTTGGAAATCAAGAACCATATACATCACCTAGAACTATAGACATAGAATTGCACCTTGAAAAAGGATGGTAGGAACGTTGCTCTCTGAATGAATAGCAGAAGCCAGCTCCACAGATAACACGCCACCCTATTCATGTACAAAACTAGACATTACCTTTTCACAGTTACTGAGGAAGGGAGAGAAGAAATGCTTGAAGCATCTATGCGCACACGGAAGATTTAAGAATGAATCAAATACATCAAGTAAAAAGCAATTAGGACTCAATGTCATTGTGCTTTTTAAGAGTCATTATCACAAGTAGGGGCTTCAAAAACGTTTAATGGAAGGTTCAGTGTTCCAAATTCTTTGTCCTGCCAGCATTCCAGACTTGTAGATAGATATCATCATAGAAATACTGAACAAAACTATCATTTATACTATAATTAAAAAGAATATCAAATATAAGCTATCATTTTCCACAATCATTGCTAACTGGAAAAGTAGCATTATTCTTCAAAAAATCATTCCAATGATATGTGCCTAATAGTTAGGGCAGTTAGACAAAAATACATACAATAATTTAATGAGTAATTTTAAATTCTTTTTGAAGGTTAATTGGGTATATTTGTCTTTGTTATGAGGCAATGATGGAGATAAAAGTAATTTATAAATGGATAGCTTCCAGAGCCCACAGGGATCTATATTCTCGCAGAGAAACTTAACACAAGAGCTGCTGTTTATTCAGTATTTTAAAGGGGTTGTTCGCCTTTAAATTAACTTTTATTATTATGTAGAGAGTGACATTCTGAGACAATTTGCAGTTGGTTTTCATATTTTATTATTTGTGGTTTTTCAGTTATTTAGCTTTTTTCCCAACAGCTCTCAGGTTTGCAATTTCAGAAATCTGGTTGTCTAGGGTCCAGATTACCCTAACATCTATTCATTGATTTGAATAAGAGACTGAAATATGAATATTAAATGTTAATTAAAGGTGAAACACCTTTAATGCTTTAACATTTTGTGTGATGATAACAGGAATACTACAGGTATGGGATCTATTACCAGGAGAGCTCAGTAGGCCATCTCCCATTGACTCCATTTTACTCCAATAATATAATAATTAAAAATGATTTCCTTTTTATTTTTAATAATTAAAGTGTATGTTGCACTTAATCCAGGGTTGGCACGTTTTCACCCAGCGCAATATGGGTAGGGGACGGGCCTTGACAAAGAAGGGGTGGGGCCACGAGGTGGTGGGGTGGGACTATGATGCACCAATAGCCGACTGGCCGATCGCCACATCAATCAGTTTGGAAAACTGGGCAGACAGTTTTGACCCAGACAGCCCTTCAAAAAAAAAAAAAAAACTAGGATGTTCGGGTCAAAACCAGGCAGGTGGCAAACCCAACAATACTAAAGGAGATCATTTATCCTTATAGAAGTCAGGACAATCCTATATGGTTCAATTACATTTTTGTAGTAGACTTAAGGTATGGAGAACCAAATAACAAAAAACCCAGGTCCCGAAGTCCCATACCTACTGATAATCCACATTTATGCAGTGCTGCATGTGCGCATTATTAATGGACTTTATGAATGTGTTAAAAGAATATATATAAAAATAAAAACTGGGTAAATAGATAGACTGCAAAATAAAAACAAATTCTAATATAGTTAGTTAGGCAAAAATGTAATGCGAAAAGGCTGTAGTGACTGGATGTCTAAAATAATAGCCAGAACACTACTTCCTGCTTTTCAGCTCTCGAGTCAGTCAGCGACTTGAAGGGGGGCCACATGGGACATAACTGTTCAGTGAGTTTGTAATTGATCCTCAGCATTCAGCTCAGATTCAGATGCAAACGATTATGACCTATGTGCCCCCTCCTTCAAGTGGACCCGTCACCCCAAAAAAATATTCAAAATCATATTTTATCACATTAGTCAAGCAAAATGAACATTAATTACAATATATAAATTATTTTAATCTTGTTTTCTTCAGTCTGGGAATTCATAATTATAACAAGCAGGCAGCAGCCATTTTGTGGACACTGTTATTAAGGCAAGCCTTGCATCATCTCAGAATCTTGTTTGTGCACCAGAATGGGGGACCCAATGTCTATCCCCATGTCCTGGCTACACAATTAAATGGTTAAGAGAACTGGGGGAATGTGTGGGGAGCAGTGACATCTAGGATGTGCTGAATGGAAAGTGAAAGTAATTATCTGCCCCGCCTCTATGCCTAAGGCATAGAGGAGTGGCAGACAATATTTGATTTGTCAAAAAAGAGGGCCCTCCACCTACTGATATTGTTAGACAATATTTGATTGACAGCTGAAATTTTTAAATGAGCTTAAAACAGCTATGTATGCTTTAATAAAAAATTTTAATTGGATTTCCTGTTTAATTTGAAAAAGACTTTTATTATACAGATTTGTGTGTCTGGGTGACGGGTCCACTTTCAAGTCACTGATTGGTTACTGCCTGTCAACCAATCAGTGGAATGCAAGAGAGCTGCAAATCAGGAAATAATGTTCTGGCTATTATGTTAGACACTCCAGCCTTTATACATTACATTTTTGGATAACTAACTATATTAAAAATATTTTTATTTTGCACAGTCTTTACATTTACCCAGTTTTTATTTTTACTGAACAAAAGCTTTAATGTTTTTGAGATTCAGGGAAAACCTATTTTTTTTAAAATTTCTACTGCACACTTCTATCCAAGTACGCAATGTATCCCGGTGGCTACGTTTTGTAGACCCCTGCAGCCAAAAACAGATTGACAGCGAGGCTTCACATTTTCTATACTAATTTTACATTGCTTATATTTCTCACTGGTTTCTGAATAACGCACATCAAACCCGTAATTTCTTGCCTTTGGCCAACTACCCTCTTATAATGCCTCTAGCTATAACAACACTTTGCAGAGTGGGGTCTAGTGACCTTTAGTCATGCCACTGGGTATTATCTGCATTACACACCAGGAGAAGCCACACAGCAGAGTTGCTCTACCAAGGCTACCAGGTCTAACATGCAGGGCCTCTGCAGAAACAATGTTCTGTTAGAATAGCTCAATTAATGTAAGAATAAGAGAAAGCTCTGCAGTGGGGAGATTATAATAAGCCTTATGCCTGAACACAGTTCTGAGAACTCTATTGTTCCGTTCTGTTGAACTCTATTGTTCTCCTGGGAGTTTATGGGTATAATTTAGCATCTCAAGAGGCAAGAGAGAGAGAGAGAGTTCCAAAACATTTCAGATTAAAAAGATTACATAAATATATACTATCTAGGATGCTGTGAAATGTACAAATACACACGCCTCTTTGTATCTGCTCCTTAGAAATTGCATTTGATTCACATTACCAAAAATAAATAAATAAATCAGTGGG
>CM044439.1:129367452-129383479 GCA_024363595.1 Xenopus borealis
TACAGAGTAAAGGAAATAATTATAAAAAAATTTGGATTATTAGTTTTTAATGGAGTCTATAGGAGACAGCCTTTCCGTAAGTCGGAACTTGGATAATGGATCCTATACCTGTACTTGCTAGCATTTTACCTTTATACTGGCACAGTGACAGGAAGAAATCATACAGCTTCGAGTGACAAAGGCATTCTTTACACACAACTTCATTTATGTAAAGCTATTAGGTTCTTCGAGTTTGGATAGTTCACAATTCGAATTTGAGAGTTGTGACCATTGAATTTTTTTTTTTTTTTTTAAATCCAACTTCGAAATTTTCAATTCAGCCCTTAATAAATCTGCCCCTAAGTGTTCCTGGATTTCACACAGTTGTTCATCATGAAGGCATTAGTGAAAAAATATGATATTGCTGCAAGGACTTATTTAGACCAGGTATAAAGGAAACAAGAGACGTTACCATTTTAAATCCCATCAGTACAACGTAATACTGTTACAATGGCCAGGCCTATCACTGGGATCAATGGAAGTCCACTGTGGCGGAAGTCTCATGTTATTTTAAGAGCAACAGTAAAAAAAGGTGCATTTTTAATACACATCGTTTAATCAATACAAGTCTATATTGGTTATTAAAATGTATGCGCTTTTTTTCGTGAAAACTAAAAAAAAAGAAAAAAAACAGGTGATTTCAATTATAATTTACTGTTGCTACCCACTGTTAAAAGTAATGTGCTTGCTTTAGAAAGACTACTATAGTTTACATAAATAAGCTGCTGTGTATTCATGGAGGCAGCAATTCAAAGCACACGCTACATAGCAGATAACCGATGCACTCTGTACAATCCCACTGTATTCTACTACAGCGCTTATCTGTTATCTGCTATGTAACCTATGCTTTTTCTCCTTTTCAGCTTGAATGGCTACCCCCATGGCTTCACGCCAGCCAATTTTACATAAACTATAGTTGTCTTTCTAAAGCAAACACATAACTTTTACCAATGTATAGCAACAGTACTTTATATTTGAATTAATTCAAATCACTTATTTTTTGGTGTTACTGTTCCTTTAATCTTATAACCAGGTGATAGCGTAGATGTGTTGCTGTCTGGCTTCTATGCTCAGCGACACCTAAGAACATAAAAAAGCAGACATGTTTTGAGACTTCTTTTTGTAAGCTCTGTGTGTGACTGCCCAAAACAGCAGAGACATTTTCTACATAATTTCAGTTCTTACAATAGGAACAAATGGAAGCTTGCACAGCACAAATGTCACCAAGAAAACAACAAGAACAGGTTGTTTCAGATCTCCATAATAGACAGAAGTATGAAAGGTATTTTTCATTTTTTGCCTGTGAAGTTTTATAAAAAGCGTTCTTTACTCGTGTTTCCAGTAGCATTCCAGCTAACCTTTTTGAGGAACTTCTAAACTTCTCAAATGCAGACACATAGAATTTGGCTTTCCCTTGTACACAGTGGCAGAACTCTAAAACAAGCCAACCCAGCATTCATGAGACCGCCAAGGTCTGCCTCCTCTGTACAGGGGGCTTTTAGTCTTTTAAAGTGGACCCGTCACCCAGACACAAAAATCTGTATGATAAAAGTCCTTTTCAAATTAAACATGAAATCCAATTTCAAATTTGTATTAAAGCATTCATAGCTGTTTTAAGCTCATTTAAAAATCTCAGCTGTCAATCAAATATCCAGGTCATGGAACTCCTAAGGGACGTCTAATATCCTCATATTTTGCAACAGGGGTACATTATCTATTATAATACACAAGTTTCAGTGAGCCATGTGACAAAAATGACATCACTAAGCTCTAATTATAACCAATGACATCACCAAGCACCATTTTTAAGGATATAATTTACGGGATATTCATGGCTCATGTTTATTATATAAAAATGAGAAATTGTTTAAAAATTGCAGTGATTAGGTTCAAGTTCCAAATTCCACATGATGCAACAAAGTGTAGTATTTCTGCTCTAATGGGGAGTAAAAAGAAAAAAGTGATGCCATATTCTGTCGCCCACAGGAAACTGACTTCCCACAGGCAACACAGCACCCAAATATACCCCTTCATTTAAAGAAACGGCAGTTGCAGGAGGTAAACTATTTCAAGCTAAAAATTGCCTCCTCTTGCATTTTTGTACAGTTACACGATACAAAGGTTTTACTTGCTGTTTGTCTCAATAATTTTCTGCAATTTGTTACCTGTACGGTGATTTCCCATGGGCAACATAGCACCCTAAATATACAGTTATTGAAGGTAGTACGTCACAGATGTACCCTTGAGAAGTCACTAATAATACACTAGGCATGCTCAAGTCATCTAACTGCTAGAGTGTTAGCAAGGAAAATAATTGCCTAATTCCTACAATAAAATGTTAAAAAAAAAAACGTGTTATGGGTAAGTGGAAAGTTATGCAAAGATGTGCACTTCCCACAATATTTGTTGCTTGCAGTTACTGCATATCAGGTCTTGATCTATGGAGTTCATACAAAATGATTTCCATGATTTTCAATTTTACATAGATTTGATTTTCAATTTTACATCAATTCTATTTAATACCTGGACTTAACTGTACACCATTAAAATCACATAGGGTGACAGCACATAACTTGGGGGGTCTGCCCCTTTATATATATATATATATATATATATATATATATATATATATATGCCACTATCACATATAATCACAAAATACTAACAATCATACAAATACCTCAACAGTAATGGCTGAAGACAATGAATGACAATGTGAGCAAAGCCTAAAATGAGCGTTTCCCATTTTAATTCAATATATATTTTACCCTAATTCCAACAATGAATGATCCATTTTATAACTCTTGAAAAACAACGGAAGGGGACTCAGTCTCTCATTAGGAAGGAGTTATTACAGGTAAGGGATTGGACTTAAATTTTAAGCAAATAAATCACATTTTTAAAAATGTTTTTCTTCTCTATTATAATTCTAGGGTAGAACTTTTGAAAGTTTAAAAAAAAAAAACTTTTAAAAAGCATAACAAAAGTGGTGTAAAGGTGATTCCTTTATTGGCTAACTAAGATGATAATTACTGCAAGCTTTTAGAAAATTTCAGAGTACCTCTATAATGATAAAGCAGAACCTGGTACTTGATACCAACTAAGATATCATTAATCAATATCGGAGACAAATATCCTATTGATATAATTTAATGTTTAAATACTTTTTAGACTAAAGGTATGCTGATACAAGTATTGGAAAGAACCCTTCTCCAGAAAGCTCCAGGTCCCAAGCATTCTGAATATGTCGGATACCGGTATCATCTTCCTTTATTATTCAGGAACAAATCCTTCTTCTGGCCAGAATAAATGCACATTTACTTTGATTAGATATATAATCCAATTTAACAACGTTTTACCGTACTGTGGCACAGTGCAAGCTCTGTGTATTATGAACATCATTGTCCTGTGTAAGCTGTGCTTTAATACCACTAAATATCTAATGTATCAGTGCTTTATAATGCCAGAAGGCCATTCCATTACACAGCTGGGTATATAGGGCAGCTGCTCTGTTTTAATCTTCTGTGTCCCCTGTTGTGCCACTAGAAGAGGGGGGCCTGTATACTTACTTGCAACATTCTGCATTCAATTACAGTGTGCATAGCAGGACCAATGGTGAAATATGCATTATTTCTAACGACACCCAAAACTAATAGAACAGGGATGTTCAAACGGAGACCCTCCATTTTTTTACTACTTCCAAGCCAGCCAGATGAGGTCTGTAGTTCAACAACAAGGTGGGCATATTGAGGAAAGGTAATTGTGAAATGAGCAGTCATTCGATGTATGGCCAGCTTTAGTCATTATTAACCCTGGGTGCTCTTATTGTCACATACACACCACTCCTGTAGCAGCATTTCTGCACATCTGTCATCTGTGATTGTCAGCAGGATTGGCCACGAACAGGATTGGCCACAGTCAGTGAAGAAGAAGCTGAGTAAGTCATGCACATGTCCTGTCACAGCCAAAGTTTATGTCAGCTAGTGTGTATGTTGAGAGAGAGGGTGTGTGAGGGCAAACAGGAAATATTTACAGCAAATGAGACTAAGAGAAGTAATGGCTCTTATATAAAGTTGTAAACAATATTTTTCAGAGTATGAATACTTTAATTCAAGAATAAGTTTCTAGTGATCTGGCAAGGAGTACTAATTATTACTTCAGTACATGCAAATTATGGTTTACACCCATATCTTCAGAGCAATGCCTCATCTAAAGAGACTGGCCTGCATGGTACTCCGACCAAATTGGGCAGATCCTGTATGAGAGGCCAGACAAGTGCCAGTATTTTCATTAGTTCTGAAGGCCCAAACAGCAGAAAGTAAAGAGCATTTGTGGCTCCTCTTCCTTTCGTGCAGCAAAGCAACAGATAATTATGGACAAATAATCCTCCCTCCATCAGGATCACAAGATTAGGTTTGCTCTCATTATTCAACAGCCGACTGCCTAGAAATAGCCAATCACTGATTGTTTAGGGTAACTGCCCGGGTGCAAATATGCTCAGTGTTTATAAATGAGCCCTACTGTCACCCATATGGGTAAAACTGTTTTATATCCACAGCAGGAGAAAAAAAGTTCAATCAGAGTTGTACAAAGCAATCCTACTTAGCTGCAACATGAAATAAAAACACAAGGGAATTGCAGACTTTCAGGTTGGATTTCCAGAGAATACAATGACACAGAACTTTAGGAATACCTTTGCAGGGGTAATAATCCCACTAACCCCATCCCATGTGCTAATTGCTTACACTCATTCATTAATGAGAAACACAATATCATTGGTGCAGCAGAGACAACGTGCTTATTATTATTATTGTAAATACTATAAACCTGGGCACCAGGGCACAGCCCTCACAGAAATACCAACCTGACTGGAATATCCCCTCCCTGGAAACTACAATTACATAATATAACTACCTGAAAAAAGTGTAAGGCTTGTATAAAGTTTATAATAGATTTGGATACGTACAGTGTGCCAGCCAAGAGCGCCTTTACACACAGATAAGACTCGTTGGTATCTGTTCCGCCACTTAAATTAAAGGATCCTCTCAGGGTACAGAAAATAAGTCTCGGTGGTCTCTCCCATTCCCGGAAGAGAGCTCGCTTTGATCTTCAGAGCCTGACACGCTCCCCAGATCCTTCCAAGCCCTGGCTGCTGCAGTAGCTTCCTATTCACTGGCCACACGCACTGAGTATCTTGACGTCTCCCCTCTCTCTCTCTATCCGATTCTGCCTGCAGCTCTCTCTCTCTTTCTCCCTATCTCCCTGCTAGGCCTTCCTTCCTGCACAGCTCAAGGGGCGGAGACTTCTCCCCCTCCCCACACAGAAATCCCCACTCGAAGAACATTATGGTGACTAAGGCTAATGCTACTCTGCACAGGGCTAGGGAATGATCTCCCCTACAGACGCCTAATCGACACAGCTGGGAGACTGTGCCTCGCCATTATCTTGTGATTAGTACTGCCATAAGCATATGTGAGGCAGCAGGCGTGATACAAACAGAGTGACACGTAAACAAAGCAGCGAGGTTTATGGTGCTGTGTATAATATTGTTGTCCTTTAGGGTAAGGCCAGATGGGAAGATTTGGGGGCTAATTGCCTTTTCTTTGGGGCGACAAATCTCCCTGAACCGCTTCCTCCTGCCTTCCAGCGGCTTTAATGAATAATCGCCTGCGCCTATTCAAATGTGGGCTGGCTTTTCCGAAGTGGCTCGAAGTTGCTTTCTTAGGCAATTTCGGTAAATCACACTACCATGTGTGAATAGGCGCAGGCGCCCCTGATTTTTCCATGGGGTACAACCTATACAGTCATGACGGATTGCACCTCAATGGAAAGGGGTCCACTGTGCTAGGGGAAAAAATGGACAAGAGGTTGGAGGAGTGTTTAAACTAGGCAAGTGGGCGGTGGGTAGGGTTGCCACCCAGCCGGTATTTTACCGGCCTAGCGGGTAAAACACCAGCCAAGGCCGGGGCCAGTATTAAAAATTTACCGGCAATGTAGCTGCCGGTAAATTTGTAATACCCCTTAAAAAAGGCCCTTGCCTTGCCTTAAATCCTATGAAAACTTACCTTTCTTGCGTCTTAAGCCGATCGCTTGACGTGACTCCGCCCCTTTTGTGTCACGTCCCACCCCTTTTGTGTCACATCCCGCCCCCTTTTAGCCCCGCCCCCGCTGGCCGGTAATACATTTTGCCAAAGGTGGCAACCCTAGCGGTGGGTGAGAGAAAGAATTATGGGGAAGCTAGGGTAGAAGGGGTAGTGGATTAGTAAGGGGTCATAGTGGAGGAGTGAGGGTGCATACAGTTTACCAGCTAAGGAGGTCCCTCTGTTACAAGGAAAACAGACTAATACTAACTTTACATTTACGGGCACTGGTGAGAGTTTGGAATTCCTCTGGGTAGAGATTTCGACTGGGCATAAGGTTACAAAGAAATTTTTCATTGGCATATGCTATGAACCACCTCGTATAAGTGACGAGTATGAAGCACAGCTGCCCTAGGCATCGGACCTAAATTTGCCCCCTATGTTGCGGAAGTGACAGCGCGCCGTCCACATGATGTCACTTCGGCTCACCAAGTTTGGCCCACATTGCGGAAGTGATGTCAGAGTGTCGTGCGTGTGACGTCGCTTCGGCACTGACTCGGCCCCTCTGCCCCAGCTCCATCACCGGATTTCAATAGGGAATCCGTGGCGAGGGGGTGAGGGAATTTAGGATTTTTTTTTTTTAAACACAGCACTAGTTAAGGCACCCAAGGGCTGCCCCCACAATTCTGCCGCCCTAGGCACAGGCCCTCTGGTGCCTATATATAAATACGGCCCTGCTGCCTGGTAAAAATGATGGTTGATCCCAATGTTATTAATAAGGACAAAAAAGTAAATATATAGGAAGGCCAGTATTTTTTTCCAGAAAAGGTAGCAACCCTGCCTGGGGCCGGGCCTAGCTGGCCTCCGCAAATCCAGGCCTCGGGAGATTTAGTCACCTGGCGACTAATCGCCTGTTTTTCTGGGTGACAATCTCCCCAAACTGCCTTCGTGTGTCTTCCCTTCCGCTATAATGAAAAGTCGCCTGCGCTAAGCACACGCTGCGCTTGTTTTCTAAATTCACCCGAAGTTGCCTCACGAGGAATAGATAGAACTGATAGAATAATAAAACTTTTTTGAGCTTTACAGAGATTGTTTCTTGCTCACAGCAGTCCCTTCTTCAGAGGAGCTTGCAATCTAAGTTCCCAGACACATTCCTACGACACACTGATCGAACGTGGAGGGTGATTTTTTTGTTTGGTGAGGCTAAAGTAGGGTTGCCACCTGCCTGGTTTTTTGAATGACAGCCTGGGTCAAAGCTGCCTGCCCGGGTTTTACAAATTAGGAAAACTGGGCAGGATTTCCTATAATAGAGACTATCCAATTGGCATACCTCCCAACATTTTGGAAATGGAAAGAGGGACAAAAAGATTTGCTGAATGGAGCGTGGCAATTTTTTTAACCACGCCCCTTTTTGTGCCCACACCCCTAATTACCATGCCCATTTTATAAAATGTGACAGATTCTGAAAGTTTGAACACAATTATGTAGTTTTTATGTTGTATTACAGTTTTACTAATGAAGGGGAATGGCTGTGAATCTTCTTCTCCCAAGGGCAGGGCAGGGGCCCTCCGCCAATGAGGTGAGTTGAAGCACTCGTCTCAGGCAGCAGCACCCCCTTGTTACCAGGGGAGGAAAAAATGCTGCTCCTGGTAACTAAGCCGAATTTCCGGTTTTCAACCCGGAAATTTGTCTCCCTACCCCTGTCCGGCGCTCACTTTTAAGCACCGTGGGGAAGGGGGGGGGGCACGGCAAATTCAAGGCCGCCTCAGGCGGCACAGTGCCTGGGATCACCCCTGCCCAAGGGACAAAACTGTCCTCACAAAACAGGACACCTCTGAGGTATGCAATTGGCGATCACCGCGACATAGACCTTGATTTGATGGCCATGCCCCCAGCAAGTCACAGACCCACCCTGCAGCATCACAGCCCCATACCTCCCAAGCGCAGGGTGGTGAAATTTTTTGACCGTGCCCATTTTTGTGACCACATCCCTAATTACCATGTTCATTTTACAAAATTTGGCAGGTTATGAAAGTTTGAACATATTTCTATGGTTTTTTTCCAGTTATTACAGTTTTGCTAATGAAGGTGAATTGCCCTTTAAGCTGTGAGTCCCAAGGGACCTCATTATGCAAATTGTTACAATTACTTATTTGCTTATCTCAATATTGTTACAAAAGTATCTTATCTGCACCTGTGGCTGTTCTGGGCTCTCTGCCAAAAGCCTATTAAATTAGAAACATTGTATCTTTTGCTGGCTGTTCAGTGCTGGGTGTTGAGCTGTCCCGGGCAAAAAAGGGGCAGTTGGGAGGTACGTGGACTTGCCCCCTGACCAGATACCACTGCTGAAAAGGTGGCAAACCAAGTCCAAAGGTGGCCTCACACAGGCTAATATTAAACTAATTTCCAGCTCTAAGGGCAACCTATTTGTTGCATGGTGACCAAACACAGGTGACAGACAGGAGGCGCCGAATATAATGACAATGTTAGAAACATTGCAGGTACAAACTACACACAACACGACAGATGAAGACGCAGCATGCAGCGTTCACATCCAGCAGTCGTGTAGTATACATGTAGTTTGTACCTGCAACGTTTCTATCACTCCCATTATATTTGGTGCCTCCGACCTATTGCCAGCATTTTTTTTTTTTGCCAGGTGAAGAATCGGTCGGCATCGTTCTGTGGAAATTATAAACTGATGGGCCTTAAAAGCATAAAGTAATAAAGATAAGTTTTAGGTACTTTGTTTTTGAAATAATTTTTACAGTTTTGTGGCATTTTCTAAAATGGGTTAGAACCATTTTTATTAGTGCCTGAAGGGCACACTTATAGGGCAAGCAAAAAGTAGCATGTAAAACTGGCCATAGACGCACAGATATAGTTGTATAAAACGAAGATTAATCATGTCAACAATTTTGGCACCGCGGGGATCAGTAGTTTAGTCAAACGTACAGGTTAGATAACGATCTTTGCATGCATTGCAATTGTATCTGACGATGTCCATGAGTGACTATCACTACTATTTCCTCGACATAACGATTGCTGTCTGTCAATTAATGGTCATAATATCATCTGATTTGTTAGCGCCTCAGATACCTCCTACACCTACGTGTAGTCGCCTAACCTGGCTCTATAGAGCTTACATTCCAATCATGATTAGGTAAAACTGTACGGCTCCACATCCGCAACTTATATTTCAACATTATTTATCAATCTTACTGATACTTTGCCGGCTGTGCAAGCAGACACGACAGCGGTAACTACAACAGAATTTAGTTTAATCCTGTTTGTAAAGCATATCCATCAATTAAGATTAAATGATCAAATCTGTGTTCTAATGTAATAATCTGAAGGGATGAAAATATTTCATTTGTACCAAAAAAATCGCTAAAGCTCCAGATCAGGCTGTGACATTAAATTGGTTACAGGGATTAAGTAGAGCATACAGATTCAGCTTCTGTTGCCTCTCTCCTTGTTTCTTTTTCTGTGATTAATTGGAAATCAGTGTTGTCCAACTTTTCTATATTGTGGCCCAGTAATTCATGTCATGTCTGTGGGCCATATTGTAATAAAATTATGATGTTGTCCAAAGAGGTTAGTGGAACTGTTGAGCAGCCTGGAGGCCGCATCCCATCATTCAGCCTCAAGTTAAAATGACTGATCATTTTAAAATGTTGCCCTTTCAGGTTAACTGCAATTCATTTCTTTTTTGTCTTTTGTAGAATTAAGCTTTATTTATATATATATATATATATATATATATATAGACTCCTATATTCTCCTATAATCTAAGTGTTGCATGGGGTGGAATAAGAGGTACTGTTCTGTCCTAGGTTGGCATGTAATTGTTAATGTAAGAAATGCTGCCTTCTCTGCTTACTCAAAGTTTCACGTGCAATACATACAACCAATATACATTATATCACATGGCAATAATGTCTGTCTCCTTGCTCTGGATGGGTTCTGAAAGTCATGCAGTGTAGTGTGACATATGTTGCACGCATAACAAACATCAATGGGGTGTTATCTTGCCTTAATGATGAGGATGGAAGCTTACATGCCTCCCACCCCATCATTAATATAGGGCTGCAAACACAGGCATCACTGTATTCATACTGTGGCAGGAGTGCAGAGACCTGTGGGAAATTTTGAGCTTTGGAGGGCGGGTGCAAAACACAAAAAAATGGCACATTGCACGTTTTGTGCACTTTGCCTTTTCAGTCATGTTTTTTTTAGACTGGATGGGAGTGAAACATTGAAGTTTTACACAATAACTTCGCATAGCAGTGGTGATGAGCGCATCTGTCCCGAAAAATTTGGGAAACACATTGAAGTCAATGGGCGTCAACATTTTTTTACGCATGACCATTTTTCTTGCTCCAAATCAAGTCAATTGAAGTCAATGGGGGTGTTTTATTATTAAGGGGACTTTTTTTGTCCCAATACATTAAAGTCAATGGTTGTTTGTTCTTATGGTTCAGCAAATTTTTACGCTGCAAATTTTTGCCACAGTTTAGAGAAAAAAATTAGATGGCGAAATGCTGAATTTTACCGCAAATCTATGGATGACAAAAAAATTCACCCTTCGGTACCTAGCAGACATTACTGATTTTTCCCCCCATAAATACATCCACATTTTTTCAATGGATGTGTCTCTATTTTCAAGTGAAAATTAAACATACAAAACTACAGTAAAAATATTACCCCCAACAAATTAGCCCCCTCTTGGGTATTTGAGAGGTTTGTAGCTCTTAATGAAGTATTCCTGGTTTAATATTTAAGTGATTCTATAGCCAAGGCAGCGAGAAGCATCATCATTCTATTATTCAGAACCAAAGTTTACATGAAAAATATGCTCCTTATCCATAAAAGGCATGTGTTTTATACTGACTCTCATTCTTTAAATTCAAGGGAGCGTGCCAGAGTCTATATAATTCTTCTTAATATGCATCAGGGTAATGATGGTGATAATATGCAACCAGAGATCTTTGGAAATGCTTGCCAAACATACATTATGTATGACAGTAAAATATGCAAACATAAAATGGATTTATTTGTAATAGAGCAAATGTGTGACTTCAGCTGAGCAACCTTTCCTGGTTATCAAGATGCAGAAACAAAAGCCTGACAAAGCATTTTCTGAAGGACATATAAAAGATAAGGTTTGACTTTTCCTTCCAACACAGATTTTGTGGTTTCAGTCGTGCAGGAACCATAAGCAAAAGACAGATGAATGATTTGTGTTTGGTCATTGCTTCTGAATAACAAGGTATATAAAATTACCATTCAGTCCTTAATAATGATACATTAGCCTTTCTAGGAATGACAGGGCTAAGTAATTTATTATTGTTGTTATTATGTATTACTCTAAATTACTTGAAAATAAATCTATTGCAAAATCAGTTTGAAGCTGAAAAAAACAAGTTTCACTTTTCTTTGTTTTATTAAGGTTACTGAACTTTGTTATTCAATTCAGAACTAAACATATATCGTTCTAGTTTCAAAACAAATTTACATTGATAAAATTATTGGCATACCTCAACCACAAGAAACAAACAAAACCAAACAAAATTATTAGCACACTAGACTTGATATTATGCAGCATACGCTCTGGAAAGAATAACTGAAATCAAGTGGTTCTTGTAGCCATGAACACGATTCTATAACTCTCTACTGACAGTGTCTTCTTTTAAATAGTGTTCTCCTGGATTTAAAAGATATCTTCTCCCAAGTGCAGTTTTCAGATCTCTCCACGTGTTCAGTGGAAATTAGATTTGGATTCATTGCTGTTTCAGGTCATTGTCCTGCTCAAGAATGACTTGGAAATCTCCTGATTTCATGCTATCATTCATAGGATCAAGGCCTCAAGACAAAACATCAGTGAACCTCTTCATGTTTGACTGTAGGGATGTATTCTTTTATTTGAAGGCTTCATGTTTTATTTGTAAATAAAGACAATGTTGTGCTTTACTAAAAAAAAAACCTCTGATGTAATCTCATCTGCCTACTGAACATTCTTTCAGAAAGATTTTGTTTGTGTTGGTGATTTTTTACAATGTATGGTTCTCTGTCAGAAATTAGGTCTTCAGTGGTGTCCAACCTTCGAGTTGAAAACAGATGGTGTGAGCTGAAACTGTTGCGCCATGTGTCTGAAGGTTGGCTTGAATTTGTTTGGCAATTGATTGAAGTTTTTTCACCATAGCTAGAACAATCTCTCTTTGTAATCTTTGATTAATTTTTCTCTTGCACCCACATCCATGGAGATTAGGTACAGAGCCACTGGCCTCGACCTTTTTGAAAGCATGGATACACACAATAATATTATGCTTTCTGGAGATGGACTTGAAGCCTTCAAATTGATAACTCTCTATTGCAATTTTTTGTCTCACCTTCTAAGATAGTTCTCTGCATTTCTTTAACCAACAGGCTGGCTTAGCAGTGAGGCCACAAAGGCCTGGACCTAGGTTTGCATAAATTAAGGGGTTGCATGGGTACTTTACTTGATTCTGAAGCATTAAGCATCTGGTACAAAAAGTATGCTCACAATCCAGTGGGAGGGGGCGACAAAGGACACTGTCCTCCAGGGGAAATCCAACAACTGATATGTCTAAAATGATAATTTTATCTGCTGATGTATGCCTGGGGTGGGATATGGTGCATTAGCAAGGAGGTGCAGCAGTCCCAGAAGTAAACTTTGAAAGTGGCTGTCAATAAGTACAGCCGGTTGTATGGTATGTGCCTATTTTACCCATGCTGTGGAGGGTTAGTCAGTGTATGGCCACAGAATACAGGTTACAGAATAACAATTCACAAGGTCAGTAACACTAAAAGTGATTTCTGGTTTATTTATACCACAAAAGCTACTTGGGATTATCTAATGCTTATACAGTTACTAAATCAGCTTTTCTCAGAATGCAATACACTAAAGGCCTTTGGTGTTCATCTGGACAAGATCAGTTCTAACCAATTAGTCTGAATGAACTGTTGAAGTGCTACATAGGTATCAGGTGACGTGTGAGAAATGAAAAGGTACCATTTTTTATAGTTGTAAATGAGTGTGACTTACAGCACTAGTTGGCATGTTCAGCTATATCCCCATGGCAGACGACAGAGCAGAAAGCACACTATGCATAAAGAAGTGTTATCTTTGTGCTACTGTATTTATGGGTGGTATAAACAGGGGATGTAAATGATTATGGGTAAACCCAAAACTATATAGAAGGACATCCAGCATTTAAATTCACAAGCTTACTTTTCAGGTGTGCACTCCAGCTGATGTGTTCACCTTCACATCCTTGTAGCAAATTTCCAAAGTAGCACTCCCATGTAACAATAAAATCGCCTTTATTTCAAGATATTCATCTGGCACAGCAACGTTTCGGACCACCTGGTCCTTTTTCAAGCTGACAAAGTTAAAAACTGCTTAGTTGAACTTCCTTGTAACATAATGTTGCCAAAAGTAAAACATGTATCATTCATTGCATCATCCAGTGCACAATTCAGTTACAATTACATTCATTTGTAACATATTAGCCTACTTAGCTTTTGTTGCTTCAATGAAACGATATCTAGTAGTCACTAGGAAATAAGCAAAGTAATGTGCCATATTAAAACAATTAAAAATTATAAAAATTCCATATTCATATCAAAATTTTTAATTTATAACAGAGGATACAGTTCATATTCCTTATTCAGACCACCTGGCGTAAGGGTTCCAAGTTTTTTAATCCAATTTGCTTCACATCTTAATAATTGTTTTGCCCTATCGCCACCTCTCCTAGGCCTGGGAATCTGTTGTAAAATTTGGAACCGTAACTGGGAGACTGAATGTCGTGCATCAACAAAGTGACATGCAACAGGGTTTTACCTTTCTCTTTATGTCAGATTTATGTTCTCCTATCCTTTCTTTAGCTTGTCTAGTGGTTTGTCCAATATACATCAGACCACATGGGCACTTTATAGCGTATACTACAAATGTTGATAAACATTTATAATAACCTTTTATCTTAAAAGTAGTGCCCCTATGTGGATGGTATATCGTATCCCCTTTAATACAGCTATTACATTGTTTGCAAGAAAGACAGGGATAGGTGCCCTTCTTTGTATTACAGAAAGTTCCCTGTATCATCTCCTTTCCTACTCCAACATCCACTCACACTAGTTTATCCTTCAGAGATTGAGCTCTCCTAAATGACAGTAAAGGGGGATTTTGAAAAGCAGGTATCCCTTGACAAGCTATTTTTAAAATGTCCCAATGTCTATTGATTATTTTACCAACATTTCTAGATAGAATATTGTAAGAGCTTACAAAAGCTAGTCGATCATTTTTCTTGGACTTTTTCTTAGTTGTCAAACATTATTTCATTTTTTGATTTTTTTTTAAGAGTATTTTTGGGATAGCCCCTTGAAACTAATTTATTCTGCATCTCATCCAGCCTACTTTCCAGAATATTCTCTTCAGAGACAATCCTTTTAACACGTGCAAATTGAGATCTTGGTACAGATCTTTTTACATGTGCTGGATGGGATGAGGAATTCATCAATAGGGTATTTTTGTCTGTAGGCTTAACATATAAATCTGTAGCTAATTCACCATAGTTTTTATAGACCCATGCATCTAGGAAGTTAATCCTACATAAATCTGCATATATCATAAACTTTAATGAGCTTGAATATCCATTCAGCTCACAAAAAATGCATCCAGGGTCAACTGTGGCCCCTCCCACAGCATGAAGACATCATCGATGTAACGAAACCAGCACCTGCAATGTTTTAAAACATTTTTGTTTTGGTACACATATGTTTCTTCAAAATAATTCACAAAAATATTAGCACAGGTAGGGGCCACATTTGACCCCATTGTTGTGCCACAGCATTGCTCATAAAAGGCTTTCTGGAAAATAAAGTCGTTTTTTTTCCAAAATTACTCTTAGGAGCATGGTAATCAATCGTTTTTGTGCCCCATTCCAACATGGGTCCTTATGTAGACACTTTTCGACCGCCTCAATTCCACCTTCATGGGGTATATTAGTATAGAGGCTTTCTATGTCTAATGTAACTAGATATGTTTTGTTTACATCTTTGGTAAAGGGTCCATAGAAAGTAAAGTATATGTCTTGGTATCCATTAACATATTCTTAATACTCTGTATATAGAATGCCATATCCATAACAACCACCGCTCCTCCCTTATCGGCGGGTTTAATTATTATTTCTTTGCGGGCTTGTAAATTTTTAAGGGCTATTTTTTTAATTTAGTAAGGTTAGAGGTACGTCTTTCTGATTTTTTTAATCTATACATATCTTCTAATTTGTTGATGTAATCCTTAACCATATTTATATATGTATCAACCCCTTTACATGTTTTATCCGGTGTAAAGTCACTCTTTAGATGCAAGCCAAACATAGATAGTGTAAACATATTTTCATATGTATTACCTGATATGTCCTTTACATTTTCCAATGTCCCAAAATTTGCTTTTAATTTAATGGTTCTAAAGAACCTACTCAATTCCAGATCCAACTCAAAAAAGTCCGGAGGTAAGTCAGGGCAGAATGATAAGCCCGTTTGTAATACTGTTTGCTCATCATTCATTAAAGTACAGGAAGATATATTTACCACCAGCGGGCAGGACACTTCCGATCCCTCCGAGGGCATTCTGACTTCCCCTTTGCTCCGGTGTTTCCTGCCGCCTCTCCTTCTGCCTGGCTGCTGTCTTGTGAGCCACCTAAAAAATCCAATGATGTTGTGGAGGAGTCCGTGTCTGAGCCCCTTGTTGATGTCATCATCGCTGTATGTCTGGGCTCTCTCCTTCCCCGTGGCTGGCCCCTGTAATTGCCTCTCCACTAGGTGGCATTGTCAATCTGAATTGTGCACTGGATGATGCAATGATTGATACTTGTTTT
>CM044439.1:129385000-129398024 GCA_024363595.1 Xenopus borealis
TTCTGCACTGTTGGCAAGAACCCCTATATTGTTTATATAGATTAGAGCAGTGATCCCCAAACTTTTGAAGCTGTGGGCAACATTCAGAAGTAAAAGGAGTTGGGGAGCAACACTAGCATGAAAAAAGTTCTTGGGATGCCAAATAAGTGCTGTGATTGGCCATTTGGCAGCCCCTATGTGGATTGTCAACCTACATCGAGCCTCTGTTTGGCAGTGCACCTGGTTTTTATGCAATTAAAACTTGCCTCCAAGCCTGAAATTCAAAAATAAGGTCCTGCTTTGAGCCCACTGGGAGCAACATCCAAGGCGTTGGGAGAGCAACATGTTACTCATGAGCTAATGGTTGGGGATCACTGAATTAGAGAATGAAATACCTTCCAGTGGTGTCTAATTTAAATGTAGTTTTAATGGAATGCATCTCACAAGTAAAAGCTGGACAGACAGGGCGAGGCAGGAAGAAATTATCTAAGTAATGCATGCTGACTTCCCACAGTAAATGAGAAGCTTTGATAGTTGATACAAAACTTTGCTTAGAGGAATGGAGGAGTCTGCTATAACAGATGCCCTCCCATCCCATTCACAGCTATGCCAGGCTATGCAATAGTGCACCAGACTATGTAAATGTATCATTTATTCAGATGTGGAATGCTGATAAGAGGCACAAAGTTCATGAATGTCTCTTTACATGCTTTGTTATTTTTATTTCTTTGTATCTGTCTTGTAGATTATGGGGTAGATTCATCAAAGAGTGAAGTTAAGAGTGAAGTTCTGCCACTAGAGGGAAATTCCACAGCTCTCAATTCATTTCTATGGGATTTTTAAAGGCGTATTTATCAAAGGGTGAACTTTCACTTCATCCATTGATGAATACGCCTTGCAAAATCCCATAGAAATGAATTGAGAGCTGTGGAATTTCCCTCTAGTGGCGGAACGTCACTCTTTGATGAATCTACCTCTAAATGTGTATGTAGTTAGAAATAGGTTTAATTGTTTTCTATGTGACCATGCTGAAATTGTCAGGAAAACATTGCATTGCAGGTAAAATATATTGCTAATTGCACTTTCCATTGTAAATGAGCACTTTGTATTTAAACAGCCATCTTTCAACATATTAAACTCAGCGAGAAAAATGGCTGAACCGAATCTGGCCCATTGTTTCAGAAGTCAGAGCCAGGAGTACAGAAAAATGCTATTGCATTTACATAAAAGTTTAAAACCTTTGCAACATTATAATTAAAGTATATTGCAAAACTGCTTAGAACAACATTTTCTGAACTCTGCCACTCTAGGTGAAGGAATGATAGCATCTGATGCTTCACTGTGACATTCCAACTGCATAGTTATCATAAGAAAGGAACAAGCTCTCTATGTTTAAAGGCAAAATAAGCACACAGAACATCACCAGGACTGAGAAACTAGCTATTGTATAGAGATGCCCTAATGGCATAATGACTTCAAAAGGATAAACTGATACCCTTCTGTAAACAAGAAAAACTCAATAAGGGTCATTCACTATAAGGGCATAGAGACACGTGGAGAATCAGGGATATTAATCACCCAGCGACAAATCTCCTCTTGTTCAACTAATCTCCCTGAACTGCCTCATGAGGAAAAGCTGGGCGACCTCAGAAAACGAAGTGCTCCGAGTGCCATCACGCCGGCAATTTATATTCTAGCCGGCAGGATGGCACTTGGAGCGCTTCGTTTTCTGAGGTCGTCTGGATTCTCCTCATGAGGCAACTTTGTAAAACTAAGTGATCCGAGTGCCATCCCTGTGGCAATTTAGATTCTAGCTGGCGAGAAGGCAGTTTGGGGAGATTAGTCGCCCGAAGGAGAGGTGATTTGTCGCTGGGGGAACAATCTCCTCGAATCTCCACATGTGTCTCTGCCCTAACAGGGATACAAGTGCACTCCCCTTAGTGCCTCAGATCAGATGGTGTAATTAGCAGAACACAACACAAGCAAGCACAGCTATCTCTGTCCTTACAGACTGTCTTAAAGTACCATTAACATCAAAAATTTTTATTGTTTTAAAGTAATAAAAATATAATGCAGTGTTGCCCTGCACTGTTAAAGCTGCTGCATCTGCTTCAGAAACACTACTATTCTTTACATAAATAAGCTGCTGTGTAGCAATGGGGGCAGCCATTCAAAGGAGAAAAGGCTCAAGTTACACAGCAGATAGCAGATAAGCTCTGTAAAACATAATGTTATCCATTGCTTATCCTGAGCCATATAGCCTTTTTTCAATTTCCGCTCTTGCTACTTAGCAGCTTGTTTATATGAACCATAGTAGTATTTCTGAAGCAAACAGATCAGTTTTAACAACGCAGGGCAACACTACATAATATTTTCTTTACTTTAAAACACTTTCATTTTTTGGTGTTAGTGTTCCTTTAAGGTCCCCATAGACGCAAAGATCTTTCTCTGCTAAACGACCGATCTTAGCGAAGTCCAACCAATCTGTCAAATTATCGTGCAGTAGTGGGATTCAAACGATCGTACATCTTATGATTTTTTCGTCCGACATTGGTCTGAAAATTGATCGGCCATGTTAGAAAATCTTTATCGGTCCGCGTGAAATCTATATATATTTTTACTTACTACTTCCTTCATAAAAATAAATAATATAATCAGTCACTTGCAAAAAGAAGCAATTTAAAGCAAATATATCGGAGGTACAGGCCTTCAATCAATGCACTGGGCAGTGACATTTTCATATTCTGTATTCAAAATTCAGAAGTGTTTGAAGGTGCATTAGCATGGACTGAGTTTGGTGTTACGGTGATTGCAGAATGTAAAAAGGGGAATTCTCCATGAGCGGATACACCCTATGATGTAATTCAGCTAAGTAGCACCAACTTGTAATATATTTATGCCTAATAAGTTGATTTGGGGCTTAGATACAACATAAAGGAGACTTTTACTTAACTGTAATAGATGGACTTTGCCAATTTGCAGTAGTCCTGGGAACTATTCCTTAAAGGTGCATAATGATTTTCAGCAATATGACACCCAACACCAATTAATAACTTTACAGCACCAGCTGCAGCATTTAAAACAGTGACTTGGCAGTTCTACCTGTCTGAAATTAGCCTCCTATGGGCACATGACATATTTTTTCATCTGAGAGGCCCCTTCAAATGCTCTGCTTTGTTTGTTTATATGAGATAGGGTATTGTAACATGAGAGGTGTATAAATAAAAAATACATTACATTTTATGAATTTGCACATAGTTGATTACTATTGATGTTGGGTGTGGCAGCACTTGCTTTGAATGTCAAGGTCATGGGACTTTACTCATACACTACAGTCCTAGACTGCTGAAAGGGATCCCTGGGAAATCAGCAAAGATGGTGGTATGGCATTCTGTTTTACAGACTATGCTAGTTTCTATGCAAGTTTACTAGACTTTCCGCAGTTTCTTCACATACACCTGTACTTTTGCTTCACAGGAACAGTAAGTCATTATCTGGAATTTTTTGTTTTGCTGGTGTTTCCTAGCTATGAAGATAAGAATTCATACACAGACGTCTTATTTATAGTCCATAAATAATCAGAATAGCCTCTCCTACATATGGAAATGTATTAGTTAGTCTTTACTCTGATACTATACAATACAAATATATCTGGGTTTCCAGATACGATATAGCAGGGATCCCCAACCTTTTGAGGCTGTGAGCAACATTCAGAAGAAAAAGGAGTTGGGGAGCAACGCTAGCATGAAAATTGTTCTTGGGGTGCCAAATAAGTGCTGTGATTGGCCATTTGGTAGCCCCTACAGTTAGCAATGAGGACATTGCTATGTTGATTGGCAACCTGTATTAAGGCTCTGTTTAGCAGTACACCTAGTTCTTATACAACCAAAACCTTCCTCCAAGCCTGGAATTCAAAAATAAGCTCCTGCTTTGAGGCCACTGGGAGCAACATCGAAGGGGTTGGAGAGCAACGTGTGGCTCATGAGCTACTGGTTGGGGATCACTGCGATATAGCATACCTGTATAATACTAACATGCTGCCTATCGTAACAAGGCAGCTATATCTTTTGGCCAGCTACACTACAGTAAAAATTGCACATAAAATCTTTTTTGGTGCTTCATTTTCAGCAGTGAACGCTTCTGTATCATCATAATTTATTTCCATAGTACCAGCAATTTACACTTCCCTTTGCATTATTTTATATCAAACAGTGAGATCAATAACTTAATAACAATAATTTAATAAGGGTTACAGAATAAAATTGGTATCCAAGGGGCCCTGCTCACGAGATCTTTCAGTATAATCAATGTACCATACTAGAACAGACATCTGGGGTTGTGAGACCTTCTGTTCATTTGAGAAACTGCAGGGAAACCAAATGCTGGTTGTGGTATACACCTTTCTGTGATTGTGGGGCCATAGCAGAAGTTCTCTCTTCCCAGCACAAACTCATACAGTTACTCATAAAATTGTTCTTATTATTTTAAGGGCAGATATCGGGTTGTTATAACAACTTTAGCATTTAAATCGGTATGTGCATGTAACTTAAACTGGTGAGTAAATATTGTATAGGTTATGTAAACACCTCAAACGCTTCAAACATTATGAATCAAGCAGATTAAGTTGTTAAGGCTTCCCTGTACTCAAGGTAAAGAGTGTGTGTTATTTATCTGCAGCCCGTAGCTGTTCATGATACAATATTAAACCTGCAAACAGTGCCCTTGTTTACCGTATCACTAAAGAATGGGTGGAGATATTTTTCCTGTTCATTTTGGCAGGGAAAACAGTCTCTCTGACTACCAGCCACTATGGAAAAAAAACTCATAGGAAACAATAAGAGGACAACTCTCCTTTCGGCACTGCAGTCTATTGATCCATAGGCATCGCTTACACACTGCCTGGGGCACCCAGCGGATGCCAGAGCCAGACTGGATTGTTTCTCTAGAGAATGAGGGTGTTTATAGCCTTTGAAGGTCTTTGTGAACCTTTTGACGTCCATCCTGGTCAAACTGTCTATGATGTCAAACAGATGATTAAGGTAATTGTATTCTCACCAGTCTCTGATATTTAATGTCACAGAGGGACAATCAAATGCAGGTTAGAATGTTCCCAGGAGATGTATTGACAAAAAGTATACGTTATTGTACTGGAAAGTTGGATTCATCATACTTGCTTCTCTGAAGCACAGGCCAATTAGCCAATTTTGATGCCACTACACTTAGGCAATGAGTTTCACTCTGTGCCAAAATTCCACCTGTTTGGTACAGACATGCCCAACTCTTTCCATATTTGCTAGGATGGTACTTCTATCAAAGCATTTTAGGACAGAGAAGCTTCCTCACTGCACAGGGGCACATTTAAATATATCTTTATATAAATATGCTTATAAATATGCTATAGAATGTCCTTTATTAGAAAATTTTCTACAGGTCTTTGTGTTTTATATTTTTAGATATTCTTCTGCCTTTACAGTTTAACTGTATACTTTTTATTGCTTACCTTTTATTACTTATCTTATAATTACTTTTGTACTAAAAACACATTTCCCCTGGATGGTCCCTTCTCTGCAGTAAGAGCTGGAAAACTTCCAGGTTCTTATATTTCATATTGGCATACACTGCCACAGTGCCTAGGGGCAGTTCAGCATAAACAGGTGACTTTACTATTAAATAGGTTTCACTCAGTGGCTGAAATCTTTCAAAGAAGCCATAGACCATATACGTTTATTTACTTTATAGTTTCTGTTGGCTTGTGTATCTTGGGCAAAGAGCTGAAAAGTATTTGAGACGGCTGGATGTGTGTGTTTTATTATTCAGTTAGCAATGAGGACATTGCTATGTTAACTAAGTGTGGAAGTGTAAGGGTTAGGTATTTTATAGGAACCCCTGCTTTTAGTAAAAAATTAATGGTGATTACACAAGACCGCAAATAATTGTTGCCGTTTCCAGGAAAATGTAAATTTCAGGTACATAAAAGTTGGGTTTTACTTTATGTAAATTGTGTAATTTTGGTTCCAGTCTCTAGATTGGTTAGGTTGTGAATCCCCATGAGAATGTTCTAGAGCAAGTTCTCATTTGTGGCACTTGGAGGGTATTTCCCTATAGAGGCTATAGGTGGTGAAAGATACTGGTAGACCAGTCAAGCAGTTGAGGTTCCAACAAGGAGTAAGGTACCTTTCCAGACAGGGACCTAGAGAAAGAAGAAACTAGGTTAAGTAGGGTCCAGTACCTCGACACAAGGCTGAAATCCACAGCCTAAGAAAAGTGGATCGTCTGCCTGTGTTCCCCCACCCTTAGCATCACCTGAGACATTACCATTTGTTGCAGAATACATGTTCAGCCACTAAGTAAAGAGAATAGTTATCCCTTTTACCTTCTTGCCTTTATTTTTACTTAATAATAATTACTAGTAAAAGCTGAACTGGTCCACTGTGATACCAGGAGCAATACTGGTGGACTCTGACCCTAGTGGGTCCTGTGTGCCTGGTTATGTCGTGCCGCAGGTGTGTGTGTGTGGCAATTTGTGACAGTGGTTGTTGTTAGGAAAGCCCTGGAAGTCTGGTTCTCCAGTAGGCCCAAGGGTCTCCAGTATGACACTGTTCTTATAGATCTAAAATGAATGGCTTCAAGAATTCTGCTCCTCAAAATTAGTATTGCTGTAGTTGTTTTTAAACTACCAATACATAATTTCCCCAAACATACAATATCTTATTAAACCCTATTCATCTGCCCTTCTCCTCCTCTTAGGTACAAATTGATATATAGTGATTCTAGGTGGAGAGGCACCTATGGTACTATGAGAATTGACAAGACAGAAGTCCTGCTGTTTATCTTTGTATATTATGCTTATGTTGAAAGGCCACCTTTTCGTTCCAACTGTGTTTGAATGATGGTACCTTTCCCCCAAATGTGAATGTCCCATTAAATGACCTTGCTTTTAATAAAACAAATACATTTTCTATTACCAAACAGTGTCTTGGTTAACTCTAAAGACCTCTCAGTGAAGAGGAGCATTGGAACAGAATAATAACTATCCCCCACCAACAGATAACTCACTACCCTTATAAGGGAATTCCATAGTGCAAATAGAATTAGGTCACTGAGTTTCTTTTTTTCTGTTTTTAACAAAAACATTGTATCGCTTTCAGGTCTACTTTCACATCCAGCTGTCAGATGACAAACAAGGAAGAAGGATTTTGGAGCTCACGTTTGCAGGGGGAGTGCTAAGAGATGAGTGGGTTCTCACTGATGTTGGGATCACTCTTTGTTCAACCATAAAATGTACTGTAAAGGTAATGGTACACACTCATGGCTTATTATGGGACCCTGCCACATTAACAGGATAGTTATTGGTATGAAAGTTACAGCAGTGTGACAGAACTGAAATGAGTATGTTATGTAAAGAATGCATAAATGTGCAAGAAGCTGAATTGTATTCTAGTGATTTTGGGATGAAATTCTGCAATATGTGAGGGGCATGATGATGATGGTGGGAAATGGACATACTGCCTTCTCAGCCTGTCAGATAATTGGAATATGGTGCCTTCCCAGCAGGAGCATTGTCGGCACTTTCTCACGCACAAAGGGCAGCTTATATATAATGTAAAAGTTGTTAGATAAACTGTAGTTTATGCATCATGGATATCCAAACTATGTCCACCAGTGGATTTCGCAGGGTGCTGAATAAACAAGCATAAGCTTACTTTTATTTTATATACATCCAATCCAAATTTTCATATATATCTGTTTGGCATCACTCTCATATACTGACTTTCCTCTCTCACTCAAATGGTAACTCACTTGATCTTATCCAGATTCTTTTCAATTTTCAACTTTACTAACTCCCCTTTCTCTGTTTTTGATTATAATCTGCACACCTTTCAACTGGCCAACTCCCTGCAACTCCCTGCAGACACTCTGCACTTCCTCACACACGCATATATTGGGACCTGCAATCACTTGCCATGCCACATTTCTCTTTTCCTTTTGAATCTCTTCTCACTGCTGTACAAATCTGGCTGCCTCAATATTTTATTTTATGTATTATAATACGCTCACCACTTCACCCAAAGAACCTGCTCCTGCCAAGACTAAGGGGCAGATCTACTATTGGTCAAATTTCGAATTTGACCAATGTGAATAGGTAGGGAAGTAAAATCCTTCGAATTTGAAGGATTTTACCGCCATTCGAACTATCGAATAGGAAATAGGATCGATTTTTTTCGATCGATCAAATATTTTTTATTCGATCAAAAATAATGAAACCCAATTCTGTAGCTTTGATCTGGCAAACTAGGTGGTTGAATAAAAATTTAAAGGGAAAGTACTTCAACAGTCGAATAGTCGAATATTCAAATGAAATTTTATTCGAAGTGGTCTTCAAAAACATTCAAAAATTCTAATTCAAATGTTTTAGAAAATTCGATCGAACTTCGAATCCTTCATGTGAATTTAGTAAATCTGCCCCTAAATGTATTTGACAGCTCCAGCCTTGGGACACAGCTCATACCAAAGCTCTCCAAAGATGGTCACATACACTTGAGTGTTGCCAGTGTAAATCCTGGTTAGAAACAGCTACAAATCTGAAGCTTCAAATCTATTCTACCATCATGTAATACAGACTCTGCCTAGAAAAACAAACCTACTTTACTACACTTATTAAGCTCTAAAAGAACTGCACAATTTTTCTCTTCCTTTAATTTACTTACCCCTTTCCTACCCCTTGTTCTGCATTAGTCCCTGCTCAAAGAATTGCTGAGCACTTCAAAAGCAAACTTGACACCATCAAAAGTGACATTACACAACTAAACCCTCCAAACCATTTACTATTGTTCTTCCACATTACACAGTCTTGTGGTTTCCACACACCTTACTAACTGCTTGCTTGAGCCCATTCCTTACTTCTCCATAATGCCAATCCCTATCAAAGAATTGACTCATCTACTTGATCTCACCCTCTCAACTGGAATATTTCCCTCCTGCTGGACCCCCTACAATCTGGCTCCAGGCAACAATGGAATCTGTTCTAACCCTGTTAAAGACAAACCAAAGACTAAAAATGAATATGGCTAAAAATGCCATATTCTATATACTGAACTTATTGCACCAGCATAAAATTTCAGCTTGTCAATAGCAGCAATGATCCAGGACTTCAGACTTGTCACAGGGGGTCACCATCTTGGAAAGTGTCTGTGACACTCACATGCTCAGTGGGCTTTTTCTATTCTATGTGTACTGTATATTGTGAGTAGGTCCCTAAGCTCAGTAAGTGACAGCAGCACAGAGCATGTGAATCAGCAGAAAAGAAGATGGGGAGCTACAGGGGCATCTTTGGAGACACAGATCTTTACTGCTAAAGGGCTGTGGTTGCCTTGGGCTGGTAAAGAAGCACAAAACATAATGTATATCACTTCTAGCTACTTCTATTGTTAAGATTAATTCTCTGCCATACCAACCTCTGCTTTAGCTTCTGCTACTTTACAGAATAAAGTTCAACTAATGATCCTGACATTCAAAGCATTCTATAACTCTGCTATTCCCTTTAAAAGATCTCATAAATAAGCTTACCCTCATCTAGTTTAGCATAGCTGCAGTGTACACTATATGCTGCTAACTGCAATGCTCAATGCTACATGGTGACTCCTGATCATACTCATTCCTACGCCATGTGTCTCCTTCTAGATTGTAAGCTCTTCTGGACACGGCCCTCTTCACCTTTTGTATTGGTTATTGGTTGCTTTGTAGGTAAACCTCTAATGTATACATCCATTTATTGTACATTGCTGCAGAATATGTTGGTGCTATAGTATTTATAAAAATAATCCACTTGCCTTGGGAGCCCCCAACCCTAGGCCTGGCACCATAATAATCCAACAATTGTTAGGGGAGTGCTATAATATTATGACTGAATGTGTGAACTGATTCTTGTCAATAATTTTATAATATATTTTATTTTTGTAGGAAGAGACTAAACCAGCCCTCTATGTATTTAATGCTGTGACCAAGGAGAGAATTGGGATATTTGGTGGAATTTATCTTTTGACTGAAAGAGTTTCCAGACTGAAGACACAAATATCACAGAAAAGTGGTTACCCTGTTAGCGTTTACACCCTGAATACCTGGCAAGGCACAGAAATGTATAACTGCAACTGTTTGAGTGACTACAAGTTAGATCTTGGTATGATACAAATATATATATATATATAATAAAATAATAAATAATTTCCAATTGCAATGAATTTACATATAACCCAAAACACTCAAAAAATTTTGTGGCAAAATCCAGTGATAGGCAGATGCCATTCCCAACACTAAGGGGCAAATTTACTAAAATTCCCCTAAAATCCCTCGAATCCCCTCGAAATTCAATAAGCATTCAACTGCTTATCGAATAGTTTTAGGCTATCTTTTTGCTCGATATTCGATTTCTCGATGAAATAGTACGATCAAATACTGATCGTTCGATTTCAGGAAAAAAATCATACTTTTGCCTTCGAGTGTCCGAAAAATTCGTACTATTCGAACGATCGAGGCGTTCGCTCATACAAATGGTATTCGAGCAGGTCTTTGCAAAAGAAGCTTATGGTGGGGGGTTCCCATAGGCTTCTATTGGTATTCGGTAGGTTCAATCTGTCAAAGTAGGCATTCGAATAATTTTAAAATTTTAAATCCTTCGATCATCGAATGATCGAATATTCAATCATTTGATAATTTGAATATTCGGTATTCGATGATCGAATTGGCCAAATTTGCATATTCGAATATCCGAAAAAATCGATCTCTTCACACGAATTTGGTAAATTTGCCCCTAAGAGACAAGAGGTAGCATAGGCACTTTTTGTCTGCCGCTGGTTTACTGCCAGTGGAGAAACTATCATTCTGACATTAGGCTTCAGCTTCCAAGTTTATCTGAACAATTGGGATTGAAACCAATCCAAATTCTGTAAAAAGAACTGGGATATGGCTAAATACTGAATTAGTTACACCCCTAAATTTACACTTGCTGTGTATTCTAGGTGTAGCTCTCAGAATGGATGGACAATGGCTGTACAGCAAACAGAATGTATATTCCAGTCTTCTTGTGCCCAATGACACATGCCTTAAAAGATAAGAAAACCTTAAAAAGTGAATGGGAAATGAATGAGGATGCTATTCTGAGCACTTTTGCAATGCACATTCATTATTTTTTTTTTTTATATTCCAAGATATTAAAGAATACAAGTACTATTAACATGAATTAATTTTGTTACAACAGGGCCACCTGGTCATTTTCCAACCAGTCTGACAACCAAGTAGTCAAGGAAATTGTCAGGAGAAAGAAAGAGGCTGTTCTGATGTTCTTCTGCTTAGGGCAAAAATTAGAAACCTCTCTCACATCTTTCCTAAGCAGAAGAACATCAGAGCAGCCTCTTTCCTTCTCCTGACAACTTCCTTGACTACTTGGTGGTCAGACTGGTCAGAAAATTACCATCAGGTGGCGCATTCATGTTAACAGTACAAGTAACCTTTAATACCTTGGAATAATAACAAAATAAATAATAAATGTACAATGTGTAACCCCTCATAAATTACACATTCACTTATTTTTAAGGTTTACTTATCCGTTAAAGAAATCCTTTCAGCCATCCCACACATCCTTTGTCAGAGTTGCATATAAAATGCACAGAAATAGAAGTATGCACTTTTTGGATTTAGAGCGTCCCTTATTTTGTTTTTGTGTGCCTTTAAGGTGAAACACTGAGAATGGATGTTTGGGATGGCTGGAAGGAATTCCTTAAGGCATGTGTGACTGGACACAAGAAGAATGTTCAACGTTACTTAGCAAGCAAGCAAGAAGTGCTCAGGTATCTACATGTGCTGTGTGTTTGTTGTACAGGCAATCCCAGAAACAGTACAGGTATGGGACCTGGTATCTAGAATGCTCAGGACCTGGGGTTTTCCAAATAATGGATCCAATAAGGATTAATTCTACCTTAGTTTGGATCAAGTACAAGCTACTGTTTTATTATTACAGAGAAAAAGGAAATAATTTTTAAAAACCTGGATTATTGGGATAAAATGGTCTATGGGAGATGGACTTTCCGTAATTTGGAGCTTTCTGGATAGCGGGTTTCCCATACCTGTATCTACATACATTCATAATTACTTTGGGTGGGAAAATCTGCTCAAAGCCCACTGAGCATGTGAGTGTCACAGACACTTTCCAAGATGGTAACCCCCTGTGACAAGTTTGAAGTCCTGGATCATTGCTGCTATTGACAAGCTGAAACTTTAGGCTGGTGCAATAAGTTCAGTATACAAAACATGACAGTTTAAGCCATATTAATTTTTTGGGTTTAGTTCTCCGTTAAATAAGTATCTGCGCTTCCCTCTAAGTTTGTTCCCACAGTACAAAAACATACCAGCAGCTCCTGATAATATTTAGTGTGTGTATATGCTTGTGATAAACACTCATTCATTTTCTCTAAGATTTTTCTGCAACACCATTTGACTCATTCTGCAACATATGGTTTATTTTATACTTTTGCAACACTCGTGGCTAGTGAGCACCTGTCACTAGTTGTTCATCAGGAAGGTAAATCTGGTGGAGTTGCAGTTGAACCAGGGGCGATCCTGGCCCCTCTGCCGCCTGAGGCCCCTCCCGGAGTGGTGTCCACGAGGGCGGCAGAGAGGGCCAGGATGGCAGCACAGAGAACGCTCTGCGCTGTAAGAGCCAAATTTCTCGTTTGAAAACCGGAAGTTCGGCTCTTAAAGTACCAGGAGCGGCATTTTTGCTGCCCCTGGTACCCAGTGGGGAGCTGCCGACTGAGAGCCCCTGAGTTGAACCAAATGTGTTTATTAATATTGTCACAGTCTTTATCACACAAGTGAAAACACATTCACAGGACTCAGACCTTCTCTCTTGCCTCAGTCTTATGGTACCTCCAACAATTGCACACGGTCATGGGGATACATACACTCAAGCACCTCTTCAATGTTCTCCTTGGTTTGCCTATCCTCTTAAACCCTGACCTCATTCCTTGTTGGGGCCATAGCTGCCCATACT
>CM044439.1:129478331-129496801 GCA_024363595.1 Xenopus borealis
TGTGACGTCATGCGCATAAGCTGAATGAAAAGCTGCCGCAAGTTCAGGCAGCTTTTAATTCTGCGCATGTTCATGGGGTGTCATGGCGGCTCTCACTGGGAGCTCGCTCCTGGCGCGAGCAAGCCAGCGCAGGCAGGGGGAATTTTTTTTTTAACTAATAGAACCCCCAAATCAGCCCGTACCTTCGGTTTGGGGAATTTTTTTTAGCCCATAGGTGCCTTTAAATACAATCATTTAAATATTCTGCATTGTTTCTGAAATAGCCTATATATTTTATAGGGAGGGGCTTTCTTTCCTAGCAGATGTATTACAGCTCATTCAAATAGCTGATTCCAGTACAAACAAAATCTAACAAAATAACTGCCTTTTGCACAAATGCTGCATGTAGAGAGACAGGATTTCTGTGGATTTTAATAGAGTGAGCTCTAATAAATCTTTTAGGTAAATGGAGCCCCCTATAAGATATGTTAGAACTAACTGTCAAGGAATACCTGACACCCAACCCCTGCATGAAGAGAAAATGAAGAGAAACAGATGCTGAGAAAGCGATAGTGAAGATAAACTTGATTCTTTAAGACCAGTACAGAACAGCTAGCACAGAATTTTAATGGTCTCCGTGACAGCCAGTTCAATATACCTATTTAATACCTAATATTTGAAATTGGCATAAACCCTGATTGACCCAATTTATTAAATATCCTGTTTTAATACATCTTTTTCTTGCTACACTTTTGAGAAAAAATCCACAGAAAGGACTGATAGACCATTGTTTGTCATCTTGCCCAGAGTTTTCCTGTTACAGTCATCAAGGAATCCCAGCAGTAGTTAATGCTTCTCACTCTTCAATTACATCACTGAGGTTTCCTTGGCTCGCACACTAGTCTCCTTTTTTTCTTGTCCTGTAAGTCTGTAGGCCAAACCACAAACAACAATTATGCCTGGTCAGACATCTATAATATGTCAAGTTGCAAAATATTCATTACTTTAAAATTTCTTAATAGCCTGATTGTGCCTGGTCGTACTGGCCAAAAGTTAAGGGATTTCAATTTCAAATTATAGCACTATTTCCATCGATATAGTCTATAAATATGGTAAGTGATGATTTACATTTAATTGGTAATAAAAAGAGCAACAACAATTTAAAAAAAAATAATAATAATTTTGCAGTGTAAAAAAAAATCATAATGGCAGTTTACTTATTTAACCCTTTGCACATTGGCCTCTGGATTACATGAGGACATGCAGACAAAAAAGGCAATCACTACTAAGGGGGTTATTTATTAAAGGAAAACTATACCCCCCGAACAATGTAGGTCTCTAGAAAAAGATATTGCATAAAACAACTCATATGTAAAACCCTGCTTCATGTAAATAAACCATTTTCATAATAATATACTTTTTCAGTAGCATGTGCCACTGGGTAATCCTAAATAGAAAATTGACATTTTGAAAAATAAGGACAGCCTCCTGGGATCCTAGGATTCAACAGTGCACACAAACATACCAAACAAACTATAAAGTTAGGTCACATGAGCCAATTAACAGACAGAGTTGTGTCTTTTGCTTCCACACTTCTTCCCTTTACAGTTAGAGTTGAAATATTTCTGGTCAGGTGATCTCTGAGAAAATCTCACAAAATAGTGGTTCAAGGCAAGAGATGTAAAAGGGCAATATTTACTTAAATATATATACCATGTAAATATATTTACCATATAGGTAAGATTCTTTAATATGTCACTTAATTTGATTTGATTTGTTGCTCAAAAATACATTTTTGGGGTATCATTTTTGGAGTTTTCCTTTAAGGTTCGAATTGTGTTTTTCAGGAAAAAAAAATTTAGAGATTACTTTTTTGGCCCAAACTCACATTTTCAGGTAAAAAAACCCTAAATTTTTTGGAGATTTATTATACCCCAGCCCTGGAAATAGCTAGAATCCATAAATACACAATATTAAACCTGTCAAGGTCATGTAGGTGTCAATGGCATGTCCATTGAACTATTTTAAGATGTTAAAGGAAAAGGAAAAGCTAAAATTTAGCTTTATTAGAAAAGTCTGCATTTGTTTGGGATAAGCGAGAACCACATGTCATTTGTTTCATATGGTACCAGTATTAAATGTATATTTGCAAATGCACGGAGCCTGGCTGGAAAAATGGGAGAGCTGGAGGTGCTGGTGCTGGAGGGAAAATATGGAGTGATTGGTGTGGCCGAAACATGGCTGAATGACTGGGCAGTTAATATAAGTGGCTATGCTTTGATTTGGAGGGAAAGGGGCAATAGAAAATGAGGAGGGGTATATCTGTTTGTTAGGCAGTATTTAAAAGCGTATATAAAGGAGGAGGTTAGAAATGATAATGGGGAATTTTAAATACCCAGATATTGACTGGAGCAACAGCGCTGCCAGATCAGTTAATGGGAACAAGTTTATAAACTTGTTGCATGACAATTTTATGGCACAGGTTGTTGAGGAGCCAACCAGAAAAAATGCTTTTCTGGATCTAGTGATCTCAAATGATCCAGAAATTATAGCAAATGTGCAAATCACTGAACCTCTGAAACCCTGAGTAATAGTGACTATAATGTTATATAATTTAATGTCTGCTGTAAAAAACAAATATACACTGGGGCAACAAAAACCATGAATTTCAGAAAAGCTAATTTTAGTACCTTGAGGGATACCCTTCAGAACATTGATTGGGTATTAAGTTTCCAGCTAAAAACAAATAACAGAAATAGTTGACATTTAAAATGATATCAAATCATTACTGTTCTCAATTTATTCCTTTAAGTAGTAAACGTAGAAGCTCTAAGAATCCTCCTATGTGGCTTAATATAGAAGTAAAGAAGTTAATAAAGAAATAAAGAAGTTAATAGGAAAGAAGAGAAAGGCATTTAAAAACTACAAATCTGTTGGGACATGAGCAGCATTTAATGAATATAAACACTATAATAAATGTTGTAAATAACAATCCGGAAGGCAAAGAAAGGAAATGAAGAGTGCATTACGGTGGAGGCGAAAACTAACCTTAAAATTTATTTAAAATATATTAATAGTAAAAAGATGTAGGTTGTTACTCCATTAAATAATGGTACTAGTATGGTTGTAATAGATAAGAAAAGCCAAATGTGCTAAATCAGTTCTTTTCTTCAGTGTATAGAATGAGTAGTCAGAGTTCCCAGGCTCACTTCTTAGCTGCACTGATGGCTCAGCTCAATCTAGTCAGTGGCTGACTCAGGATATGAATCATAAAGCTTTACTAAAGATTTATGTAAACAAGGCTCCAGGGCCTGATGGCATATATCCACGGGTTCTAAGAGAGCTTAGTTCAGTTTTAGACCAGCCCCTACTTCTGATTTTCTCATTTTCTCTTTCATCTGGTATGGTATGGATTAGAGGAAAGCTGATGTAATTCCAATATTTAAAAAGGGATTATGATCTCATCCTGGCAATTATAGGCCAGTACGCATGACATCTGTGGTGGGCAAATTATTTGAAGGCTTGTTAAGGGAGCACAAACGACTGCTTTCTAAACTAAGGTCTGTTGGGCTTAATGAAGTTGTTTGCACATGGATAGGAAACTGGCTACAGGATCGGTTTTAGAGGGTGGTTGTTAATGGTACATTTTCTACTTGGAGTAAGGTTCTAAGTGGGGTCCCTCAGGGCTCGGTTTTGGGTCCACTTTTATTTAACTTGTTCATTAATGATTTAGGGGAGGGTGTTGTAAGTAATGTATCAGTGTTTGCAGATGACTCAAAACTATTCAGCCCAATTAATTACATCCAGGATGTGGCATCCTTGCAACAGGATCTTGACAAATGAAATTCAATGTTGATAAATGTAAAGTCATGCACCTAGGATGTAAAAATATCCAAGCCACTTATACCCTTAATGGAACTGCACTAGGCAAATCCATTATGGAAAAGGACCTTGGTGTCCTTGTAGATGATAAACTTGACTGTAGCAAGCAATGCCGGTCACCAAGGGGCAATTGAGCTGTATTAAAAAGGGCATTGATTTACGACAGGAAGGGGTCATTCTTCCACATTTTTACAGTTAGAGCTGTGAAGATGTGGAATTCTCTCCCTGAATCAGTTGCACTGGCTGATACATTAGATGGCTTTAAGAAGGGGTTGGATGGCTTTTTAGCAAGTGAGAGAATACAGGGTTATGGAAGATAGCTCATTATACAAGTTGATCCAGGGACTAGTCTGATCTCTCCCTCCTCCCCTCCCTGCTGTAATCTGAGTGAACAGGGAGAGACTCAGGCAGGAAGTGATGTCCCGCCTGACTAATATAGCAGCTGCTATCCTAAACAAACAGAGAGAGCTTCTAGAGCTAGTTATGGCATTCTACAGAATAAATATAGTGTTACAGCTTGCAGTATTGTGGCTAATCTATTGGCAATAAACTGCTTTGGTAGCTTTCCTTCTTCTTTAATAGCCTTCATGATGTTTGGGTTATTTTGAGAGGGATTGACTTGAAAACTTTTTCACCAAAAACTCGATTTTTGGGTTTCGCTACTCAAATGAACAGAATCATTTTTTTCCATTCAGCTTAAATAAGATGCCATTTGAGTTGTGAGTTCCTTCGAGTTTATTTGAGTTCATTTGAGATATAAAAAACATTGGACCTTTGAAAAATAAGCTCCTAAGTGTCACAAGTCATCATCCACATTGCTAGGTAACAGTTTGTGGTGGCAGTTCTTTGCATTACTCTCCAGTAAAGAGAACAAAATAATTCAAGCAATAATATACAGTCTCCTAACTAAACCCAGAAACCTTTTTGCAGCTGAAGTTTAAATCAGGACATTCCAGCTCAATGTTGCTTATTTAAAGGGGCAGATTTATCAAAGTGTGAAATTAGAGCTCACCACAGAAAAACTCACCCACTTTCTATACTTGCCTAAGGGATATTTAGATGTGTATATATCAAATGGTGAATGGTAACTTTCTCCCATTGATAAATACACTTCTAAAAATCCCATAGCAATAAATAGAAAGTGGGTGGGTTATTCTGTGTTGAGCTCTAATTTCTAAATATTTGTTCAAATCATTTTTATATAGCCAGTTTATTCAAATAAGGCTCAAGGGTGCAGAGATAGTGTATATTTTTGATGAGTGAATGTTGTTAAACATAAATATACTACAATTAAAAAATATGTTACATAATGTTACGTCCATGATACTTCACCATCTGCACACAGAGTACAATTTAAGTAGGTATGCCCAATGTTTATTCCTAATGCATCAAATGGAAATTTCATAATAGTGTATACACCCTAGTTTTAGAACACCTGTCTCATAATACTGATTGATTTTTCTGTTCAAGTTACATAACAATTTATGGGTTACTTTTGGAAGTCTGCATTATGCCATTACAGTAACTCTGTCATGCATCCCTGAATACTGTCTGCAAGAGTCAAACAGAAATAGGCCTTGTGCTTATTGCAGGGCTGCACTGTGCATCCATATGTCCATCTAAGTGGCTGCTTATGGAGTCACAAAGAGGTTTTCGTATGTGCTCTCTCCTTCAGCCTGCTGTAAGCCCATACATGGACCTGCACCAGTGACAAATGAAAGCTGCACCAGATTAAAATTCCAGTGATAGTGCCTTGCACCCGCGATGCTCCCTAACCTGCTTGTTCTTGTGCAAGCTAAGTGGGGATGCCTGTGGAATGCCAACCTCTGGCCACTCATGTATGCAGAGTGCAGCATTACTTGGGCACATGTGCTTGTCATATGAGTATTAAAGGAAAACTAAACCCTAAAAATGAATATGGTTAAAAATGCCATATTTTATATACTGAATGTATTGCACCAGCCTAAAGTTTCAGCTTCTCAATAGCAGCAATTGTCCAAGACTTCAAACCTGTCACAGGGGGTCAACATTTTGGAAAGTGTCTACAATACTTACAGGCTCAGTGGGCTCTGAGCAGCTGTTGTTGCAAATTATCACCCAGAAAAAAATAAGGTTGACCTGTAATATAAGCTGATACTACAAGGCTGATCATTTAATTCTGTTGCACTGGTTTCTGTGTTGGAAGACCTAGTGGGGCATCTTTGGAAACACAGATCTTTACTGCTAAAGTAAACATAATATACAACATTTCTAGCTACTTCTTTAATTATAATTTAACTAAAGAAGTAGCTAGAAATGTTGTACATTATGTGTTGTGCTTCTGTACCATCCCAAGACAACCACAGTCCTTTAGCAGTAAAGATCTGTGTCTCCAAAGATGTCCCAGTAGCTCCCCATCTTCTTTTCTGCTGATTCACTGATTCACATGCTCTGTGCTGCTGTCACTTACTGAGCTTAGGGACCCACTCACAATATACAGTACGTATAAAATATAAAAGTCACAATATAAGACTGATTAGTAATTAATACAGATAATTACTACAACACCAGAATTTACATGGCAGCACATAAACCAGTGCAACTAACATCAGTATTTAGTAATCAGTCAGCTTATATTACAGACAAACCTCATTTTCTACTTGATAATTTGCAACGACCCCTAAGCTTAGCTTCTCAACAGCTGTTCTGAGCCCACTGAGTGTCACAGACACTTTCCAAGATGGTGACTGTAAAATGTTTGAAGTCCTGAATCATCACTGCAATTGAGATGCTAAAATTTTAAACTGGTGCAATAAGTTCAGTATATAAAATAAGGCATTTTTAGTCATATAAATTTTTTAGGGTTTAGTTCTCCTTTAAGCTTTAGTTTTCCTTTAAGGGCACAATCTTGCCCCCTATGGAAAATCTCACTGGTGCCCCAGGGAAAATGAAATGTCCTCTTGTGTGTGGGACCAGACATTATATGGCATGATGAGTTCTTATGGCACATAATGGAACATTTGTTTAGTAAACTCTGTGCACATGCATGGGGTTCTTGGCAATCCTTGAGTAGATGGGGGCTGTATAATGCTAGCATTCTGACTGGCCTCTCACATGGCTGTCCAGGTATGGGAAATCACTAGTAGAAGATTTCACTCAAATTAACCCCCAACTTTAAATTACTGTAGGTGCAGGTACCATTAGTGGTCCGTCCATCTTCCACCAGGGACAGTCAAGCAAAAATTCTTTGTACCACTTAGTTTAAAAATGCCTTTATTCACAATTTCATGGCAGAACCCGGTCAGCAACATTTCAGGCATCTATAAGGCCTTTTATCAAGCTTGATGAAGAAATGAAAAAAAAAATTGAGGAAGCATGAAATTATGAATAAAGGCATTTTTAAACTACGTGGTGATGTACAAAGAATGTTTGCTTGACTGTCTATTATCCAGAAACCTATTATCAACAAAGCTCTGAATTACAGGAAAGTCTTCTCCCATAGACTCCATTTTAATCAAATAATTAAAAATTTTAAAACATATTTTATTTTTTCTATGTAATATTAAAACAATACCTTATACCTTCATTCTAACAAAAATATAATTAATACTTACAGATGGAAAAACAATCCTATTGGGTTTATGTAATGTTTTAATTCCTTTTAAGTAGCCAAAGTATAGAGATCTGAATTACAGAAAGATCCCTTATCCAGAAAACCCCAGGCCCCGAGCATTCTGGATAACAGGTCCCATACCTGTACGACCTATAGGACAAACAAGGGCATTACCCAATAGTCAGTTCATGTGTGGCCAGTTAAATTTAACACACACAAGTCACCACATCATCATCTTTGTAAATTATGACTTGCATAATTGTTCCAGTTTTATATTCAGTAGTGCTGTGCTCTGCAGTTATGTGTGAGAAGGATTTCACTGATTAGAGACAGATGCCAAGTGTTTGGCCTAGTTTACCAGTTTGCAGTACATTTAGTCCCTGCCAACAGTGGGTGTTCCTCAGCATTGTAAATACCTGAAGAGAATGAGAACAAAGTACTGCAAGACAGCAATTACAAGCTTGTGGCCAATTGTTGGCGTTTTCCTGGCACTTAATTGCAGGACGACTGAAGTTAAAAACCTCTTTTCTGACCAAATGGGAAATATCTTTCCCAGAAACAGTTATAAAAAAATGATACTTCTTTGGAAATGCTTGACTATGAAAACAAAGGACTTTCACAATGATTATTTCTTATTAAATCTATGCTGTTGCAGCAGCTGCCAGCTAAGACGGAGTTTGCCTTCCTTTGTATTCCTAGGAGTTTTATACTGGAAAATGCTAGAAGCATTATATCGTAAGGCAGTAGAGAAAAAGTTTGACTGTAACCATTTTGCTCATTTACCACCAAGTGACAACGTCTGTTAAATTATATCAAGGACTGGCATTAGGTTAAATGGCATCCTAGGCAAAATATTAATATATTGCCCTAAACATTGTCAGTGTTTTTTAGGTTATATATAAATGCAATGGCTATTGAAGATAGCATTTGCCTGACTGTTTATAGTCTCTGCAATACAGGTTCTAACTTCTATCAATGTAGCAGATTAACAAACACTGAACTCTTTCTCCCTTAGTGCTTTAGCCCTTTACGAGAAGTGACTTTAGCTACATTGAAAACTAAACCCTAAAAATTAATATGGATACACATGTCATATTTTATATATTGAACTTATTGCACCAGACTTAAGTTTCAGCTTGTCAATAGCAGAAATGATCCAGGACTTCAAACTAGTCACAGGCGGTCACCATCTTGGAAAGTGTCTGTGACACTCACATGCTCAGTGGGCTCTCAGAAGCTAAGCTTAGGAGTTGTTACAAATTATGAAGCAGAACATGAGGTTGGTCTGTTATATAAGCTGATGCTACTGGACTGATTAATAAATTCTGATGCTAGTTGCACTGGTTTCTGTGCTGGCATGTAGTAATTATCTGTATTAATGACTAATCAGCCTTATACTGTGACATTTCTATTCTATGTGTACTGTATATTGTGAGTGGGTCCCTAAGCTCAGTAAGCACAGCAGCACAGAGCATGTGAATCAGTGAATCAGCAGAAAAGAAGATGGGGAGCTACTGGGGCATCTGTGGAGACACAGATCTTTACTGCTAAAGGGCTGTGGTTGTCTTGGGATGACACAGAAGCACAAAACACAATGTACAATGTGAAATGTATTTATCTAATCTAATATAATATATATATATATTTGCAAGCCTAGATTTTCTTTCATTATGCAACAAAAACAGTATTTGGTTGAAGATCCCCTTGAAGGTATTTGAAATCCTGATCATGTTCTGAACTGGGGCCAGTTTCTTGAAACAGCATTGTAATAGGAGCCAAGCTACAACCTTTTATTTTACAGAACAGCTGTGTTGTTCAAAGGAAATTTATTTGCTTTCGCTTGAGAAACTGTTAATAAATCCCAAAAGTCTGTTAATGCCTGCAGTAAATAAATACATTAAATATAATTATAAAGGCTTATTTACAAATTCTGGATGAAGTGCAAAGTGTATTTTTTTCACACAATTTTTCATGCCTACCTCACAATGCAGTAATTCTTCCCCGAATTCTAGCATTATTGCTGGTGCATGCTAAGATGTGCGTCAATATTGCACAGTGCACTAATTTGGATGCAATATTTAGTGCTTGGCACGATAAAGGAACCATGGAATTACCACTACCTCCAGACCTGTGATAATTCCTGCGTTCTATTGCACACTATTTATCAGAGTAGACTGGACAGGTGTTGTGGTGTTCCCCACAAGTACTTTCAAGTACAAGGAACATGTATGGCTACAAGTACCTTTAATGAATGGCATCAATGCATGTTCAATTTTGAATCTATTCTGTTGTTTCTCTATTACAGTCATATGAGTCCTATACATGGTGGATCTGGGCTGGCAGGAAATGGGGGAAAAACACTGTTGGACCCTGTCTTCATAGGACCCTGCCCACCCAGGCCCATTCCCCTGTGGCACTGCTAATGTTCCCCTGTCCCCAACACTGGTCTTTCAATAAATACCACATGTTACATGAGATACAATTGGAAGGAGGTCCCTGTCCTGTAGAGCTGATTCTGAGCTAGTGTTCCAAGAGGTAGGATCTAAGTTTTCAAGAGGTTCAGACAAAGGTCTTTAAGAAGGAACTTAGAGATGGAATAGAAGGTAAGAAGCAGCAAGATAGAAAGGTTTAAGATAGGAGATGGCTGTACAGGTATGGGATCCGTAACCCCATTATATGGAAACCTGTTATCAAGAAAGTTTTACAGGAAGGCCATCTCCCATAAACAGCCAAATGATCAATTGTTTAAAAAAGATTTCCTTTTTCTCTGTTATGAAAAACAGTACCTTGAACTTGATCCAAACTAAGGTATAATTAATCCTTATTGGGAACAAAACAAGCCTATTATTCAATGTTTACATGATTTTTTTAAAAGATTTAAGGTATGAAGATCCAAATTAATCCAGTAATCAGAAATGCCAGGTCCAGAACACAGGATAACAGGTCCCATACACACACATAACAGAGCATACTGTATATCCGACGTTTGGGTCCCACCTGGGGACCTTTATCAAGGATGCTGTGTTATTGAATAAAGAAACACTTCATTCACTTCAACAAAGAGAGTGCTGATCCTTTTTGAATCTCTCTCTCTCTCTCTCTCTCTCTCTCTCTCTCTATATATATATATATATATATAATGTTAAAATTTGCCTTTGTTTCAACGTTTTTGAATGAAGTGTATAACAGTGTTAACTGGAAGATAAAGTAGAAGTTCAGGATTCAAATAAGTGACACAGTAAATATGGCTAGTAAGTATTTACCAGTGTATCATGGTGCTGTTCTCAAGACTAGATATGACAACCATTCATATTTTTGTGTTTTCCATATAAATTAATATTTAGCAAATGTAACTATTATATTTGCTTCATATGATGCCACATCTCAAACAGAACTTTTTCAAAGTATGCTTTCATTAATCTAAGTCAACATCCTTGTGAGCAGGAAATTGGCACTTCTGCTATCAACAAAATGGATAAACAAGATCTAATCAAACATCATCAGTTAAAACACTACCCTTTAAAATACATTTCTGCTAAAGTGTGAAAGCTCATAGTCTTACTGAAGTATGAAAGTGGAAAAATCCACAGATGTCAACATGCAAATATACACACCACACATGGTCTAGAATAGACTTGGCCTTTACCTGGGCGGGCCTCTTACCGAAGGTTAGGGCAATTTACCTAGCGCACACTCAGACCACTTTCCATTAATGCTATCACTAGTACTTCTCACACTCAACATCAAATTGTGGCAATTTAGCCCAACCTGGTTGAAAGACCAACAAGTTGACTCAGCAGAAGCAATTACTGACTATTGGTCTGACAGTAAGGGATCTACAGTTTCCCCCCTCTGGAGCAAGATTAAATTTGCATTTCTTGTCTCCCCAATCACAGAATACAAAATTATGCAGACAATGCTTCAAATAACACCTTAAAAAACATGCAGTGGATAGGTACAGATAGGATATTAAAGCTCTAGTCCCCAAACTCCTTAGCATCCATAATGCAGTATTTGAAACTTCTGGATTGCAGTTACTCCAAGCCAGACAAAGACTCCCTATGATGGATCAAAATATTAGCTACGGTGCTGTCTATCGACTATTCAAGGTTCTCTCAACCCTGATGGACATTGATCAATCTGGCTTCATTCTGTCCAAGACAACAGACATACCTAAACTTACAAATTACACACAAAAAACTAGGGTCGAGGCCACTAGATGGATCCAAAGCTTTTGGGGTAGATTCATCAAAGAGTGAAGTTTCGCCACTAGAGGGAAATTCCACAGCTCTCAATTCCTTTCTATGGGATTTTGCAAGGCGTATTCATCAATGGGTGAAGTGAAAGTTCACCCTTTGATGAATACGCTTTTAAAAATCCCATAGAAATTAATTGAGAGCTGTGGAATTTCCCTCTAGTGGCAGAACTTCACTCTTAACTTCACTCTTTGATGAATCTACCCCTTTGTATCAATAGAGTGGCAATATCTTTACAATTACAATTGACCAAACATTGCATTGCATTAACACCACCATCCTGCTTGCAACGTCCACTCAAATATTTGGTGTCCAATAAAAAACCACTGAACACAGGATATCTTTATACGCAGCAGATACCCTTCTCTACCTGAGAGATGGCGAAGCATCCTTGAACACTGACCTTTAAATCATAACTAAATTGGCCAGCAAACTGCCTGTTGTAGATTGATATGTTCAAATACTTGGGTATCACTGTAACCAAAGATCCCACATTATGTCAACTAATTTATTGACTCAAAAATAACCTCAAAAACTTGATTTTTTTGTGGAAAGCATAGCTCAAACCTTAAAGGAACAGTTCAGTTTAAAAATAAAAACTGGGTAAACAGGCTGTGCAAAATAAAAAATGTTTCTATAATAGTTAGCCAAAAATGTAATATATAAAGGCTAGAGTGATAGGATGTCTAAACACAACACTACATCCTGCTTTGCAGCGCTCTTGATTTCCATTGACTGGTTAGCCTGGTGACCAAGCAGTAACAAATCAGAGACTGGGGGGGGGGCACACGGGTCATAAATATTGCAGTTATGTCCCTTAAAGTCTCTAACTAATTCTGAGTAGTATTCTGGCTATTATGTTAGACATCCAGTCACTCCAGCCTTTATACTGTACATTAAATTTTTAGGCTAAATAACTATATTAGAAACATTGTTTATTTTGCACAGCCTATCTATTTACCTGGTTTTTATTTTTACATTGAAAAAATTTTTTTTGTCTTTTAAAAAGAATTTTTTTTTGAGATTTATTATACCCCAACCCTGGAATTAGCTCAAATCTGAAAATACACAACCTATCAAGATCATGTAGAAGTCAATGGCAGAGGACCCTTGAAACATCTGAAGATGTTAATAGCCTTCAAGTTTGTTTTTTTTTCAAGGTTTTGTTTAAAAACTCAGTCAATTCAAATGATTCTAGTTTTTTTTTTGCTGAAAATTCGATCAATACAAGTTCTTGGGTTGTTTACCCCAAACTCTCTCATTTTTCATTCAAGTTTTTTTTCAATTAGAAACCATTCCAGTAGTGGGTTAATTTGAGGTCTAAAACTCGCATAACTCTAAAATTCAACCTTTAATAAATATTTGATTTGTGACTCACAATCTACAACCAATTCTACAGGTACTCTCCATGATCTTAACCTATTGGAACAATTACCCCTATTTTTATTGGGTAAAATCAACATTATTAAGATGATATACCTCAAAAAATTACTGCGATAACCTGCCTTGAGTTGTTCATGTGCTGTCTGCATTACCACTGCTCTATGCAAGCAGGCAGCTAAGGTACATTCACTCCTATAGCTATACTTGGTAATTGCTATTAATCATGGCTTGTTTCACCTTTTGCCAATCTGCCCACAGGTGATTTGTGGCAGCAATCTGAATGGCTACAAAACCCCTTACTCTGCTGTAGCTCATTGCCCAGTATAGGTCTATATTCCATAGTTCCTGGGCGTTGTATATTGTCTGATTCTGTTTATTGACCACTCCATGCATGTGTTTGACTATTCTTTGGATTCTGATTCAGTACTGCCCTTCTAATCAGTGTATGACCCTGGCCTGTGACCTTGACTAAGCTTCTGCTTCCTGAATTGGTACAGTACAGTCTATTTGGTTTTGACCCAACCTGTCCCCAAACCTCCCTCCTTGTTCTCCGTTCTAGTTATATGTTACAGTTCCCTCGCCTGTCCAAAGCTTTCCCCTTGGTTCTCTCACATTAAGTCCAGGTGACATTCAAGTAGTGGAGAGCTCCTCCCAAAGCCAATGGCGGCTGCTATAGGCAAAAGTGTGTCGTGACTGGGACCTCTATGGGTTATGGGATACCATACTTTACAATTAGATATATGCTGCTCAATACCCTCATAGATATTCCTAAATCCCTATTCCAACAAATAAAAAAAACTTTAATTGTCCTCATAAAACTAATCTTATCTGCACCCAGTGCACAATTGGGCCTAGTGGCTCCAAACAGCTATATATGTACTACCTTGCATCTCAACTAAGGGGCATATTTACTAAAGGGCGAAGTGACTAACGCTAGCGAAAATTCACCAGCGTGACATTTTCTTACTTTTCCGATTGCAGGCGTAGACGATATTGCTAGATAGATAGACGCTAGTGTTGCTTCGCACTCTAACGCCCTTTGAAGTAAATCCGCAAATTCACTATCACTAAGATACCTCTTTCACCAGACTTGCTTTCGCCTGCTCTAACCTGGTGAAGTGCATAGAACATCCTCAATCTTCAGATACTTACATCATCATTTTTGAGTTTAATATCTTCAAAAAAACGATGGTGTGTTTTTATTTTTTCAGGGTGTTAGGCTGCAAAAGGCATAAAAACTATTTTCGGACACCCGTTTCCCCCATACATTTTCTACTATATGGCACATTATTTAACTGTGGGCTTATGTGTAGGGCATTAAAATAACTCTATTGACTTTACTGGCATGTCTAGTTATCAGTGTAAATGTAATGTATTAGATCTTCAATTCCACTTTAAATTTCCCACCATATACAAATTAGCAGGAACAGAATTGAACACTAGCTGGTGAATTTGCCCCTAGGTCTCGCTCAAATCTGGTTTACCTATGACACCAAAAACCCAGCCACTTTGCTAGATGCCCTGTACTGCGACTCAATAGCTGAATAGAGACTTATGACCCTTAAATGCATAGGACTAAGCCTGAATTCTTCTGAACCCCCTTTCAAACAATAAATAACCAGAAACTCCACTATGGTTTAACAGTTAACTTTTTCCATTTCCAAAACCTACCTAATCCTATGGTCTGGGCAAACACCTATTACATAAGGGGTGTAAGCTACGTTTGCTAACATTTGGGTACCCTGGACTTCTTCTCTTGCAACAACGCTACCTACCTAAAACTTTGTACTGGGTGTTACTGCTTGTGCATGAAAGGTATTTATCCACATCTTGTCCCTCTTGCAGGAGCTATCAGTCCTAAATGATGGGAAAATCCATTGCACTTTATTCAGGGACTGCAGATATTTGTGTCTGTAAGTAGCAGGTAGAACTTGTTAGTAGTAAGGTGCATTGTGGGGGAAAGTGCAACTGCTGGGCCATTATGAGTATAAAGATAAATATTTTAGAATTATTACTGTGGTGTTGTCATGTACTCCCTCCACATGGTCTCAGATATAGGGAGAGGGCAAAACTCCAACAGTCTGGTGATTGGCATATGCATGTCCTAGCTCTACCTTCCCCAAGCACACTGCAACTCTCTGCTTTGTCTCTGCCAAATATCTTTATATTTTTTTATTACATAACATTTGCTGAAGTCATTTAACAGGTTTGTACGACCAGTTACACATTTTAGATCAAGAGTAGTTACAATTCCCAGTGTACTACAATTGTTTATCTAAACAGCACATTTACTCAATATTTTTTTTTATATTAATTTCTGAAGGGAACATGCAGTTTCTTCCCTCATGTAACAGTAATGTATGTTGGGCAACAATCCTAAGACCTTTTAATGCTAATTACATACTGTACTAAATGAATCAAGTATGCTCTTGTTTCTAACCTTCTCAGTGTAATGACTTTTGATTATTTGCAGTTGTGTCTTACACTTTCATGCATTTTATTTTCTGTGCTTTCCTTATGCTGTGATACCGCCATGTCTCATGTTCACCTTTGATTTAACCTTTAGTGAGAGGTAGAGAGGTTTTTGCGTTATTTAGCTTTTTTTTCCAGCAGCTCTCCAGTTTGCAGTTTCAGCAATCTGGTGGCTAGGGTTTAGCGCCAGCAGGGTTGAATTCCCCTTTAATGATTTTTGTGTTAACATTTTTTTTTTAAATTTGAGGTGCATGCCACATTTATTTTAGGGTGGGCTTATGTTTAGGGCATTAGATAATTTCTTTTATCTTTATTATGCTTCCTTGGACATTTCAAATAATAAGTAGCTACTTAAAGCATTTGCACCAACATCGCTAATTTGCAACCTATAAGTACTAACGTAGAGTACTAACGAAGTTTTGCTAGGCAGAAATGAATGCTAGCTAAAGCACAGGGGGCGGGTATGAGAGAGTGTGCACAGGGGCAGATAAGAGTGCGCGTATATGTGCACCAGGGGCCCAGAGGGGGCTTTGTGTTATGGGTGCGGGTCAGAGGGGGGCCCTGATACGCAGCTCCGGTGGGCCCTGGGCCCCCCAGTCCAACCCTGTTGCCTGGTGAAGTGTGGCCTAGGCTTCTTTGACAAAAATTCACCCTGCAGTGAATTTGCCCCAACGTGATTTGGAAAAAATGTTTTCCTGGGACAGAATCCCTTATGTAAATTTTGTAAATTTCACAAAACCCTAACTGTTTTTGCCATATAAACCTATTACATTCCCCATCCTGCTGTAAGCACTTGATGATATTCTTTTAAAACGAGTTAATTCCAGCTAATCCAGCAAATCCTACAACAGGTGAAAATGTGTCTCACATGCAGCTGTTTACTTGATCATTTGAATCTATAATTTAATGCAAACATTGACCAACCACTTTTGATTATTTTATTAAGAGATCAGAAAGCAGTTCACAGATATGGTATAATGACTTTCCATTTATAAAGTGACAAACCAGCTGCCTGCTCCTGCTAACTCAGTTATGTAATCTGATTTCTCAGAACTCGGACTGAGCTGTTCTGAAGCATTAATGCCAGCATTCATAGGGGCATATTTACCAAAAAGTGTGAATTTAGAACTTAAGACAGTCTGCCAGAGTTAAATTCCTCCAGTCTCTATTCATTTCTATGGGAAAAATTACTTTGTAACGGCCTCTTTAAAATATAGAGAACTAGAAATGACAGTGCTTAACATTCTGCACTAACAGGAGATGTCATTAGTCATACTATAAGAGCTATGGATTTAAATGACACACATAATCTGCCATTACAGGAATAATTAATCACTGTAAATGTGCATACTGTTAATAGAGTAAATGCCATTACTTTGATGGGTGTATGACAGGCAGAATTCTCATGATACACACTCCTTTACACACCAGTCCACAACTGTGGAGGTACTGTGTATAATGAGATTGATTGCACAGGGATTAAGCTAATACATTTAAAGATGCATCTTAATGAAATGGAAGATGTGACAATAAATAAATAGCAGCTGACTCCATGCAGTTTAAAGTTCTTCTTCAAATCCAGATTACACTTGCTATCATACAGCATTGTGATAAAACACAAGAAATAATAGTAATAATCACTCTCAGAATTGTAGGCAGACTTGCTGTTTACCGCTTCCTTGTCCCATTGCCCATTGGAAAACATTGGCAAACAATGTCACATGCAGGCAAACTGTTGTAAACTTATTTAGTGCACAGTATGTGACAATACAGATGTAGTACTTGGAGAAAAACTGGTACATTTATGGTGAAGTGAGATAAATTGAGCAAAAAGGCTTTGCTCAGCAAATGAAAACATCAGTTTTTAGCGACGCACTACGGAAATATAGCTGAGTATATAACTGCATTAATTTAATTGCATTGATTTCATTTTTAAATCCCACAAGTGCAAGTGCTTAAGCCCTAAAAGGTGCAAAATTATGCCCCTTAAAATGTTTTTAGGTCATGTAAAAAAAGTACTGTTGCTCTGAACTGGTATAACTTGTGTGTTTGCTACAGAAACACTATTATAGTTTGTATAAAGAAGCTGCTGTGTAGCCATGGAGGCAGCCATTCAAGCACTGGATACACAGTAGATAAACCCTGTATAATCCCACTGTTTACTGTAAAGATTATTTGTTATGTGCTGTGTAATGTGTGCCTTTTCTCCTTTTGCTGCTTTGATTGTCTGCCGCCATGGCTACACAGCAGCTTGTTTATATAACATATAATACAGATTTTCAAGAGGGGACATTTTTGCACTCCTTAGGGCTTCAAAACTTGCAACCTGGGGAAAAGTAAATAACCCCTTATGTTGGAACTTTTTTTCGATAGACTATAATAATACCAAAGGTGAGCATGAATTTATGCCCATTGCTCCCACAGTAGGGGCCACTAGTCCCAGCAGAATTCAGTAGCCCTGTGCTATATATATATCAGAGGAGTGCAGTACTGCACTGTTAAATGTTACCAAACGAAACACTGACATTAACCTCCAAATTAAGAAAACACAATAGAGTTCCCAATCAGTTTGGTTACTGTAATTCCCTTTTTTGCTTTGCATTTTGAACAAATGTACCGAAGTAATATTTATTATAATATTTATTGCTTTTCAAAGGATTAATAAAGGATAGGATACTGACTTCATAGCAAATAACAATACTATGAGTTTGTGCCCTCATGGTTTTATGCGTAATAGATCTTGCCAGACTAACTAAATTTTTTACATTTATGAGAAGGTAAGCAGGGACCTCGATTCTGGGATGGCTGTGGATGTGATTTACTTTGCTAAAGCATTTGATACAGATCCACACAGAAGGTTACTGGTTAAATTAAGGAAGGTTGGCCTGGAACATAGTATTTGTACC
>CM044439.1:129498166-129529054 GCA_024363595.1 Xenopus borealis
ATACTAAACTCTACAGTTAGTATAGCTATGGGCATATATGGTTTGTGTGAAAAGTGGAGGTGTGTGTGTATGGAGGGGTTGAACTTGATGGACTTTGTCTTTTTTCAACCCAATTTAACTATGTAACTTTTACCATTGCCCCTAGCTGATGTATTTCCAAATTACTTCTATACCAGCATCACTGTAACACTAGTTCTACATGAAAAAGAATTTCCTGTCACTGCCATTGTGTTCTCATATTCCAGTATGCCTGCAATTTTTTGATTAAGATGCTTAACAGCACTCCTTTAATATCTTTATCAAGGCTGCCTCTTGGACAAAAAAAAACCTTGGGGACTGATATCTCTAAATATTTAGTCTGCCTGAAAGCTAAAAAAAATGAGAAAACTGTCCTGTTGCAGCTATGTCTGTGAACACCCTTACTGGCTGTATATGATAACTATGTGCTACTATTCTGCTATTGTAGGTAGTTAGTGGTGCTAGTCCATATAACATGCTAGCATAATAGAAGGGCTATGGAAGGCTGTATTTATAGTCATATGTAAGTGAAGTCCAGGTCAAATATAATTTCTCAGACAAAATACCATTATAGTGGTATGTAGCAGCCTAAGGCTAGTGGCAGACGAGCAGATTTGGGGAGATTTAGTCACCAGGCAAATAATTGCCTCTTCAGCCCGGCGACAATCTACCTTCCGTGTGCCTGAATGAGGAATAGCCTGTGCTAATGCACTCACGGTACTTTGATTTCCGAAGTCGCCTGAAATTGCCTCACAAGGAAACTTTGGGTGACATCGGAAATCGAAGTGCTGCAAGTGCATTTGCGCAGGCGATTCCTCATTCAAGCACAGGGAAGGCAGGAAGAAGTCAGTTCAGGGAGATTGTCACCAGGCTGAAGAGGCGATTAGTTGCCTAATTGGAATAATTGTCAGAACAGATTTCTTAAAGAAAAAGTGGGTTTTATTTTATCTAGTTGCAGTACAGCATTTCTTCCATAAAACAGACTGCAAAATCAATTAAGGGGGCATGGTAGAATACATGTATAGGGACCCATAGGGTTAGGAGTCCCTGTGACTGGAAATCCCCTACAAGTGCTATTGCCCTAATTGCTAGGCAGAAGCTTTTGCATCTAAGTTTTATTTTATTCATATCTTGTTAATGGACTACAGAGTTTTGTGTCACGCTTTAATACTGTGATTCCTCTTTGGCCTCCAACTTCTGATCCAGGGAGTCTGATGTGAACAAGGCCCAGCGAAGAGTTCTGCCTTGAGGGGCAACCCTTCTAGAGAAAGTTAAGGGAATTTAGGTTAAGTCAGTTAAAGTACTAGCATTTGCCAAGATTTCATTTTAGGGATGTGAGATTTTAAGGCAAGCTAGAAAGAGCAGTTTTGTGCTCCATAAAAGTATTGCAGCTGAAGATAGCATTCCTTAGGTATTTGGGATCTCAGTGATTAATAGAGATTCAGGCTTAGCACATTGCTACCTGAACCATGCCTACTGCAGGGATCTGGATCACTAGTTGCTTGCCTTAAACCACAGTTGCTCCTGGACTCCCTCAAAGACATTAGCGTCTACAACAACAGTTAGCTACCAAGTGTCTCCACAGTGTTGTCACTGAACCCTGCTCTATCTATGACTGTATCTGATTGCATATAATATTACCTCATTGATCTATGCCTATAACCCTGCCGTGTGTTTTGTTTGCAAGAACCTCTGACAACTTGCAAATAGTCCCAGTTATGCTGCCAAACCCAATGAAAGACAAATAAGAAGACTATAAGTCGATTAAAAAATGGTAAATCAGCAATAATAATAATAAACATCTTACTTTGGAATTTAGCGCCTTTTTTGTTGGCGGGGTTGGTGACCCTGATAACTAGAAGGCATTCATTTGTTTTGGATGGAAAATGCAGAATACAAAGAGGGTTAAAAAAAATAAGGATCAACTGCAATTTATCCTAAATAAATGCCTGGATATATAATAATGTGAGCTGACTGCCAATATGGCTGTGTGAAGAGAATATATTTGTTTGTTTGCTTGAATTATGTGGTCACAACCTCATTATACACCTGTTTTATAAAATGTGTGTGGTTCTCAGCACATCTGCACTGGGTCAAAAATGAAAAAGCAATGATGGGTACTTTCCCTTTAATGTGTCTGATAAAACCATTGCTTATTATGTGTAGATAAAATCAGAGTGACAGCAGAGTACATGCTGTCAGATTTCTTCCCTCTTTCTTCATGTACCAGAGAATTTAAAACTCCTCTTATCTCCAAAATAATAAACATTTTAGAGACTCATACTACTGTTAAAATCCATGTAATAAAAATAAATCAGTATCTGCTTTAGTAGGTAATGAACCAGCAAAACTGTATTCAGGAATGATTGTACAGACGACATATCTTATTTAAAATTAGTAATATAATGGAAATTTGACTGTAATGTTGTATTTTGTCCTTAGAAAGCTCTTTAAGCCTTACAATTCACAGATTCAGCAATTCATTTTGTCATTTTTAAGGCGCTCTGCCAGTGTATGTCATGAATAATGAAAATAAGCCTACATTTCATATAAATAAAGATGGAATGTTTCCTTGGCTAGAAGGAGGAACTCAAATGTTCCATAAAAATGCAAATAAGAAATTTTAGAGTTTTTCATACTGCAAAGCTTTTTTTTTTTTTACAGAATTAAGTTTAAAATCAGTTTTAAGTTTAAGAGTTTTAAAAAAACTCTGAGAAACTACCAATAAAACAATTAGTGCCAGTCTAAAGTGTGCAATGTTAGTTGTGATCTATGTGTGTCCCATACTAGGTGCTTCTGCAAAATCCTCACCATAGCACCATCCATGTAAGAGTAGTTTAGAATGGATGTGTCTGCCCTAATTTTTCCAAACTGCTGTCAATTCCCAAGCCAGAATTCTAATAAATCTAACCAATTTGCCCCTAAATGTAACTTTAAAATTAATTGCATAAACTCAAATGTAATCTGAAACAATCTTTCAGTCTTAGGACCAGCAATTTAGCAGTTAGTGACACTTCATTATCAGTATGTGGATGTACATGTATAATGTGTTTTAAATCAATGATTCCCTAAATTTTGCCATGGATTACCTAATGCTTTATGCCCTATGGTATGAAAATGTAAGAATTCACATTAGTCTATCTATCTACCTATAATCTATCTAGCCATCTATCTATTCTCTTTCTTTCCAGATAACTACTATATCTATCTATCTATCTATCTATCTATCTATCTATCTATCTATCTATCTATCTATCTATATATGAGAACAAAGAGACTAAATAGATGGAATAACTGATTATAGTATGTAAAGAAAACAAACTAGGATAATAGAGGTTGATTGAGGAGATGAAGAATATTAGTACTGAGAGTGGGCCCCTTTATTGTGGGTGGGCCCCTGGTCTAAAGTTTTATGGTGGGCCCCTGGTGTCCCAGTCCAACACTGTATCTATCTATCTATCTATCTATCTATCTATCTATCTATCTATCATCTATCTATCTATCTATCTATCTATCTATCTATCTATCTATCTATCATCTATCTATCTATCTATCTATCATTAATCTATTATTATCTGTCTTTGTGTATATTAATCTTATTTGTATGTAACCTGTAAGAGTAACAGTTCACTTTACAGGCTTTTGTTATATCATGAAAGCATAAGAAAGCCGTCTGATATTTGACAGTTCAGCTTAGATTTTTCCTTGTACGAAGCAAGCTACTGACCTTGATAGCAGGCTGACAATGCTATACAGTTTTCCTTTATTCCCTTTGCAAAATTCATCATTTTATCTATCATCAGATTAGACAGCTTTTGCCCTTCTGTAGCCTTGTTCCGGGGGGGGGGGGGTGCACTTGCTAATTACATAAATTTGAATTTATGTATTCACAATGGGCTATGTATCAAGGCAGATCAACTGACAGATCTATGCAAGTGATCTTCCTTTAGCATCTTTGCATATTATACTGTTTGTGACATTTAAATTAAGTACTTTCATGGCTGGCACATGGGGAAAGCTGTTTGATAGATGAGCGACATCAATTCTGCAAAGGCTTAAAATTAATTGGTGTCAGTCTTTTCAGATTGTGACATTGTTATCTGTTTAGCATTTGACCTGTGACTGGATAGCTGCACACACAAAGAACACATATGATAATGTTTTTGGTAACTACAATTTCCTGTAGCTATTAAAAAGTACAAGAAATCAGGGATATGTTAATCAACGCTGGTTTATAGATGTCCTATGTTTTTTTCACATACAGGTGTGTTTTTCTTTTCATTTTAAAGTCTACCCATTCATCCTCTTTTGTAATAAGAACAGGATTGCCTTGCACCCACTGGTGCTATACTCTGCACCCAGTACCAGATACCAAATCCATGGCTAGGTGCAAAGCACAGCTAGACTGTGTGTAAGGGGGTGAGACCAAGTGTAAGTGATGAGAGTGTTATGTGAGTGAAATGTTATCTGGGCATGAGACAAAAATCTGCATGTGTGTTTACAATTTGTTGGGTGTCACCACTAGAGTTTTAATTTAGGTTAAATGTAATTTGAAACCGAGACACCAGAGGGCGCTGTGGGACATAGAGGGCTATAAAAGCAGGTGTCCCGCCCAAGGGCAGTTGTCTTGATGGGAGGGTGCGGCTGGAGCAGCATCACCTGGCTGGTAAGTGGAGACCCAAAGATGGTAGATATGAGAAGATGGGTAGTAAGGATCTTAAGTAAGAGAGCACTAGGTGCACAAGATATTAAGGATATTTAGTAAGGGCAGTTGTGGCCCCATCAAGGAGAGAAGTGGAGTTAGACTCCTATGGGCACATTCCGTAAGTAAGAGAACCTAGTCTAGGACTAGGTAAGAAGGACACCAAGGCTTCTGGCAAGGACTTGGATAAAAAGGGCCTAACTTGGAAGAGTGAAGGGGTATCACCCTGAAGGTATCGGGCCACTATTGGAGAGTGGGGGGATATGGGTTGAGTATATACCGGACCAATGTCCTCAAGAAGGCGTGAATGCCAATCGGGGAACAAAGAACGTTTTTGATACGCAACTTGATTAAGGGGGTCTTGTAAGTAGGCATTTTTACCCTACCGGTGAAGGAGTGTGCAACAAGATAATATCTTAAACCACACGTGGTGGAATACATATTAAGAACTACTACACCAGATAATTGTCTTCTCTATTTTGCCCTAGGCGCTGATCCACACATACGCTTGGATATATTCAACCCATGTTGAGGGAGACTGGGAAAAGGGATCGGCAAGAGAAGAACTACTGTTTTTAAAGGACAACTAACAACCCTTTTTTCCTTATTTTTCCTTTTTTCTATTTCCTTTTCTCTATATATCTCCTGCATCCTTTTTTATAACATCCTCAAGAAGGCGTGCCTACTAAAAGAGAAACTGGTTAAACAGAGTATGTGTAACTAAGGTGTCTGAAGAAGTAACTGTTGATGTATTTACGTGTGCCCAATGGAAAAGGCTTCTGGTGTGCCTGTGAATAAAATCTTCTGTTTGATTTTTTCCATTGCGGTCCGTGTGGTGAGTACTGCTGGGATTTACTTTCCCTTTAAATTTGGAAGGCGCCCCCACAAATGGACACTACTGCTTTTTAAATAAGCACCAGGGGGTGCTTTTGTGCTACCAAATCTTATTTTAAATTACACCTAAACCTTGTTGGGCAAGAGAAATGATTTACTTGCACATGTGAAGGTATTATAAAACCCTCACTATATGATAACTGAATTAATGGAGAGTACTATAATGATTTAAAATAATACTTTTGGAAAATGTTAAATATAGAGCTACTATTGTATGGATCTAGTTAAAGGGAATGTCAACCCAAAAAATGATTTTGTGTCTATAAAATCATTGTTAGCAATTACAGAATGCCCTATAATGAACCAGAAAAAAGCACTCAACAGGTGTTAGTTTTAAGATTTATATTGGTGGTTACATGTAGAAAGAACAAAGCCAGATTTTTTTAAAAAAAAAGCTGAATTTATTTTAAACAGGCCAGAAAGTTGAATGTCATAGCTTACTACTTAAGGTTTGTCATCTACCCATGTAAGGGTTTAACACTCTGGAGAAGAGTCGCTTAAAGAAGAAGGAAAGCAGTTTATTACCAATAGATTAGAGACAATAGTGCAAGCTATAGCACTTTATTTATTCTGCAGAATGCTTTACCATACCTGAATAAACAGCTCTAGAAGCTCTCTTTGTTTATTTACAATAGCAGCTGCCATATTAGCTTGGAGTGACATCACTTTCTGCCTGAGTCTCTCCCTGCTCACTCAAAGCTCTAGGCTCAGATTACAGCACAGAGGGAAGGAGGGGAGAGGGGAGGCGGAGAGAGGAGCAAACTGAGCATGCCCTAGAGGGTTATGCTGAAAACAGGAAGTCTGATACAGAAGCCCATGTGTACACAATAGAAGGAAAGAAATGCTGTGTTTCTTTTGACAGAGGACTCAGATCAGCATTACTTTGAGGGTTAGCTGGTGTATCTATATAGACCTTTCTGATAAAGCTTACTTAGTTTTAACCGTTCCTTTTCCTTTAAAAGTGGAATATGATAACTATATGTATCATATAATAATCTCTCTAATGCTTTATTTACCAGTAGATCTTCCAACTGACACAAGGGCACCCATTCAGATCAGAAGAAAAGAGGTCTAAATTTTCGGAAGGGTTTTTTTTTTTTACAGTGATATTTGTAAAGATGTGGAATTCTCTCCCTGAATCGGTTGTACAGGCTGATACATTAGATAGCTTTAAAAAGGGGTTGGATGGCTTTTTAACAAGTTAGGAAATAAAGGGTTATGGGAGATAGTTCATAGTACAAGTTGATCCAGGGACTGGTCCGATTGCTATCTTGGGGGTAGATTCATCAAAGAGTGAAGTTAAGAGTGAAGTTCCACCACTAGAGGGAAATTCCACAGTTCTCAATTCATTTCTATGGGATTTTTAAAGGCGTATTCATCAAAGGGTGAACTTTCACTTCACCCATTGATGAATACGCCTTGCAAAATCCCATAGAAATGAATTGAGAGCTATGGAATTTCCCTTTAGTGGCGGAACTTCACTCTTTGATGAATCAACCCCTTGTCAGGAAGGAATTTTTCAAAATGGCAAATTGGAGAGGCTTCAAATGGGTTTTTTTTGCCTTCCTCTGGCTCAACTATAAGTTATAGGTTATAAAGGTTATATATAGACTTCTAAGGTTGAACTTGATGGATGTGTCTTTTTTTTACTGTTACCCTCTGCCATGTGTGCCTGCTGCCAAAACACACAAGTGCATGGAACAGTTTTGGACACAAGTAATGAATGACGTCAACTTGCACAATGACAGTGGCAATTTATTTGTGACCAAAACAATAGTTGCGGGTGGTAAATGGCCACTATGTAATTATATTATTATTATTATTTTATGGGTAATTTCCTGGCTTCTAGAAAGGTGTATTGTCTCTGTTTGCAATTTGTTTATCAAACATTGTTTCTGTCTTAGTCCCATAATCACCCTTAAATCCCCTCAGTCTTAAGATGGCCATAGATGCAAAGATAGTCGTACGAAATGCAGGAGATTGCAACGCGCAATCTTTGTTGGACATAAGGATATAGCTGCATGTTGTGACAAGCTGTCTGCCTGTACAAACAGTTTTTGGGGAAATTAGCTACCGCAGGCAGGTAAGCATAGGATCAGGAGCATAAAGACAGGGACACCATGTCTTCAGGTAAAAATACAGGTTTATTTAGGCAAACTCTTTCCAACACCAACATAAAGGCTACAGGAACACAGTTCATTAGAATTTCAACAGCACACACTCAAAACTTTCCCCACTCTGGGGTTCTTACCATACAGGGTGGCTTCTGGGCTTCTCACTAAGCCCTGCTGACTCTTCCCTCCTGGTATATCAGCTCATCAGCCACTGGCCTGTCTCACCTTCCGCTATCCTCAATCACTTTAGACTCTCAGTCACTGGTCACATCTCCCTCTGCTCCTTGGAGTGACACCCCCAGACCCTCTGGGAGTTCCTAACACAGACAGGTAACCTTCCTGTTATATGTCCTGCTCAGAGAGACCTTCCTAACACTCTCACTACAATGAAATACTTTTCCACAGGACAGCCTTCCAGTGGAACCAGAGTTGTAAAAGTTGGGCGTACTACAACCACCCTATATAAACTTGTGAATATGGTGCAAAGCAGTCTGGAGACCCTTGCCATGGGTTATAGAGACTTACAGGAAATAAATACAGCTGCAGCACCTCTTTGTCGCAAAAGTGAAAAAAAAAATTTATTAGGTCACACAACCAGGCAACATTGTAGGGCATACTCTTTCCCCAGTAAGCCAGAGAGTAAGCCCAAAACTGAATTGCCTGGTTGTTTGAGCTAAGAAATTCAATTTTTTTCACTTGCAACAAAGAAGTGATGCAGCTGTATTTTTTTTCTTGTAAGCCAGTGTAAAGTGATCTCCTACATGAGCACTGGACTACTGGCATGGATTGTCTGGCTTGCATGTTCCTTCCAGAAAACTATAGAAAGAAAGAAAACATTTCCTGATTAGTAACATAAAGGCAAAATTCCCCTTTTGTCACCTATCTTTGATCATTCTACCACAATGTTTATGGCCAGCTTAATGAAGGTAATCCTTTCATGACCTACATGGGACCATTTAAGTATGGTCAGGAATAAATAGATAAATATGGCAGCCAGCACGTTAATAGTCAAGTAAATTTGTGTTGCAAAAATACAAACATTACAATTTTATTTCTTTTCTTGTTTTTTTAATTTTACTATTCAACATCTGATTAATTATGGTGAGTCATGTTTATTCCTCATGCTGAGTTTAAACTAGACCCAGATCACATTCTATAAAGAGGACTATGCAGTCTGTGTTCTGGGAAAGTACATATCCTTCTCACAGTTTACACTCTATCAGTAGCAAAGTGTCTGTACCCTAATTGAAAGCCAGCAAATTTCAAGCTGCCACAGTTTGCTTGAAAACATTACATCAAGTGTAATTATCAGGTTTTTTAAATAGTCTATAACTGTAATATCTTCATCAAACCACATTTTTGGGATGTTGATGCTATGGATTGTTTTATTAGCATTGTCTACTTAAATGTATTGCTATTGGGCTATTATCAAATAAATCCAGAGACAGAGACCTGCAGTGATAAAAAAAAAAAAACCACTTACTTAAAGAATAGGTTTGTCTATAGCATGTACTCAGCATTCCTTACTAATACCCACCTACTGGCATAATTGTCCGCCATAATCACTATGTTTCATAGTTAATAGAATGTGAAGCAACTATTAAAAAGGGCAAGTTACTTTACGTTTGAATAGGGTAGTGCTGTTCTTGTTGCTAGATGTCTCTCAATCCTGTCCCTTGTAAACCACATTCCTATCATGCTTAATCACTCAGATTCCACGTATCTCAAATGTACCGAACAATTCTGAATTCTAAACATTCAATTTGACATATTAAGGAATCCTAATGTTTATTTAATGCATTACAGAATCTTTTACCCTATATTAATGCAAAACGAGTAAAAAATGCTTCCAAAAACTTTGATCTCCCACATGCCTACTGGCCAGTAACATGGGACACAGATGTGGGCACTGCTCCTAAAAGTGCTGTAAAATAAAGGTTTAACAGGTTGGGATGCTTCAGATTAAGTGAATTAAGGTACATGGTCATCATTAAAAGCTGCTGTCAGAGGTAACAAAATATTAAAGGGCATTTATACCTCTGTAGGTTGCTGTATATAATAAAGCTGTTTCAAAATGAGGCAATGTCTGTGGATGTACTGCCTGAATTATAAAGAGACCACACAGGGACATTGCAGTTCTCATTTTATTTGATTATTCAGTTGTCACTGCCAGCATGTGCAACCACCTCTGTCTCTGCCTTAATTGAATACCTGTCTGGGAAAAATAAATTGTGAGTGCTTGTCTTTATAATGGGGAGGGCATTTTTAGCATCCTTTGCACTTGCAGTGTGAGCATGTTTGGACAAGAGTTGAACTCTGTAATCTGCCTTAGCATTCAGAACATTTTAGCTGATCTTATCAGCCTAAGCATGGACATTCCATTATGCAATAGGAAACATTCTTGTCAAGTCGGGGAGCCTTGACAAAGCGTTAGGTAGGAATGTTGTAGTGCTGCTTCCCTTTTTTCTCTGTATTCTTGCCTTGATGTAAAGAGCCAAACGTTCTCAGCATATGCATTTCTATATAAATGACAGAGAGCCAAAGTACTTGAACAACAGACGTCTACTTAAATATGATCTTGATGCAGACTGGCAAAATAAAAGCTGTGATTCAGAAGGCCCACATTTTATGTGCTTCACACACTGCCCCTTTAGTTTCTCCTTGTTCTTTTTACAATGCGTTCATTAAGAAAACTGGAATGAACCTAAATATATATCAGATGTTTCTAGTGTTTTCCCTAACCAGAAGAACAGATGTGTTCAGTGCAACTGAGGTCACCCTTTACTGTAAATCTAGAGCATACCCAAAACTTTACTTAGCAAGTAGTGAATGCTGTCCATAAAATAAGGGTTATTTTTCACTGTGGGCCCAGCTCTAGGAAAAGATGTTGGACTTGTAGCCTTGTCTGATTTACTTAGGGATCTTTTACTTTCAAACAAACTCTAGAGCCAAAAAGAAAGCTTTATAACACTTAATTAAACTAAAGTACTAATTGTTTTGGACTTAAACCTGTCTATGCAAGCTGTCATTTTTCTGTATACGTTGTATTTGCTATTTTTAAAGGTTATTTTGCTGGATAAAAATTTAAATATAATAACCACATTGCAGCTGGACACAGTTGCACACGTCAACAGACATATTTAACTGAATATATTACAGAATAAAAATGTGTGGACATTAATAAATGACATTAATATTGCAGTTTATGTAGATTTAGCTGTGGTCCTTATCTGATAAAAGCACCTTGCAGTAGAAGGGGCTACACAGGGTCACACGTAAATGTATTGGAAAGGTAACCTACCTATAGCTGGATTAATAAAGCAATAGTTTTCTTACACAGTAGTCAAAATCATATGGGGCAAATTAATTAAAGAGTGCAATTTGGCCAGCGATGGCCTTGCCAGGTGAAAATTTGTCAGACAATGCTAATTCACTAAAGTGCAGAGTTGCGTCCAGGGTGCCGAACGCGGCGAGTTGTTTTAATGCCGTACACATAAGCCCACAGTGAAAAAATGTGTCAATAATGTGCCCAAAAATTTTTTTATGCCTTTTGCAGCCTGAAAAATTTAAAAGACTCCAGCGTTTTTTCTACTTTTAAGATATTACAGTCAAAAATTATAAGTAACTGAAGATTGAGGGTGTTCTATGCACTCCAGTGCACTTTGCCAGGTCAGAGGTAACGTTTATTAAAATCTGCATCTTAGTGAATTTGAGGAGTTACGTCCATCTCCAAAGCAAAAATTCACCTGGCCTTAGAGTGCGAAGCAATGCTAGTGTGCATCTCCTTCACTAGCAAAGGGCCGCCTGTGCTCGTTGGTAAATCGGCGAAGTAACTAAATGACGTCACGCTGGTGAATTTTTGCTAGTGTTAGTCACTTTGCCCATTAGTGAATCTGCCCCATAGATCTACACTTCATCTATACAATAATATAAGAAGAGGGTACAAATCTCCTTAACTATGATAGGGTCTGCCAGTTAGTCTATCTAGGTCATAGCCTGCATATTGATATGCACATGTAAACAATACTTCACAAAGGGGTTGTCTCACTGCCCATGGCCAAAGGAATTCAGTGCTTCAGGATCTAAACTTGTTGGGGGGTCATAAAGGGGTATGTTGGGGGAATCTAATAAATGTAAGACCTCCTTATAAAGCATTGCCAGTGAATCCTATAATTGCTAAGAATTTGTCAGTATCACTTTCTTAACCAGCCATTTATCCTCCCACTAGACTTAGTGCCCTACTGTAACTCTATCAAATACATAAGCAAAATGGAAATATTTCACATGAACAACAATGCCCTCATCCTGTATACTCATCACAGACATTAAATAGATTTTTTGGCACAAATCATAAAACTGTGCTGAGTATCTTTTATCAGTTTTCTGCAATAGTTGTCTGTGAAAGTATTCTTAAATGACACCACTTAATATGCTTTCAAAAAAGTTTACCTCAATTTTCACTCAGGAGTAGATTTCAGTTCCATTAGGGACATGTGTTTTTACCAAGTATTTCCAACAATACACCAGTAAAGAACCAGTCCAAAAAGAAGAACCACAATATCCTTTGGCTGAGACATACAGAGCACATCACCCCATTTCCTATAGGCAGGGCTGGGCCAAGGGGTAGGCAGTGTAGGCACGTGCCTAGGGCGCAAAATTGGAGGGGTGCCAGGCACATACCTGCTCTGTCGCCTAGCCCATGTCCGGTTGTATCTCTTCACGTGCATTTGCGCTTCTGCGCATGCCGATGCGCGTGAGCGTCAACTCACAAATGCGCAGCAGAAGGAACAGTTTGCACATGCACGCACTGAGCCGGCACAGCCATGTTGCCTAGGGCGCCTGTTGGGTCTGGTCCGGCTCTGCCTATAGGCTTACAGGGAACCAGTGTGTAGGAAATAGGTGCTAGATAGCTCCACATGGGCTCTACTTGGAGAGGAGTTCCAAGAGAAGAGAAGAAGACTATAAGTGGCTGGATTTGTTCCTCTTTAAACATTCTATACAGGTAAATGCTTTTTTTCACATGTTGTGTGTGAGTTCACTTCTCATTTTTACCAACCTGTGTTATTGTGACCTCCTTTTTGGACCTTTAAAAAAAGAACCTGGTTTAGTTACAAGAACCAGTAGCTTCCATTTCTGTGGAATATTAGATAAGGTAATGACACCCTGCCTCCAATACATGCAAGGGCTGACACTTGCGACAGAGAGTCTCCTCTGGGAAATTATCCATAAAGTTCATAGTAAATCAAAAGCCATGACAGCCTCTTTTACTGAAGTATCCTTCATTTATACTAGGGATGCACCAAATCCACTATTTGTGATTCGGCCGAGGAAGGGAAAAAGTGGAAAAAACATTGTTTTATGACAAAAAGTTACATGATTTCCCTTCCCAACCCTAATTTGCATATGCAAATTATGACTCGGATTTGGTTTGGCCAGGCACAAGGATTCCCAAACTGAATCTTGAATTCTTGAATTTATACAACAGCATGAAAGTTTTATCACATTTAATCCTGCATATGCAGATTGTGGATTTCTTATAGATCAAGAAACTTACAATATTTAACTATGCTAGTACTTACCTTTATGACAAATGGGAGTATGCATACATTCAGCCCATGTTAAGCATTTTTCAAAAGGTATCATTATCAACATTTAATTATATAGCACTTATATGTTATGCACTTATTACTTCAAATATGATATTTTAATATTAACATTATTAATAACAAATAACACACAAGGGTTATATATTCATACTCCTGAGTGCAAGGGGGTCCCTGAAAATATTATTTTGCTGGAGGGCCTGGTCCCCTAAAGTTATACTCTGGTCCTGGCACAGTATGTATGCTACTGATTGCCAATAATCACCATGGAGTCTGAAATGGTCAAAACTAGCAGCTGCCAAGGCTGCTGTGCAACTATGCATTTTTGCACAGGGTAGAAAGGGTCAGTTGTCTTTTTTGGAAGAGGAATGATGCATTTGGGGAAGGGACTTGCAATTTAACAGCAATGGGGTGTTTCTTCCCATTTAAATATCTGACATACCAGCATTCCTGTCTGAAATAGCATTATAACTAACGCTGCCATCATTAAATAAGAGAAAGAGAAAGCCTATCTTTAATGGTCAATTTCTTTAGCATGGCAATCTAACTGAACAATAGATGGCAGCATTGAGTTACTTTTTATACATGGAAAATATTTAGCATTTCCTTATGAATGAACGTATGCATCACACACATGCTGTTTACAAAAGAGTGAGTCAAAATGTTATTATACTGAAAGGAATACAGATTTTGTGTGAGGAAAATGAATCAGAACAGAAACACTCTTCAGCTGCACTGTTTATCTGCACAAACTAGATAAGCTTAAAGCCACAGACATTAGATAATTGAGAAAACATTCCATTTAAGATATGCAATTGCAACCAGCTGCAACTAATATTTAGATTGCAACATTATTTGTTTGATTGTGATCAGTCGTTCAGTTGATTGGACAGGTTAGAAAAAAAAATTCGCCTACCGATAAAATCTCTGCATCTATTGACTATCTGAAGATCTCAGTGGGAGACTGTCACAAGCTTTTGTCAGACAATTTTTGCACGATTGCTGTGGGGCAGAACATCGCCTGATCTGTACTTTTACTACTTTATTTGATCTGAATGGATAGTGGCAGGTCAGGAGATGGCACCAAACGATGATTTGTCCAATATGAAGGAAAATCTGCATGTCTATGGCCAGCTTAAGAAGGCTTGATTTACAATTGTCACCTCCCATTGGTCCACTGGTGTATATAATATTTTATTGTCTTTCAAATCCTTGTCATGGAAGTAACCACATTAGCTTTTTAAACAAGTGAATGTAAAATCGAATGTTTTCACCCCTTCCAAAAAAGATTATGCAATTTCTAGATGTAGTTAGATGATAGAAATGGGGGGTTAAAAACTACTATGTTATTATTTTTTTCAGGGACCTGAAAAAATGTTCTAAAATCTGGAAAAATTTAAAATCAAGGAAATGCATTATGCATTAAATATATCAGCAGGTCCACATAAATGTGAGAAACCCTAAAATCAAGGGATGTAAAATTGTAAACAGTTAAGGTTTTAGTGCGTATATAGGTATAGGACCTGTTACCCAGAATGCTTGGGACCTGGGGTTTCCAGATAAGGGGTCTTAATTTGTTTCTCCATACCTTAAATCTACTAAAAATAATTTAAACATTAAATAAACCCGATAGGATTGTTCTGATGATTTTTTATATCTTAGGATCGAGTACAAGGTACTGTTTTATTATTACAGAGAATAAAGAAATAATTTTTTTAAATATTAATTATTTGTTTAAAATTAAGTCTGTAGGTGATTGCTGTCCCCTAATTCGGTGCTTTCTGGATAACAGTTCTCCAGATAACAGATCCTATACTTGTATCTCACAAATACATACTTTTTTTAAGAGGTGCTCCTAATAAATAACACATTTGAATTTCACCGATTCTCTGAATTTTTGGCCAGTATCATGTGAGTTCACTTTAGTTATGTTTGTACCAACATGGAGAGCAGGCCAAACCAGGACATGCTTCTCCAAACAGATCTCTTTGTTCAATAACCACTGTAAGAGGACACCTGCTGGGATGTGAACAAAAAGAGAAGGAGGAACAGACCATTTCCAATGTGCCTGCAGACCAGAAATGAAAACCAGAGCTGAGATTCAAATCAGCCGTAGTATACTGCAAAGGGTATATTTAGTAATCCTTATACTAGCTGGGAAGTAATCAATTTGCATGAATTTTTACAGAATATATACATCTTCATTGAATTATTAGCAGGGGAGGGCAGCATTGCTGGAATGATTCTGCTGTAAGGAATAACCCTGTGGATTTATGCAGAGACATGCACACAAACATATAAATAATGTGAAGTCATACTGATGCTCATAAATTGTGAGGGTGTTATCTCTAAGACTTGTAATCCTGTGGCTGCCATTTTATTTGTTATGATGCCTAAATGTTCCATGGCCTTCTGTCTACCCCTTAAACTACCATTGCCATATGATATACTCTCTATCTATCATTTTTATGATGTTTTCGGGGCATGGCTGGGACTCCGCGCGATCAAGAACGTGACGAACTGTGAGTAATACAGGGGATTGGGGGCTGGCCGATGGGTCTTTTTAAAGGTATAACAAATTTACCGGCAGCTACATTGCCGGTAAATTTGTAATACCGGCCCCGGCCTTGGCGGGTGTTTTACCGGCTAGGCCGGTAAAATACCGGCCGGGTGGCAACCGTACACCCGAGTCAATCAGTTTTTTTCCCTGTCAGAAAAAAACTAAAAACCTTGTGATTGGATTGCTAGGGCAGTGACTAAACTATTGACGATCCCCAGTTACTTTACCTTACTTTGTCCTATAGTGAATAATAATTGAGTTGAAAAGCAAAGGTAGGGACAAACTGCACATTGCTGTTACCCATAGCAACAAATCGGAAATTTGTTTTAATTAGTCTAAAGGTACTTAAACATTGGTGACTGCAATCGCACTCACATTAAAAAAGAACCAAATGATATTCTTATTATAAGGGGGCCCTTACTATCATGGGCTTTTTATATCTTGTGTGTAGGGTTGCCACCTTTTCTGGAAAAAAATACAAACCTTACTATATTTTTGCTGTTTTTTTTACTATTGATATTGATATTCGCATCAAGCATCCTTTTTACCGGACAGGTGGCAACCCTACTTGTGTGTGGGGGGGTTTACCGTTTTTAGTGCCGATGTCTGTGTGGACTTAACTGTGGTGTGGAGCAGGTGGGATCTGGGGTGGGGCTTGGGGTAGAAATGTTGTTGTACAAGGCCTTGTGATTTCTAATGGTGACCCTGGGTTTTTATATGCAGGTTGTATCGTACCCCCCCCGTGCTGTGGGCACAAGGACAGTTATAAACAAATGGGATGATTTAAATTCCACATCCCCTTGTGGTGAATAAGAGGCTTCAACGTGTCCCTGTCACCCTGACCCATCGCATGTGTGTGACTGTGTATGTGTATATGGACCAGGGCACTCTCCCTTGGATAGCATTGGCAGCAGACAGGTGGGATTTTTTGCATGGTGAGTTTCTGTTGAATGCCAGAGGCAAATACAACACCCCATTGCCTTTAGGCTAAACAATAGTTGGGACTGTCACGGCTTCTTAAGATACAACATATATAGAACATATATATGTCTAGCTGTGTTATGGTACTAAGCAGCCCATGCGTGGTGTAGCCGTATTTCAGCCACAGCGGCTGAGGGAAAGCCATGTTGTGGCTGGTTGTCTTGTTTACCACTAGCTGCAGTGATACAGCGAATTCTCACACACTGTAGCTGAGTGCTAAAGCTCCCGGCCGCGACTATACACCAGATATGCCGCAGCAAAGCATCTCGTTTTATTAATAACATTGAGCTGAATGGCGTCTACGCCTTTTTACTACGCCGACCTTCAACCGAACTTTTGGCGGGGAGAAGGCGAGGTGACAGACTAAGGGTAAACAGCCAATCAGAGAGGAGTCTCTAGCTCCCCACCGCCTTTCCAAAGCGCTTCGGTAGTGCAGGGAAAGGAGGCGTGGCGTTTACCGCAGTGCGGGCAGCATGTTAGATTGATCTTTTGGGTTCCACGCAGGGTGTTTGTATGCATGCATGTATGTATGTGTGTGTGTGTGGTGCAGCTATTGCAGTCACGTGTTGTTCTGAGGGAGACGGAGGTGGCTGGAGCAGGGAGAGGGGGTGGCGGGCTGCGCTGCCGGGGACTCGAGCACAGACGCTTGTTTTGGTTTATTTTACAAGGAGAAGCAGAGTGGGGAGAGGACGGTTTTGCAGAAACTCCGCGAAGTCTTTCCGTGCAGGCAGCCGGTTGTTTCTCCTTGCCGGGCTGGGACTGATCGTGCACCCCGGGTGGAGAAGGGTGAGAGAGGGCTTCCACTTCTGGTTGGAGGAGTAAGAAGGGGTGTGTGAGTGCATCTAACTGCCCTCCTCGTCCCGGTACATGGCATGCGACTGAACGGGGGGACACACGGACTGTAAAAGCCCCGGCAGCGGTGACATTGTGGCGTGGTGTCTGGAGTGAGCCGGTGGGAGAGAAGGATTACGTGGAAGAAGGAGCACGGCTAGCACAGAGGATCGGTGATTCTTACTCCCCCTCCTTCAGAGGGAACGCGAAGTACATTGCAGTGCTGGCAGCTTCAAACTTGCACCGTAGTCTCGGCAGACAGATGCCGGGAATGGCTTCCCCCGGCTGTGTACATCTGCCCTCCTTCCGTTGGATCTCTTTGGGCTAACTCCTAAGGACTTACAGCATTAGCTGAATTTCTGGATGTAAAAAAAAAAACAAAACCCGAACCACCTAAGGGATATACAAAAACAACCCTGCAAAGTGAACTTCAAGGATTTACTCAAGTATTTTTTTTTTCTTCACAAGTGGTGCTGATTGATCTGTGAATTTCTATACTGTACTCATGCTTTACTAAGGAGAGGAATTCTTATTATTTTTGCTATTTCTCTGTCTCCTTTGGTACCATGGCTAGCCCCACAGATCCACATGTTCAGGAGAACTTCTTTTCTGATGTCAGAAAGGTGGGCTATCTAAGGAAACCTAAGAGCATGCACAAGAGGTTTTTTGTGCTCAGGGCTGCCAGTGAGTCAGGTTTGGCCCGTTTGGAGTATTATGAAAATGAGAAAAAGTGGAGGCATAAGTCTGGGGCCCCAAAGAGGTCAATCCCTCTAGAGAGCTGCTTTAATATCAACAAGAGGGCTGATTCCAAAAACAAACATTTGGTTGCTTTGTACACGAAGGATGAATGCTTTGCAATTGCTGCTGAATGTGAACAAGAACAGGAGGGTTGGTATCATGCTCTGGTGGATCTTCACAACCGTGGGAAGACCCACCACCAACACCATAACCATGATAGTGCAGCCAATGGTGTGCATGATGGCTTAAATGGAGATGACGTTTATGGGGAGGTAACTCCTCCAGGACTGGCCTTCAAAGAAGTATGGCAGGTGATCATGAAGCCCAAGGGTTTAGGGCAGCTCAAGAATTTAGTTGGTATTTACCGCCTGTGCCTCACCAACCGAACAATAAGTTTGGTGAAACTGAACTCTGATGCAGCAGCTGTGGTATTGCAACTTATGAATATTAGGAGATGTGGGCATTCGGAAAATTTTTTCTTTATAGAAGTGGGTCGTTCTGCAGTCACAGGAGCGGGAGAATTCTGGATGCAAGTGGATGATTCTGTAGTTGCTCAGAACATGCATGAGACCATACTAGAAGCTATGAAAGCTCTAAGTGATGAATTTCGGCCTCGGAGTAAAAGTCAGTCTTCATCCAACTGCTCTAATCCTATATCTGTACCTCTCAGGAGGCATCACCTTAATCATCCACCACCCAGCCAGGTAGGGCTAAATAGAAGAGCTCGTACAGAGAGTGCTACTGCTACTTCACCTGCAGGGGGTGCAGCGAAGCATGGTTCATCTTCTTTCAGAGTCCGGGCATCTAGTGATGGAGAAGGAACAATGTCAAGGCCTGCCTCCATGGAAGGTAGCCCAGTAAGTCCCAGTGCTAGCAGAACTCAGTCACATCGGCATCGGGGCAATTCTCGACTTCACCCACCTCTTAACCATAGTCGGTCTATACCAATGCCGGCAACACGCTGCTCTCCATCAGCTACAAGTCCTGTAAGCTTGTCCTCCAGTAGTACCAGTGGACATGGTTCCACTTCTGATTGCATGTGTCCTCGAAGATCCAGTGCCTCAGTTTCTGGTTCCCCCAGTGATGGTGGTTTTATTTCTTCAGATGAATATGGGTCTAGCCCATGTGATTTTAGAAGTTCCTTTCGCAGTGTAACACCAGATTCTTTGGGTCACACTCCACCAGCTAGGGAGGACGAGCTAAATAATTATATTTGCATGGGAAAATCCAGTAGTCATCTCCAGAGAGGCCTGCATCAGAGGTACCAGCCAAGTCGAGGGGAAGATCACACTGACTTTGACAAGGTTTTTAGAAAGAGGACTCACTCCTCAGGAACATCGCCACCTACAGTTTCACACCAGAAGACACCATCACAGTCCTCTATTGAGGAATATACAGAGATGATGCCTACTCATCCTGTGCGTTTAACATCATTTAGGCATTCTGCATTTGTACCCACCTACTCTTATCCAGAAGAGTGCCTAGACCTCCATTTGGAGGGTAACAGAGCTAACCACAAGGATGATGGATACATGCCTATGTCACCTGGTGTTGCTCCTGTGCCTACAAAAACAAATGACTATATGCCTATGAGCCCTAAGAGTGTGTCTGCCCCCCAACAGATCATTAACCCCAGACGGCACTCTGCTGTAGATTCAAATGGTTATATGGTGATGTCACCAAGTGGTAGCTGTTCCCCTGATAGTACCAATTACAGCAAGATATGGACCAATGGTACCAATCCAAAGTTGTCCATAGATAGCATTGAAGGCAAGCTACCTTGTAGTGACTACATTAACATGTCTCCTGCTAGTGGCTCCACTACAAGCACGCCTCCAGACTCTTATCTAAATTCTGTTGAAGAGTCAACAAAGCCTGTATATTCCTACTTTTCCTTGCCCAGGTCCTTCAAACATGTTCACAGGAAAAGTGAAGATGGCAATTTGCGTATCTCTGCAAATTCTGGGCCTAATATATACACTGAGGACTCTTCTTCCTCTTCCACAAGCAGTGATAGTCTAGGGGGCCAAGACCCTCAGCAGCCTAGAAAGGAGGAGGGCTGCATTCAGAGCAAGAGATTGACTAGACCCACCAGGCTTTCATTGGAAAACAGCAATAAGGCCAGCACTCTGCCCAGGGTGAGAGAACCTGCTTTGCCACCAGAGCCAAAAAGTCCTGGAGAGTATGTTAATATAGAGTTCAATGACAAAGTGTTTTCTGGAAGCTTGGTGCCTTCCATGTGTTCCCTTCCTTTTGTACAGAGCAGAGTTGTGCCTCAAAGGGAAAACTTGTCTGAATACATGAACATGGATCTTGGATTTTGGAGAGCTAAAACATCCTATGCTTCCACTTCATCTTCATCGTATGAACCACCCTACAAGCCGGTTAGTTCAGTGTGCCCTACTGAAACCTGCAGTAGTAGTCGACCACCCATTAGAGGGAAACCAATCTCACGAGACTATATGAGCATGCAACTTGGTTCCCTGTGTTCAGATTATAGCCAAGTCCCACCTACCAGGATAAGTGCCAAGTCCATCACTCTTTCTTCTAGTAAAAGTAATTATGCAGAGATGTCAAGTGGCGGAGTTTCTGATAATATTCCTGCTATTACCCCAACTTCTAACTCCAACCTTTCAGAAGCATCTCACTCTTCTTTTTTGGGCCAGGGCTCTGGCCCCAGCGCCTTTACTCGGGTTAGTCTAAGCCCAAACCGCAATCCGAGTGCCAAAGTCATCAGGGCTGGGGACCCACAGGGTAGGAGACGACACAGCTCAGAGACATTCTCCTCGACTCCTACTACCGCCAGAGTTACCACAGGCCCAGTTTCTGGGGAGGATGTCAAGAGACACAGCTCTGCCTCCTTTGAAAATGTGTGGCTTAGGCCAGGAGAGATTGCCAGGAGAGATTCCCTCCAGCCTTCTGATCACACACATAATGGCCTGAATTATATTGACTTGGATCTAGCTAAGGATTTGAGTGGCCTGGATCATTGCAATTCCCACCAATCTGGGGTAAGTCACCCATCAGATGACCTAAGCCCATACGCCAGCATCACTTTCCACAAGTTGGAGGAGCAACGAAGTCGGGCAGAAACAGAAGGTGAGTTATGTTACATATAGTATAAAATAACATGTTGGTAATAGTAATTGGTTGATCTTATCTGTGTACCAGACCAATTATAATAAGCTGCTTTGCATATCAGAATTTGCAGCTGGTTATAAGAGATAATAAATACAAATGTTTTTATAGCAAAGTAGCTGCTGTGTCCTCAGACAGCCTTCAAACAAAATACTGTACTTTGAGCGGTTCCCAGTATGCAAAAGTTCCTTATTTTCTGGTAAAGTGATGCTTTTGAAATTAGTATTGCAAACAATGATAGAGTGATAGGCATAAGCCTTTTATTCAACTTTAGTATCAATAGAAGCTTTGCTTGTTTATGGAATATGTAGTTTATGTATGAAAATACTTTTCACTTTTTTCCACTCCATGTGTCGGTAAATGTATAACAATTCTCAGTTATATACACAATATTTTTGTTTATATTATGCATGTTGTTATATATAGGTGCTTTCATGACACCTAGTAGTATCTGAACAGTCCCTAAGCCCCCACCACTTAAGTTCTTAACATAACCTATTAGTGTAGCCCTGCCAGCATCTCTCCTCCATCTGTCTTCATTGCACGTTTCTTACAAATGGTTATAGGCTGAAGGAAATATTCTGTGAGTTGAAACCATACAGGTTACCTGGATTTGGAACCATTCATGTACTCCAGGAACTGTACTGTGCTGGTAGTCCACCTGTGTTGTAAAATAACTCATGAAGACACCCATATGCAGAAAAAATATCCATTTTATTCCAGATGGTAGTATTTTTCTAAAATATATGGGATAAAAGTCCCAAATCATCTGAACTATTGTCTATTCTTTCTGAACATCTTTCTGAATATCACGATCAATTATTATGTTGCATAATGCTGCTTATCGCAGAAAGTGAACTTGAGGTTATTTAGGTGAATCCGTACCCAATGGAGCTTTACAAGCTACATTTGTTGCCCAAGGCCACATGGACTTGACAAAGGTGTCGTCACCAATAATTAAGCACATGCCTTTATAAGTCAGACTGTTGACATTGCCCCTTGTATGCATTGTGCTTCTGATTCCTTAAGTGGGACCCTGTCAGTACAGCATTATTCCCTGTGAGTTATATTACACCTGCCTTTCATTGTAGCTGTTTATTTGTGAAATCATTTCCACTGTGCACTTGTTTTCCCTTCTATATTCTAATTATTTGGGGATTCTAATTTGAGTTCTAGCATAAATCGAATGTTTTCTTGGTTTATCATCAAGAATTACAAGAAACCAGGGAAATAAAGACTCTGAAAAAGCATTTTGTAACACTGTTTAGGCTCTTAACGCAAATCCCAGATTGCTCGTTTTCACATTTTTTAAACAACTCCCTCAAGAAATTCATGTTTATCGATGCACTGGAAGAAATATCAACATTGTTTTGTCATATTGCTGCTCTTTAAATGATTTAATTAAATGCTTTGTCTTTTTGTAAAGTTTTATGAATGAAAAATAGAATTGGTAAGGTATCGCTTAGGAATTCCTCTTGTCTTGACTTTTGGACTGTCCTGTCTTGTACTTCCCAAGACCTTATTTTAGCCATTTGTGCCAGTACTGACTTGTAGGCTACAAATAGTTCAAATGACAGAATTGGAAAATAAGAGCAACCATTGGCACTGAAAAGAAAACTTATCAGTTAGATATGTATGTCTGTTTAATGAGGTCCAAATCTCATGGCCATAGCATAAAGTTTGGGTGCTTATTGGGTTAAACTCATTAGGGATGAAAACATAGCATGTTTAAGTTCCAAGCCTTTGTTTAATGTGGGCAGTCGCTAACAGGGCTACCAAAGTGCTTGAAAGAATGAATGAATGAAGTAGAGCGTGGGAATCTATCATTTCATGGACTCATTGCTCTTATCCCGCCCTCTCTTCCTCCTCCATAACACACATCCGCTTAACCCCCTTGCTTTTCCATAGCCACTTGGCAGAAAAGAAGCTTTCTTCGTACATGTTTGTTTTTATCATAGGAAAGCAGTTTGCTCCTGGCTCTCTGTGCTTTATAAAGTACAACTATGAAGCTGTCATCTGAACCCTGCTGTGCTTTACGATATCTTGTCAGAACTCCTTGCAAACTGTCATTGTTGCCTGTCAGTGTCCAAGCAAGAGGCTTCCAACTCTGTTAAAGTACACTTGTCCTTTCCTTGATAAGATGTTCTTGTAGTCTAAACAACCTTGTAAACGGTTACTGAAAAAAAAAAAAAACTGGATTACAGCTCTATCCACAATTTGAACTGATTAATCAGAGCAATATGAGTGAAAGCGGAACTTTTTAATTTTTTTAGGGCTAGAGCAGACGGGGAGATTCGGGGGCATTTTGTCGCCTGGCGACTTGTAGCCGCGACTTGTAGCCCCCGAACCTCCCCGAATAGACAGGTCCTGGGGCGCACCGGCGTTACTTGAAAACGCCTGCGCCTATTCACACGCAGCGGTGCGATTTGTGGAATCGCTCCAAATTGACTCGGTCAATTTGGAGCGATTCCACAAATCGCGCCGCTGCGTGTGAATAGGCGCAGGCGTTTTCAAGTAACGCCGGTGCGCCCCAGGACCTGTCTATTCGGGGAGGTTCGGGGGCTACAAGTCGCCAGGCGACAAAATGCCCCCGAATCTCCCCGTCTGCTCTAGCCCTTAATGTTCATTTACCACAATATTTAAATATCCAGCACTGTTTGTATGTATCCAAGCCAGATTGGAATGCATGCAGTTAGCTATAAAGCAGTCACCGTTGCTTTGCAGTTTAACAATCATGTCTTGGTTGCAAGACCGTCATTCATATACTTACAAAGAACCTTGTTTTCAAGGCAATGTATGTGTTGTTGCTTAGGGGATAGGACCGCCCTAGAACGTAGCTAAGCGCACCTGATCCAGCATGCTGTGTATAGTTTGCAATGTAGTCTTGGCTTGTTGACACAGACTGCCCTGCTTTGTTCAGCTGTAAATGGACTCTCATCAAATAGGATGTAAAATCTTTTTTTTCCGGTATGCCATTTCCATAGTCTAACGGTAAAAACACCTAATAAGGCTGAATCCCTAGTCTTTTAGGTTTCAGATATGCTGTAGGAGTTCATGGTGCTCATTGAACTGCTACTGTACTTTGAGAGTTGATTACACAGTTATGTTTTTGCTGATAGCCTATAGGAAATGTGAAAGCTATATTTTTCCCAGCATCATACTACACCTTCTGGCTCACCAATTAGGCAGACGGCAGCTAGACTTATAGCTTCCACACTAGAGGAAGAAAAGCTGGTTTTCTGTGACTCCTGCACATGCTTAGGCTTCCAGCAGGTGTGTTATTACTGCCTTGGAGCTGGGAGACACCCTGTCTGCCTTTTTTTTGTCTGGGATATAGGCCATTAATACTACTTCTGTGCAGATGTGGAGTGCAGATTTAGTGACAATATGCCAGAAACTAGTAACACAATTATCTGTATAGTTTTAAATGAAAATTTTATCTCTTTATGTACTTTATTATATAGTATAGTGTTTTCTTTGTTTGCTATTTTTCACCCATTGGAGTATATGGGCTTCATTTTGCCTGGGAACATTTTCACTCCTCAGTAGTCGTTATATAAGCATTATTCCAGCCATGGAATATATTTTTTTTTAAGTTAACTTTAAGGCCAAATAAGTATTTAATTGTGAAGAAGTGCTTATCTATAACAACTTTTCTTCTTAAGGCTTCATTCACATGGGTTTATATATGCGTGGTGGATTTTAAAGTCTTCCACTGCAGAGTAATGCAAAATAAATTTATCAATCTTCTGTCTGGACCCATACCCATGGGAGTAGACATGACTGTTAAAGCAGAAAATGCATTTCAAATATATTTTTTTCAGCATTCATACCTGCTCTTAGAGACCTTCTTAGTTACATAGTCATTGAGTCTGAAAATTACATTTGTGCAGTAAGATCAGTATTTTGCACAAGTAACTTCTGCATAGCTTCCAGCTGAGAAACATATCATCTGAAGCTGTCAATTTGCCTTGGGGGAAATAACAGCTGGGGTGTTTTGTCACCCGCTTTTTGTTTATAGGATTGAAACATTGCTAGGCAATGCATAGTTTATGTAGAAGATGATGCAATACCAAGATTGTTGGCATTACTTGCAGGTATATTATCTGCAAGTGCCCCTGGTTCCTTTTACATTATCAATGCACTTATCTCCGTCTCATTTACAGTTTATGCAGCCTCCGATTTTAAGTGCATAACTTTAAATTTATCAAACATATATCTCATCTGCCAGTTTGGAAAGGTCCCCCTGCAGGAATGATAGATGCTTGAAAGATTTTGTGCCCTCCACTAAGACATTAGCAGATTAAACGGGTAGTTCACTTTATTTACTTTTAGTATAATGTAAACCTCAAGTTGATACAGATGAAGGGGTAGATGGTAGGCATGGGGTAGAAAGTGACTAGACTCAGTGGGGGTGCTGAATAACTTGTTAGCACCAGTGATTCTACCTTTCTTTATTTGTGCTAGAGCGACAGGCTGAACTTGAACTATCCATAAAAAATGTAATATTGCTCCATTTAATGATTTTGTTTCTTACAGATCACTTCATTTTAAAGCCATTTGCTCTTTGTTGGAGTATCCTGCTTTCTTTACAGATAGAAACAATATATTTAACAATATTCATAGAAATTTATGGGCCAGAGCTACACTTAATACATTTTACTATGAATCAGTTTCTTTCAGTACAAAGTCCTTAGGTCACTACTATTTACATTTGTCTAACTTGAACTTGTTTCTAATCAAAGTCAATATTTTAATCACTATTGCTTATTCTTTTAACACTGATAATGCAGTTTCGACCTTTCAAGAGATCCTGTACTTCTCCACCATAGTTATAGTTATTGATGAGTAAACAGAAACATTACCCTGTTGAAAGATATTGTGTAACTAAGTAGAATATCTGGGCACAGATCAAATAAAAGGACCATAAAACACCATAAAAAGTCCTTTAATGGGACATAATCCTGGCAATCCTGTGAAAGAATAGGAACAGGGATAGTTATACTAAGAATCTTTTATAGCTTAGCCACCTGGTACCAACAACCTTTTCAGGTGTAGACGCGCAGATATTTGTAATTTGTGAATAAAGCTGATGTATGTTAATGTTTTGTCACCCAAGACAACCTCAGCTCTTTCACACCGAATTTATGCTTTTGAAAATTCTCCCAGTAGATCCTTATCTTCACAGTTCACAAGAAACTAGTGCACTTTTCATAATCTGCCCTGGAGCACTAGCATCTATAACAGGTGAACCTCATTTTCTGTATGATGATTTACAACAACTCTTCAGATTAGCTTTTCAACAGCTACCCAAAGCACACTGAGCATGTGCAATGCCACTGACCTAACCAGATCCAAGATGGCAAACTCCCGTGCATGACTTTGTGTTTTAGCCATTACTTAAGTGTTGTAGTAATGCTGAACCTTTCTATTGGTACAGTATATTCAGTATATAAAATACAATATTTATAGCCTCATCAATTTTTATTCTTCTTTAAGCAGAGTGGCAGAGTTGACAATTTTCAGGGGTTTGTTGCTGAATGGAAATGGCAAATGTGTTATTAGAGTAATGTTTTAATAACAGGGAATTGTATTCATAATGAATAGCATACATGAGGTAAGTAAGAGTAGTCTAGTTGTCCAGTTTCAGTGTTCAGTGTGCCATACATACATTGCTTTAACGGTTTCATATGTGAACTATAATCTCTCTTAGGCAGGGGGCTATGATCCAGTGAGTGGGTGTCCAAATTGACACTGTGTATGTTAGATCTGGTTTTTTATTTTTCTGAACATGGTTGGCTAAATCAGTGATTGCTGTAATGGTTGAATCTGAAAAACAATTTATTGGGGTATTTATGAAGACTTTTTTCCTTTTTTTTTTAAATTAAAACAAAGTCGACCTAAATGCAAAAATCACCTGTCATCAAATGCAACTTTTTAGATTTGACACTTGAATTGTGAGACTTTGTTTAATTTGACTCCCAAAAAACGTGAATTTTTCTGAATTGTGGAACCTTTTCCTTTTGATGACTGAAAGCCTCAACTTTGTCAAGAAACATGGTCAAATTGTAAAATGGACATTCTTTTCAACAAATTTTAGCTGGACTATTTTCAGATTTGGATTTTTTTTGCAATTTTGGGGTATAGAATACATTTATTTTCCTCTAAAAAAATTTTTTCCCCTTTAAAAACTCTACAAAAATGTGAGGTTTAATGAAAAGACCCCTTAATGTGTTATTTTGCATGCTTACCCCACCCGATGATATATGTTTTGTGATGCCTTTCACTGTCTTTGTTCATAGGCCAAGGCCTCCCTTTTATCCAAATTATGGGCTAAAAACTGAGGTCCCACAGTGATTGACTGGTGAGAATAGTATATCAGTTTCCCATGTCTCGCCCAGTCGACAAGAGTATTTTTTACTTAATTAAACCAAAGGAATGCAATGCAATTCCCAGACCTCATTTGTTATTGTTAAAGCAACTGCACCTGATTTTCTCATCCTAGCTGATAAAGCTCGATATTCCATTGCATTTACTATACATTTCTTGTCATTTATAAAGCAGAGATGATCATTTTTAATAAAATTTAAGTGATGACTTTAAATAATGCTTTTTATATTGATACCAAATATAAGGCTACAGAAGGATCTCAAAACAACCATTTGGGACTTATCCTGCTCAGATATTTTCCGTACACTCCCTTTAGTCTCTACACTTTATAAATCCTCAGTGGAAAACAGGTGGTAGACCATAAATGAAAATGTTCTCATTCTCAGCGCTAGTCTTCACCCACCCATCATTTTATGTATCTTGAAAGTCGGCATCCGTAATACTTTCATTGCATGATTTTGCACCCATATTCCTCTATCTGTACTTCAATGGCAATGAGTTAAATATAAGGAGAGTGGACAAAAAATTCAGCTGAAATCTACATGTTAGATGTGTGGGTTTTAGTATGGCAGCAATGTATTTATTTTTAAATAATACTTATGAACAAATGAATGCAGTTAGCAATAATGTGATTGGATAAAATGAAAGAGGTATAATTTGTCATTTAAGAGTGGATTTGAAGCTTGTGGCTTTTTCCCTCTGTTTCTGAGCTACAGCCCTTGGCATCTGCCGCAACTTAAGTTAAAAGTTGTAGTTGAAAAGCTGGAGAACTATTGTCTGAGAGGAAAAGCTATGATAAAACACAAACATTCATATTTACACCATTTGCTGATTTTTTTTACAAGGGGGGGCTAATGGCTACTATACAAAAAAAAATGAGGAAGACTGCTAGTCTAAAGACTTCTTTCTTGTGCCTGCAATATGATCCTGTAAGTGCTATACATGTGTATACTAATAGAATTGCAACTAATGCACTAGTTTTGGCAAAATCCTAAATCTTTCACGAAAAATCATTTCATATCCAAGCCCTAATTTGGCCAGTGCAAATTATGACAAGGAAGGGAAAAACCTGTGTGTGAGGGGAAAAAAATCACAATTTCCTTGTTTGTGTGAAGAAAAGACTTAAAAGGCTCTTGGATTTAGCCGAATCCTGCATTTGTTGCATCCCTAGTGCATAATATGCTGGGTAATGAGATACTTCTCAAGTAACTGATACTTCCTCTAGTTGACACGGGATAAGTAAAATGCTTTTGTTGCTTATTCTTCCGAAGGTGATCTTTAAACCATGGACAAAATACATTTTGTATTTCAAACCAGGTTTTAAGTGACTTAATTAGATGACAAATATAGAACTGGGAGGGAGCGTATCTTCATTTATAAAGATGAGTGCACTCTGTTGTACTGGGCTCTGTATGCCTCAGGATTACTGGTGCAGAGAGCAGAACTGACCTTAAACGGTCAGAACTAGTTATTTTCTTTATGATCATCTGCCAACTGCTGCTCCTTAAATATAGTGACTCCTCGCTTTATGCAAGCATGCATTTTTCATATCGAATATACACTTACCCAGTGTACTTAATCTTTTAGTCTAGCATCCAAAAGAGTAAAGGGGGAGTAAAACCCCCATATGCTTTTTAAACTGGTAGCAAACTTGCATAACCTCCCAACCACATCAGCCTGACTATTCAATTGTTTTACCATCTCTATGCGAAGGCAACCACTCACTGTGGAGCAGTTGATTTGGTTGGGGAGGTGGCAGGTACCCTACTAATTTAAAAAAACAAAACATGGGGTTGATTCCGTAATTAGGCCAAACAGTCAAATCACTTACCTGGCCATTATTGCCCAAGCAGCTGTTATTCCACTGGGGAGGGGGCATTGAGGCTACTAGTGGTGCATCTGCTTATCTTATTTTGAGGCTTTTATTGAAAAAAAAAAAATTTGTCGCATCTGACCGTATCAAGATTTGAAATTTCCATGACTGTGAGTAGCCTTTAGTTGTATGTGCATGCCAAGTGAGCTGCTTGCAGGCATGCTTTAAATTGTCTTTCGATGTTTTCATAGATTGCAGCCTGTATTTAACAGCATCACTGTAGGAGAGGGTTGATGTATCTACTGCTGCAGTTTGCCCTATAGGGGCATTTCGGATGCCACAAATGCATCTCTACATTATCATACTTGGGTGGGATAGATATGAAAATCAAAGGAAAAGAATTGAGATATATATATATATATATATATATATATATATATATGTGTGTGTGTGTGTATATATACACCAGGTTCTCATTTCACTATTTATCTATTGCAGAGCTTTGAGATTTATTGATGTGCAATTTTCTGATTGTACTTGACATTTCTAGGCCACTGCTTTAGAAGATGTCTCCAGGGATTTATCCTTAAGTAGCTGGGAGATGTCCTGTTTTGTGTGCGCTAAATTTCTAGCCTGCAATTTTCAGTGAAGGATTTTCTTTTGTCGTGCTCGTATAGTAACATTTCTAATATGAGATATTCTTGTCTTTTCTCAATGCATTTAGAAGAGTTACACACCAATATTCCTAAGCACTACATATATTTGATGCAGCTTCTAGTTCACGTGTATATGGGAACCACTGGCAAGCCTTCAAATAACGTGCTGTGATCTCGCCTTTATTTTGAGGTTCAAAAGTAAATCTTTTACACAGTGAGCTTGAAAGTGGTTTTAGTGGTCAGGTGGTTCTCCATTTGGAGTACCTTTCTTTAAAGGGCACCAATCATAACTAAATCATTTACTAATTAAATACACTGTGAAAGTTCAAGAAATTAAAATTTTAAAACAGTTATAATTGTTTGTATAATGTAAATCATCATCTTACTATCCCTTCTGCAAAATCTCTCCTATCTCCACTGCAGTTCTAGCTGAGGCAGGCATCTTGGACT
>CM044439.1:129561964-129573468 GCA_024363595.1 Xenopus borealis
TATAGGTAGGTACTATTTTCCTTTTTAAGATTGTTATAGAGAAAAAATTGTCCTACATTGCTAGGGCCCTTATTTTCAGCCCTGTTTAACAAGAGCTGTATCATAACCCCCAGTAACCCAACAGTTTTGCACTTCCGACAGTGAGGCGCTTAACCCCTTCGGTGCCAAATAGGGCTGCAGCACGAAAGGGATTATGTCAAGTAACTTAAGAGCCCGGTTCTGTATATTTATGGGGTTGAATAAACGCAAGCCTCATTGCACAGGTACCTGAAATAAAATCAAGTCTTCCATTGTATATACTGCACAAAAAATAAATAAAAATTAAATAAAAAAAAGGGAAAAATGGAAACCGATTAAAAAAGGAAAAAAAAAAAAATGAAGCAGAAGATGAAACAAGTGTTTAAATCAGTCCCTGGAATGAGCAATGTGGTTGTTTGTAAATTCTGAAAAAAAACTTTCTATACATAATAAACTAGATACTGTTTAATTTTCTTCTGGAAAATAAGATGTTTTCTGTTATATCGTACACAGATGTGTTGCAAAGTTAATTTGCCTTTGGAAAAAGTTAATCAAGTTTAAGCTCTCCAAATGGCCCAAGTTCATATGTATACGCATATCTATACAGAACAATGTTCCCTCTAAGATGTGCGCATGTACACACAAATTTAGAGACCAGCGCACACAATAAATTGTGGGGCGCACAATTAATTTTGTGTTAAAGTACAAAATTTTTCATTTATTCTGACCTATGTGTGCAAAAAATAATTTTTTGTAAACGTAGCTGAGAAGTAATTAGAAGGGACATTGATACAGATCTATATACACTCACACATACAAAACTAACAAACACACACACCTAGACTATGAGATCACAATAGCATTGGATATTATGCTTGTTCAAGAAATCATACAAGACGCTCTTAAAGGCATTAATCAGCCATCACAACATCTCCCTGTAAGGCAATCGCAACCTTACTGCCCTTACTGTGAAGAACCATTTTCAATTTCAAATGAAATTCACTTCTTCTACTGGTATAGCCTCTTGTTCTAGGTTCTTCTCTATGTGAAAGCAATCTCCCGATGTCAGTCTATAATGTACTTATAAAGAGTACTCATGTCTCCTAGCAAGCACCTTTTCCCCAGACAAACCAACCCCAACCATGCCTTCCTCATAGTTCCATTCCCCTTGTCCATTTAGTTGCAAACCCAAAATTCCAAGCATTCTGGATAACCGATACTGTACTCTGCTAAGAGCACTGGTTCCATTTTTCACCACTCTTTGTAAGCAATCCTCAAATAAGGATTAATTATATCTTCGTTTGGTTCAGGTACAAGGTACTGTTTTATCATTACAGAGAAAAGGGAAATCATTTTTTTTAACATTTGGATAAAATGGGGTCTATGGGAGACAACCTTTCTATAATTGGAGCTTTCTGGAAAACGAGTTTCTGAAAAACGAATCTCATACCTGTACAAATATTATGTTTCAGGCAGATATCCTTATTTTAATCACTGAATTTCTGTGTGCTACTGTATTAAATGCTTTAGCAAAAAGTAGATCACATGCACTGCCACTCCAAGGTTTTTCATAGAAGATTTGTTAAATTATTCATATATGGTTCACGTAGGTTGGTGTCAGTGCTGCTGGAAGATGGCAGCAGATTTGTGCACTACTGGAGAAAATGTCACACAAAGATTGGTTGTGCTGGAACTATAGTTGTAGGGTATTTAATATTTTACTGACTTCCCTTTATTTGTTTGCCCTTTGTTTCTTGGCTGCAAAGATCATAAAGATCGCCTATAAAAATCTCTGCCCAAAGTTAGGTGATTTTTCCATAAATTTCTTTATTAAAAGATATCTTGGACTGAACATGTTTCAAAATCCTTGTGCACCCAGAGAAACTCTTAGGGGCATGCAGCACTTGGGATGTTCTAAAAATATTGTTAAATGTTCAGTTTCTACAGTCCTATTGGAATCATGCAGACACCTGTACTTCTAAATTATAGCACTGGTTTCCTGGCCAAATTTAACTCCATATTCCATCAGGCTGAAATCTGGAACATCTGCTTCTCTAGAACCGTGAGTCGGGAATTTAAGTCTTTATGTTGCACAGGTCGAGGAAGTATTGTTTTGAGGTTGTATAAGGTTTATTGTGTAGTGTTCAGCCTAGCTAGTGAACAAAACAAGAAGGTAATCAGTTTACTGTATTTTGAGTTACCACATGGCTTATTGTGGACTCCATACCCTAGTACTTGAATTTACAAAATAGTGTGTATGCGTGCTTATGTATGCTTTTCAAGGCTATAAATAGTAATGGATTTTAATGGATTTGGGATTCGATTTAATCATAAAATAGTGGATTCAGTGAATCACTACATTTAAGTAGGTCTGCAGGAAGCTGATGTGTGCTACTTTACTTTTAATGACACCATTTTTTATATTTTATACAGCAAATATTTTTAATACACAAGTAACCATTATTTCAACATGTGGTATGGAAGATTATTGTCCGGAAAAAATCTGTCTAGGGAGGTGGTGAGAATTGCTTTACCTGACAAGCAGGGTTCTGTGATCTTTCCTGCCATAACTTACCAGAGAGTAAACTTCTTGGAATGCACAAAGAGAGGGACTTGTTGAAAGTATAGAGAACAAAATGGGTCAGAAGGAAAGTTTAAAACCCCTTGTGGGTTGGGTAGCAGGGTGACTGGTGCACAACTGAACCCCATCCAAAGTGGTAAGCACACCTCAGGGTTTAATCCTAAACCTAACATAGTGCCACAAGTCGTTACATTGTTTTATACTTTCAGTAGAAATATTTTAGAAATGTTTTCCACTACAGTAAATACTTAATATACATTATTTCTGCCAGGCTGTTTTGTTAGCAGTTGACGTAAAAGACACCAAATATATGAAAGGTCAAGCTGACATGCAGTTTGAGTTGAATAGCCTATTCTGCCTGGCATAGGGTGAATAATACTGGGCTGAAACTGTAACTGCACTTTAAGCACTAGAAATCAAAACGTCAGCAAGATTTCATACATATATGTTGGTGTTTGTTATTGTATTCAAAGTCATTTTAGTCTTATTCCACAAAGTCCAATTTAAGGTAATCCGTAATGAGTTAACAAGCATGTTGTATAAATGAGAAAATACAGCCTTAGTGTAGTGCATTTTATCATTCTTCTGATTTGATATCCTTGAGTGTAGTATGATTGGGCTGTCCCACAGTTATATTAAAAGAGGATGGGTGAAATCACTGCCTATGTAAAAAAAAATCAAATCGTACGGGCAACGTTATCAAAGGTCTAGATGCAAAAATGTATTCTTTTCCTAATAACTATGACTATAACTTTTGTCTATTTTTTTCTGTCAATTCAGGAGCTCAAACCTGCAGCAGGCCATTCAAAAGAATGTTTACATTATAGAAAACATGGTTTTTTGAATAAACAGATTTCAGTCACTTCAGTTCCTTGAAAATATTCAGTTCCTTTCTTTTTCAGTCAATGTAACCATCCTAGCGCTATTAAATGAAAACAATAAAAGAAAAATTCCCTACAGAGTTTCTCGTGTGGAATCTGGCACACAAGGAAGGAAATAGAACCTAGGACTAGCCTCAAACCCAAAAGCAGATAGGGAAAAAGTTTTAAAGTTTGAAGAGTTAACACTACCCAAAACATTGCCATGCGTGCTATGTCACATCGGGACTAACCAACAATTTGATTGCCAAGCGGGCCTTCAGAGACCATGTCAACATGCAATGCAGTCCTTGCCCAACAGGATTTTTAAACCTGCTCTCCTGAGGAGCCAGGATGGTAGAATTTGTTGGCCCATGCCCACTGCTATTATTTTCTGCTAGAATAAACACAATGTATGCACATTTTGATGGTCCAAAACAAAAAAAGAAAGGCAAACGGATGTCTGATCTGCAGAGCTATAATTTATAATATAATATAATTTTAGGTTGGAAAAATGCAAAGCTACAGCTGCATACATTAATCCTGTCCTAGAAATCAGTATCTCAATGTAATACAGCTCCACACAATCCATGTTCTGGGCTGTGCCCTGATTTAATTTGCTATTTTATCTGGTTTCAAATAGGTAAAGAAGATTTGCAAAGTAGGCACTAGGCTGCTTTTTATGGCCAGTGCAATTCTTTTATTTAATTAAAAAGAAACAGTTGTCAACAATGCTTTGTCAGTTTATGAGGACTCTTCTTAATGAAAACAATCCATCAAAAAGTATGTTTTATTTCTTTTTTAAATCAATCAGCCATAAGAAAGAGTAATTGCTGCTGTTCAAATTTTTTTTTTTTTTTTACCAGTGGGGTCTTCTATATGGACAATCTCATGTTAAACACATTGCCCTTATACAAAGTTTCCCATGTAAAATGAGGGACGAACCATCTGTAAACTATGACCTCCCTTTTGTTTTCTTTTAATTTGTCCAAATACTTTAGAAAATAAGAATTTGGGAATGAGTACAGGTGTTTGCCTATCTACAAAATCCTTTCAATTGAGGCACTTAACTCCTGGCCTTTTGGATTACAAAAAAGTAAGCAAAGGTCATATGTGTCCTAAAGTAAAATACAAAGAATCTATTTCAAACCTTACCATGTACTATCACCTCCACATAAATGGTTTATGTAAGTAGTGGTTAGTTACTGACATTATTAAGGTAGATTAACACAACCATTGTCAAGTCAGTGTTTTCATATCTTCCAAAAGTGAAGCACACATGTACAAGGGGTGTCAAAATAGCCCATCCTTAAAAGCAAAAGAACACATGATTTAATCCCACAGGCCAGAAGGCTTGAAAAAATGATTATTCAGGCCCTCCTTAGCCAAAGCTAGGGAGGGACCCTTTATTCCCGACCCTCTGGCCACAAAGCAACAAAAGTGCAAGGTTTTCAAACTCACCAGGTTTGACAAATAATTCTCTAGGGCTTCTTTGGAGCAAGTTGTGTTTTTTTTTTGGGGGGGGGGGGACAGGAGCCAGATGACCTCCCCTAAGTCTGTGGGTGATGGGCATACTGTACCCTAAAACCCAAGTGAAAGGCACATGTAAATAGGTAAAAGTGACATACAAAATAAAATAATAAAAAGAATGCTTTAATATGGCCCTGATCAATGGCCAGAATTCTAAAAATTGTCTTAATGCATTGTCCAGAATATATGATCTGAGGGTAGGGTTGCCACCTTTTCCAGAACAAAATACCGGCCTTAGATATATTTATCTTTTTTTTCCTATTAATAACATTGGGATCAACCATCAAAAATACCAGCCAGGTGGCAACCCTATCTGAGGGGCTCTTATTCCCCTCCTGAGAATAGATTTTGCACTTGGTCATAACCAAAATGTGGAACAATTCGAATGGACAGATTTTCCCACAGGAAAAGAAAAGCACCCCAAGACACTATTATCTATATTAGGTCACAATAACCTTTACTTACTCCCACTATCAATTCGCATGTACTTATAAGGGATCAGTGACTAATGATTCAGACTGAACCACTAGGTGTGCTGAGAGCACTGTTTTTGTTATCTCAAAATGTGGAACAGCAATGATTATTGCCACCAATACTTGAGGCAACCAAGCAACAATAGTGAAGTAACCCAAAGTTTGTGTAAGAACAAAGAAGCCTCTTCGTGATTCATATTGCTTGGTGAAAGTTTGTACACACATCACTACACTTATTTTACAGAGTAGCATAGTATTGAAAAGGGTTCATGTACTATTTATAATTTGTACTGTGGTCTACCAACTAGCCACCCCACCTATACATACTACTTGGTGATGGTTGGGTTTAGGTTACACAATCTAGAGTAATCAAAGCAAATGTATATTATATGACCAGTCAGAGAAAAGGACTGTATCTGTCTGCCTGTACAAGAAGAATGTATGGAATGCTGCAATTGTTGTTGCCTTGTGTAAAGTTCTGTAAATAATATATCAATAGTCCTCAGCTCAGAGTGAGACTGTGATCAGCATGTTTAAACACCACCATTATGAAGGAATTTAGCATCCTGAACACTTGTAACGCTGCTTTGTTTCATATTTGTTAACAAGTACAACATCCTAAAAGAGATTTTTTTTTCTTTGTACATACATTTTGCACTCACAATTTTTAAACAAGTGCACAGAATGCACCACAGTAAATGCATCTCTAATTTTTATTATCCATAAAAAGGTTATTCTGTGTGTAAATTAGAAGCATGGAAAATAATATTTTTCTTTCTTTTATGAACAGATGATTGAAGGCCAAATCCAGTTTAAGGGGACAGGTGCTACTATTAAAAATAATAAGTAAAAAATTTGCAGCCACTGGCCTTCCACTGATTGCTGATGTCCATGAGATCCCACCCAGAGGATGGACAGGCTTTTAACTGATATGCATGACAGGTGGGGAAAACTTAGTTGGAATGAGCAGACTCAAGTTACTCCTTTCTTTGTAATTATCATATGTTCAATCACAATGCAAAGCTGCTCAACTCTTTTCTAATATATAAAGCTGGCTTGCCTTCTAGTGATTTCCAATATTTTTTTCTACATAAATACCTAGAAAAAGTTGCCGCTATAAGAAGACACTCAGGTTTTAAATTAAACCGGGGCTGCTATATCAAGGACAAAAGTAAGGTTTATGAGTAGCAATGGGCAAATTTGACCCTTTTAACTTCACTGAAAATTTGTAAAACAGCAAAAAAATTGCCAAATGCAAAGTCAATGGCCAGTTTTTCATGCAACATTTTTTGTATATGATTGAGTCTATTGCCATTTTTTTGCAATGACACATGGTTAAATATTTAGCTCATCCCTATTTATGAGTCTAAACATGTTTGTACTAGAGGAAGTAACTAGAAAAATGTGGATGTGGGGCTGACAATATTTTCCCCTCTGAAAAAATGCTTCTACAAACCCACCTGTGCTCAAGGCCGTGATAATTATGACCCAACAGTCATTGGCTGGTAATGGTTTTCACAAAAAATAGTATATATATTTTTAATATAGTTGATATTTTTTAAATGACTTATAGTTGCCCTTGAGATTTTATTATATTTGGACCATTGGTGTGTACCGCTTGAAACTATTAGCTTATTATGCTTATGTGAACAAAAAAAGTGTAGCAGTAGTTTGTAGTTAAGTATGCAGTCACACCATGCGTTAGTTGTAATTTACTGCTTTGGGAAACAAGGCTTTGAAACAGAAACTGTAGCCAAGGGCTCACAATTTTTACTGCATCCGTCTCAGCAGCAGCAGCAGCAGCTGGGTTCACCAGCTGAGAATAGTTACAGAAAGCCAGCAAAGGAATGCATTCCTGTTATCAGCATCTTTTCTTTTTTTTCTTTGCACTGAAGCCAAAACACAATTCAAAAAATTGTAAATATTGTAAATATATTTATTTATGCAGAGCCTCTAACTCAACGCTTTTAATTAAATACCCCTACCCTAAATAGGCCCGCCTCCCTCCTCCGTCCGGGCCTACCTGGTACCCTGGGCAGATGCCCTAACTTTCTACTTACCCCTCCTTGCAGGTTCTGTACTCTGGAGTTCACAGCAGCCATCTTCTTTTCTACGATATTCTTCATGTAGTGAGCTGCGTTTTCGTTGCATGCACGGTTGGAGTAATCTTCCTGCACAACTGCGTGAACTCCCGAGGACAGAGAAGGAGGAAACCAAGACAGCTGAAAAGCAGGAAGTCATTTTCCAGCTGTTATGTCCCTCCAGCTTTTATACATTATCTATTTATACATTAACTATTCAAAGTAAATTTTTGGATACTTCGACCATCGAATAGGTTACAATGACTTCGACAATTCGATAATCGAAGTAATGTCTCTTTAAAAAAACTTCAACTTCAATACTTCGCCAAATTAAACCTGCTGAAGTCCTATGTTAGCCTATGGGTACCCTCTAGAGCATTTTTTTTTGTTGAAGTAAAATCATTCGATCATATGCAAAAATCGTTCGAATCGATCGATTTGAACAATTAAATTGTTCCATCAAACGACTTTACTTCGACCGCAGAATAGCCACATTTTTTAAAAAATACTTCGACTTCGATATTCAAAGTCAAATTATTTTACTTTGATGGTTGAATTTCGAAGCATTTTCCACTTCGAAATTCAAACCTTAGTAAATCAGCCCCTAACTGTAGCAGGAAGTGTGGAAGCAAAAGACAGAACTCTGTCTGTTAATTAGCTCATGTTTCCTAACTTTATAGTTTGTTTGGTATGTTTGGGTGCACCGTTGAATCATACGATCCCAGGAGGCTGTCCTTATTTTTATTTTTTTAAATGGTCATTTTCTATTTAGGATTACCCAATGGTACATGCTGCTAAAAAAGTATATTATTATGAAAATGGTTTATTTACATGAAGCAGGGTTTTACACAGGAGTTGTTTTATGCAATATCTTTTTATAGAGACCTACAATGTTCGTGGCGTAAAGTTTTCCTTTAAATTGTCTCTATAGTTCTCTCTCTGTCTTTCTTTCTTGTAAAAAACAATACATCACCAAAAAAACAAAAAAAAAAAAGTAAAGTTATTTTATAATTCCCTAAAGGGGAACTACTGTGAAAATAAAAAATTTATATAATAGTTCTATAATAATTCCCTTTGTAGTTTATTGAGTCTGAGCCTATAGAGAACCACCTTAGACCTAAAAAGAGGATTTTCAGACTACTACCAGCCAGGTTTTTAAAAGGTAAGGCTAATCCTGTGATACTTTTGAGGCGGAGACACTACTGAGATGCTGAGATGCTGAGAAAATGCACATTATACCAGTCGGGTCTCTGTGAGTACCTGTATCCTGAGTACCCAAACTAAATATGTTTTTCTTCTGATATATAGACTATAAACCAGTTTTAGACGAACACTCAGCAAAAGGTAAAATGAAAAAAATTAAGTGCTTGTCTATTTATTACCTACTTAATGTTTCCCATGGCTTACTTCAGTAAGTGGAAAGATAGTGGAACAGAGTGAGCCCTTCTCTGTCCATTGCTCCTCCCGCAATTTTTTCCTTTTGTTTCACCTATAATTCTACACTCATATTACTTTAATGCCTTTTAGCATAATCAGCACATGCACAGGGCCCAATCAGGCTTATGCAAACATTGGAAGCATTCTTACCTCTAAAAGTAATGTTATCACTGTATTCAAAATCACCAATTTGTTAAGTAAGACCCAGTGACACAATGGATCCTGAAGACATTGAGTAGTGATGGGCGAATATATTCGCCTGGGGCGAATTCCCATTATTCGCCGACGGCAAATACAGTAAATTCATGAAACACCAGGAAAAATTTGCCTACATTTTACACTTTTATGTATTTTACACAATTTGTTTTGTAGTCCACCTACTATTCTAATTCTAATTTCAGTTGGGTGCATTTCCTGGATTTTAAGTCATTATGTACATCACATATTGCTATAGTATAGAAGATTTTTAAAAACAAGAGACATCAACAGGAAATTACATTCAGGGCATAAAAAGGGAAATATTTTAAAATGTGTCAACTTTCCCTTTCTCCTCTGAAGTGCCTTTGCTGGAATTGTTTTATTGTGAGAGATAAAAAAATAATTACAAACTAACCAGTCAAAATGCAATTTGTATCAGGCAAGCAGTAATGAGAAAGATGGGTAAGTTGGATAGAATAAGAATGGACTGTACTAAAGATAATATCATTTGAGGAGGGATTGTTGCATTGCGTAGGTTTGTCCTTATTCTGCATGTACCCAAATGCATTTCAATTACAGGACATCAACTGGTTATTCAGTAATTACCCAATAAATTGCTGAGAACAGGGAGTGAGTAATTTTCTTAGAAAAGTTACATAGTTTGCTACCTAGACAGCTTTATGATAGATGTGGGGCTAATGTGGAAGGCTGTATATTTCTTTCAAAGCACTCTAGAAACATTTCTTCCTGAAAGAATTACCACCTTGTCATTACTTGCATTGATGATAAAAATGTTATCCACTTTAGCCTTGTCTAACATCAATGGATTTATAGGGAGAAGTGACTTCAGTGACTCCTTTGCCAAGTGAGGCCGTGGAAGCAGTGTCTGTTGCCATATTAGCTTAAAATATTTTTTTCCTCCCATGTCCAATTAAAACAATATCAAATGTCCTTTCCTTTATTGGGCAGAAATATGTCTCTTGGCATGGACGCTCTTTTACACAATTAGAACCAATGATATGATGCCTAGCATTACACCCACATGTTTACCAAAATAAATTCTGTGATGCTGAAAGGAATTCATTTCTACTTCCAATACCATTGTGGCCATTTAGATTGAAATGTAAATGCAGAATAATTCACGATGATCTATTTTATATAGTTTATGAGCCCAGATTTATTATCACCACTGAATTAATCAATCTTTACTGTATCATAAATCACAAAATTGTTTCTAAAATCCAAATGTCTCAATTTTACCCTAACCTAGTTTGTAAACTGTAATGTGTAGGGCGCTCTAATCCTATTGTACTCTCTAAACCCTTGTTTGTAATCCACCATTTATTCTCTGTTTGTAATAACTAAGGTAAAGCACTGCGTATCGCGTTGGCGCTTTATAAATAAATGATGATGATGATAACCACTTGTTAGTACAGGTACTGGGAGTATTTACATAACTTACAATTTGTTGAAAAAGTTGTTAAATGTATTGCTTGATGAGAAAGTCACCTCCAAATATAATAATATTACATGAAACCTGTGCTTTGATGAATGAAGGTACAAGTGTGGTCATGCTAAAGTTGATGCCAATTTTGTACTTACTGACACCATCCTTTAAAATTACTTGTGCTCTTTTTGCGCTTCTTGGCAATCATGACAATGATCCTTCTGGTTTTTAGATTTTAAGTGATGTTAAAACCAAAATGATTACAGAAAAGGTTAGTCTCAAGTACCAATCAATTAGTTATCTCACAAGCCCACCAGTTCTCAACATGGGCCCAACCCAGCCTGGGGATGGATTATTAGGGACATAATGGCACCTGGGAGCCAAATAGGCATCTTTGTGTGTATGTTAGGGGACAGCAAGGTCATCCCATCCCATGCCCTGCATCCAGCCTACCATCTTCGACAGTATCAGGGCACCAGTATTAAGTGTAGGAATCTGTGTGGGCCACCAGTGCAGCAGGGGGATGATGGAATTGAGCACTGTTAACATGTTACATTACAATTAAGAAACACACCCAACTGAATCCAATATGGTTTAACATGGGCCCACACCCAGCTGAACTTAACAAGGTTCAGCATATCTTATGGGTTCCAGGCCAGTCCCCATATTACTACTTCAAGACCATGGTATGGTATATGTATTCAATAAAGGTTAAATATTATGTATACAGGTGTGGGGCCTGTTATCCAAAGTGCTCAGAACCTTTGGTTTTCCAGATAACAGATCTTTTCATCATGGATCATCATTTCATAAGTCTACAAGAAAATGGTTTAAACATTAAATAAACCCAACAGGCTGGTTTAGCTTCCAATTAGGATTAAT